>JAVIWB010002678.1:0-335855 GCA_031893035.1 Dermolepida albohirtum
TATTTTATATTCACAATTTATTTATAAGTCTATGTATTCTTTGTTCTTTTAGCACACGCAAGTTTTTAGAATTATATATTACAATATTTGATATATTCTTTAACATATATAAAATTCTGGTCTATTCGAAAATATAATTATATACAGAGTGTTTTTAAATTTCCTAACATTAAAGCAAAATGGTTTCTAATTTGAAACACTAGACAAACGATATGTTATAATGATGTCACCGAGGAGACAAAGTTACGCCAGGGATATTTAATCGACATGAAAAAATTTCGAGATGAAGAACGATTTATTTGTTACGTACACGAGACTTGATATGACACTCGCGATACCATAAAAAAAGGTTGGATTGATGATTCATAGACATTTTTATTAGATGTACCACTTCCAAAGGAAAAAGAATTATTATCTTACGCGTTGGTCCTGAAAGCGAAAATTGTAATCTTGACTATCACGAGGATATGACAGCACCATTATTTGAAGAGTAGCTACCAAATTCTAACAGTACGAAGGTTGGAATATCGTTTTTCAAGTAAATGATATTTATTATGCAGACAGCTATACAGAAAGTCAATTATTAGAACTCTTGATAACAAAGTCTTTCTAAAAGGAACAACTGTAGATAGTATGATCACGTCCACAGGACACAATGTTCTACATTACTGTGCGAGAGGGTATCTAAAAATAACCGGAATTTCTCTATAAATCTCTAATCTGTACTTTATTTTTTTACAAAATAATCTTAATAGCTTCAATATACTCTCCATTTAACTCATCCAATCGATGATTCCATTGTTGGAAACATTGTTCGAACTCATTTTTCTGTATGGCTGCGAGCTGCAGTATCGTTTCTTTCTTCACCTCTTCCACTCGCTAAAATAATGTCCTTTTATGTCCCTTTTCATTTGTGGAAAGTAGTACGTAGAAGGTTCAGGGTTGTGGGGTGAAGGACTGATAAGGTTGTGTTAGCGGGTGCATTGTGATGGTGGAAAAAGCATTTTCCCGTCTGCCACGAATCTTGCCTCTTTCGTCGTATAACTGTTACGCAGTCTTCTCAGAATTTCTAGATAGAATGCCTGATTAATTGTCTGACTGGATGGCATGCTGTTCACTTAAGTCAAGCATTACAAAAAATGACGAGCAAATGAAAATATTTTTATAAAGAAATGCACCGTAACAACTTTATTCGGCGAAAGAACCGACTGTACTGAACACAGAACAAGTTACGTCACGCGCAACTCCCCCTTATATATCAATACCGATCGAGTTAATTGGAGTTAATTTTAAGAATATGTTAGCCGCACTAACGATCATACCAAATTTAGCGAAGCAGCTTTAAATCGTATTCGAGAAGCGATTGCCAATATAGCACCTGAAAAATTGAAGAGTTGCTTTCGATATACAATTGAAATAGAAAATTTGTTTAAAAAATGTCAATTCATCAGGAATATAAAATTAATTTAAATGAAAGTGCAATATTGACCTTGAGGATGTCCAAAATATGTGAAAAAATTTTTCTTGTGTGATATATTTCTTATGTGTTAGTTTAAATGGTTTGTGTCAAGTACGTCACTAATATTAGATTATTGTTAGCATTACCAATTATTATGTATAAATGCAGTTATTATTAATGAATTATAGGGAAAGTTTTAAAATTTTGTCATTAATATGAATTTTACCATAATATATTGTATAACATTAAAGAATTTATATTTTTGTTTACGAAATAAGATAAAAAATAGTGGATATTTATTCATGGTTTGCTTCTATTTGCAATGGCAGATTATATATGTAAGAATAATGAATATAAAACCTCGCTTCTTATATGTGTATGTACATTTATAATGGATTCATTTTATATTTTTACGTTTATGTCTTTTAACATATTAAGCGCTCATACTGTTATAAATTTCTGTTATAAATGATTGTACGAATATTACATAATACACCCCTGCATATTTATGGTCCATGAATCTCATTTGCATTATTTCTAGCTTATCGAACTCTTACACAAGGGAATGCTGTAAAGATACATACTTTCTATTTAGTCAAATTAAAATACATTGAAATGGACTATACTTACGTGCTTACGCACTTACTACATCGGATTCATCTCCGGCTAGCGTTTCGTATGAAAGTGATTTGATAGACCTTTGAAAACAATGGCAATAAATTGTACATAAAATTCTTTTAAAAACGAATAACGAAGTTTTCACTTCACAATTCCAAAATAACACTATTAACTTTTTCTATTTAGTAACAAGATAGAGTTTCTAAGTGTTTTTAATGTATATGAAAGACATAATCTTATCATTTATATTGTAAATACTTCAAATGGATTATAGTCTGTACACCAATGATAAAACACAGTATAGAAGTTAAATGTGCAAATAGAATTTGACAGGGTTGCTTGATTATTTGCTAAACGTGCCCGCTGATTTAGGGTTACGTTTTATGAAAATCAGTTTACCGTGACGGGAAACGTGTCCAAATGGCCAATTCCCGGTCGACACTTTGAGCAGACAGTCTACATGAGTAATTTATGGTTTCATTTCTATTATACTATACTATTCCTGCCTACGTTTATCCCAGGGGTTAGTTAAGTGTAATGGTCTATAGGACGAAGATAAAACGGTATGTCCTTCCTGAATTAAAATAAAAACATACCCTTCCCAGGCCCTTTATTATAATTATTAACCTAAAACTCTATATCTTCAGAAATATTGCGATAGAGTTTTTTGATGTTTCAGACGTTTTTTTGCTTGTTTGAAAATCTGTAATTCAAAGGACATTCATTTTCATAAAGCTTGCATTCGATAATTTGCATTTTTATGAGAAGTACCGGAATTGCGTTTTATTGTTGAACAATTTGTAACTTACCACCTTTAAATGAAATTTATATATTTCAGAAACGAATTGGAGTGTTTTCTTTTCCTTTTTCTAATGAAATTGTGTTTATTAAAATAATTATTTTACAATTTTTCTTTTTTATTTTAAATGAAATAAGTAATCCATTAATTTATTTATTATTGCAAAGTACGTATGATAGTCATAAAAAAGTGTAAGAAAAGAAGAAAAGACATATAAATCCAAACTAGTAAAATTATAGCGTCAAATCAAGATTTTGGGGGCACCAAACGGTTAAATTGTGGTTTTTACGAAGTCTTCTTGTGTACTGGAAAATGCTCTACTACCACATTCGTACACTATGCGTCTGATTGTTTAGTTCTCAGCACCACAGCATCCAGGATTCAGACTCATATCCTACTGGTGTAGCATGCGGCCGCATCTACCATAACCTATTCGCAATCTATTGAGAGATTCTCAGCTCTGGCGAGGTAGATCACATCCCTGTGGAGGTTGTTTGGTGTTCAACAAGGATGGCCATACCTCCTAAGCTTAGTCTCCTTATTCAACCATCCATGAATCCGTCGCATCAAAGCCTTTTTCTGAAAGTAGTCGAGTGGTTTTTAAAGGAACTCCTCGATTTAAGGCATATGTGGCCCGCTGTAAGATTTGATCCGGCCTGCGAGACATTGTCGTATTATTTCATGTCTGATATCTATCGCTAAAAATTATGAACACTACTATAAAATACTACTTTAAAATGCACTACTTTTAAACGCGACCCGCGAACGTATTTGCACATTAAAGTTTGGCCCACAACATGTCAAAGTTTGCCCATACCTGATTTAAGACAATCAAATGTGGTATCGGCGACATCTTCATGAATTGGCAAAGCCGAGTTTTTGGTAATCTTGTCATACTCTCGGGATAAAATTCTATGTCGCCGGATGTAATACGGCTCAATGTGGCTCAAAACGGGGAGCCATAATTTTGGAGCAAGTATGTGCTTTTGGAGTAGTGCACGTATGTGGTACGCCTACCATATTCGTCGCTCTAGTTATGATTATGATATAATAATTCGAATTAACTTTTACGACAATGTAAAAGATTTGATTAACCAGAAACTTAAAAAACTGCGGATAGAAATGGAGGAAATCAAGATGTTTCCAAAAACTTTTTATAGGGATTTAATATCCAGAATTGGTGCCTATAAACTAGAGCATATAATCCAATAGTTACGAAAAGATGTAGTTGATCAAATTTTCATGGATAGAAGAGTGAAGTTTAAATATATTCGTCAATTGCATTTCGGACAAAATGACGAAAGAAGAGTTAATTATACATAAAAAGTTTGTCAAGGCATTAATTCAAAGGAAACCTTATGATTGATAAAGTAGATCACGTCATAAATCTTTTAATGGACCAGAGTGTGCAGCACATCAAAATATCAGATACGATCAGGAAGTTTCCAAATTTTTGAAACGCGATCTTTTGAGATGAAGATATACAAAATTCTGCAATATAACTTAAAACGTGATGTTTGTTGGTTAACTATAAACATGAATTTCAATCCTTAGGTAAGTAATATTTACTTGTTATAACAAAAAACTAAATTTCAAAAAAACGAATCTTTAAGGAAATGAAAAAACTCAAAATTATATTATATTACGAAAAGGAAATGAAAAGAACCATATTCGTTTTGATAACCAACTAATATAATTAAATTACAAAACAGAAACAATAATAAGACTTTACCTTGTAAATTTTCTTTATAACTTCTAGATAGATTGTAACGATTAATATATTCGTCACTGAATTATTAAAGACATTTTAACAGAACACACGAGGCAGGAATAGTTTGGATTCTTTTGTATTCTTTAATTTTCAAGCACGGAAAACTATAAACATAAACTTGTACTGGGAAGGATCTAATAGAAATGAAAAAATCATTTTTATGCATTTTCTAAAGTACAGTTCTAAAATACAGTTCACTTTTTAACCCTGAATCATGCAATTTTACATACCACTGGTAAACTCATATGTATGTACATGCCGCGGAGTAACTAATACGATCTCTCTTTTCATGTAAAAGAAAAAGAATTTTTGGACATGACTATTAAAACTGAACACGTACAATAAAATAATATAAATACTTAATTAGAATTGGAAAGAACAATTTAAATTTTTAATTAATTTTAATCAAAGCTTAAATAGAATTATACATAATTTATACAACAAAATTTTAAAAAAATCTATTAAAAGTCTAACAACTTAGTATTACGAGATGTGGCAATTAAACAACGAGACTGGTGTGAGAAATGTTATTTATTGCAAATAAACTTATATTTAACTTTTATCCCCTTAAACATATCTTCCTCTCCTATTTATACCCCACTTCCACTGTTCAAAACAATGCCGTACTTTATCAGTTGTCAGCCTGTTCAACAATTCTGCCATTTTTGCTTTTACATGTTCAACAGACTGAAAATGTGTTCTCTTTAATACACTTTTTACTTTAGGGTAGTCACATGGTGCGAGGTCAGACGAATACGAAGGATGATCAAGCACAGCAATGCGCTTGTCAGCTAAAAACTTCTTCACAGAGAGGACACTATTTTTACACAAACTTTTGTCATGTTTAATTCATTATGCAAAATGTGCCATACTGTTTCTTTGTTAATGTTTATCATATCAGCAATCACCCGAATACCCAGACATCGATTTTGGATGATTTAAGGTTGATATATAATCCCTTTACACATTAACTTTCGTAATTCTGTATACGCATTTCGACAACTAAGTTGTCATCATCAGCAGATAATTGCAAAGTGTCGCACCTGGTAAATCACGGCGAAAAATACCTGTACGAAAACAAACTCCGTACGCGATCTGTACCGCTGAGAACCAAAATGTACGCGTACGGAGTCTGTTTTCGTACAGGTATTCTTCGCCGTGGTTTACCAGGTGCGACACTTGTTGAAATGCGTATACAGAATTACGAAAGTTAATGTGAAAAGGGGTTATATATCAACATTAGTGATTAAGTTAATCAACCACAGGCTCCATCAAATTTAACTCCCTACAATTTAGTTAACTTTCTGAACGTTCCCTTCAGTTCTTGCAGTCACTAGCGCATGTGACACAACATTATCACCAAACACCTCCTTTAACATTTGTAAACATTCTGTTGGCGACTTTTTTAATTTGACAAGGAATTTCATGATAATTCGCCGCTTGATTTTTATATCAATCATTATCATGGCACTAGTAAGCAGCAGTGTCCTCTACAGTTAAAGCTCAAAAGTATACTAAAGCAGATAGAGAGACAAAACTATGGGTTGTTGCTTGGGAAGTATCAAGGTCAATCACATTTCAATTACAGACTCACCTGATGCGTCTGCGTGATGGAAGAAGACCAGTTTCATTATATAATTGCCATATCTCGTATAAACGCTTTTAACAACAGTTGCTAATTTATTATTAATTTTTAGTTAAATAAACCTTATTATCAACTGGTTATATGATTTATTTCTATACAGAAATGTATTACAGGCAGCGTAATCTGAATTAAGTAAGAATTGACACTAAATTAATGCTATTATTAGCCTCGTAAACATAAAACTTTATTTGAATATACTTCTTGAATTATTAAATAAAAAGGTACTCACGAAAACAATTAAATTTACTGCATAAAGGTAAGTGAACTTTTTATGATTTTCTATACGTATAAGTAATCCTTCAATTAGTGTAATTAATAAATATTATAAATCAAATTAATTTGCATATATGGAGTGAAACTAATGAGTTATCTTTTTTTTATATCATAAACAGAATAACATTAATAGTGAGTAATGGCCTTTCTTTCAAATTAATAAATATTTCTTTAGTAATTTTAATATCATACGTTATTATTTTTTTATAGAAGACACTTTTTTGAAGAGGGATGTTAATTCTTGGTGAAGATGAGGTCGCAGGACCGGGCTTCTTCGGATTTAAAAAAAATGGTATATTTGGTTAGAATATTGTATAACAGGAAAAAAGCAGGAATATGATTTCTTTCTGGTTGGATAATAGGGTTTTATCCAATTTCTCCCAGAAATTGGGTATTGTACAATAGTATATTTTATATATAATATATATAATTTAAACATCTAGTTTCGATCCTTTTCAAATTATTATCACTTAATATATTCATATTTTTATCTGAAAAATTAATATGTGCTACTGCATGCATTGGTATGGTTAATATCGAATATTTTAAACATTATATACTAGCTTTTATACGAGGTTTCGTATCAATGATTCTTAATATTAATTACTAAATGTACAATAATCTCGATCATTTCTAATATTTGTAAACAAATAGTATTTAGTAGATTATATATATTTTTTTTCAATAATTAAGAAAAATACTGAAATAAAATAATTCTAGAATTTTATTAAATTAAAATAGATCTGTATTTTAAAATGGCTAACAAATAATAATATAAAATAAATTGAAACTATTGTAACTGGATTCTTGAATGTCATTTATCAATTATAATTTTGATAGATGTAATAAATGAAGTTGCTTATTGCAATAATATAATTTTAATATATTGTTATTAATGTACCAAATGAAGAAGATCCCTTCCAGGCTCTCAACTAAGGTAATGCAGAAAAAAAGGAAAATTTGTAGGTCAAAAAATATATGCAACCAAATAGTATAAAATAAGTTGGAACAATTTGGAATGACATGGTAGGAAGCAAAGAAAATATTCAAGAACAAGACTGAATGAAGAGCGTTAATAAACAGAATTTCTGAAACAGACGCATAAGAGTAGCTATCTCTTATTAGAAGAAGAGCATTTATGCAATTTATCACATGCTTTTTGTAATATAATTTTTATTATTTCTAGCACACTACTTATAAAATTTGGCCACGTATAGAACGTTTTAATATATAAATATTGTTATTGCCTTTAAACTTGAATAGAGAAATAACCACTACCATTTGCATATGAAAAAGTTTACTAAATTTCATTTTAGACTTACACCTAGCTTGGTATAAAACACGAGAAGCGTTTAGAGTTAATAAAAATATGTTAAGTCTTTTCGCATGACAATTTTATACTCCGCAATTTTCCAGTATAACGCTACATATTATCTCTCTCGTATTCTCTCATCCGCTACTACATATAGATCGCGATGATTCAGCATTTATCTTCAGTACATTTTTTGATAAATATGTCTGGGTAGTTGTTAACTGTTTTAATAACGGTGAAAAATTGGACAAGATATTACATCGTTAATCAAATGGAGTAAAGATGTTGAAGTGTGCCCGTTTATCGCCTTTTCCCCCGACTGTCAGTTGTTGTTAATAAGATTGCGTACAAGTTGTCAAGTGCTAATGGTCTTCATTGCCCGGTTTTTTCATACAGAATTTCCAATCTCGAATTTAATGTGTTTTTAATTGTTTCCTTTTTCTGGATTATTAATTATTGATATTGTCCAAATTTTCTCATTCGATGAGTTTTTGAAGGGCATTTTACGTACACTTTTGAAATGTTTAATCAAAATCAATCCTTTAAAATACGAGGTGCAGCAAATAAATAATTGATAAACGTATATTAAACAATATAATTAAAATAGAATGACATGCGTTTACAACAGATCTTCCATCACACCATGTTCTCTATAACATGTCCAGGATGTACAGCAGCCATGAAACTCTCCTGAAATGAACAATATTTTGCGGAGAAAAAGTAAAATGAAAGTTTTTAAAATGTTTATTGAAGAACTTGCAAAAGTTACACAAATTAATATGTATGGTTTTACATGCCCGTATCGCACAGATACTTAATGCACAGTTGTTTAATAATTTCTAATTTCCTATCGGATTCATTTCTGAGGAATTTCAAAAAACAAGAAATAGAGATTTCAGAAAATATCGATGACATTTTTCTAGGAAATTATCTGGCATAAATACGAAATTTCTAAATGCTAGTCTCATTTTTGCTTATAATTTGTAGGCCTAAAAACTTAATATTAACTTCAGTCTCTCCGTCTACTCCTCTTGATGCAATTATTAGCTGTTATGTTCTATTATGATTAAATTTCTGGAAATTACTACCAAACCATTCACCAGCCTTCCTCAGGGCTTTCTCCATGTAAATTTTTGCGACCTCTCTAGAATAAGCACGCACCAATGTGGATGTATCGATAGTAAATTAAGTAAACTTACTCAAGGTAATATTATAAGGCAAGGGCTCAACATTGACTTTTGTGGAACCTCCGATTAATTGGCACTGCATCCTATTCGTTAAGTACGAACGGATTAGTGCGTAAAACATTGACGAAAGCGTAAGGCTCGAAAAGAAATTGTTGAGTTTGGAATTTCAGTTTGAGCCTTTGATTACCATAAAAACGAAAGGCTTATTACAGACAATGACCAAAGCAACAGTATTTTAAAAAAAATATGCAATCAGCTTTGAAAAAGAATGGTAACTTCTTCACAATTTATCCATAATTGTGTAGGATAATATTCGGGTGCTTACAATATAAATTGTGACCGAACTGTGGCTGATATATTCGATCAACAAGACTGGAAAGTGTCTTGTCAAGTTTCTGTAACTTTTAATTGATTACGGAACTGTTTATTCTTCAGGCAATATTATTTCGATCTCGTTGCCTGAAGTAGCTTAGGGAGTCTATGTCAGTAATTGAAAATTATGCACGTGGTCGATAACTACATCGAAAAGCAAAACAAAAATGAATTTATTATTATAAATTGAAAAGTTAATTATTTTATTATCGCATATCGAATTGAAATTTACTTTTATATCATTTGTGTGACAACTACACTAAGCTAAAAAGAAGTCATTTTTATAGTAAAAATTGGTAAAGTATCTGTATTAATTGTATATTTATTTCAATGTGAAGTAAACAACAATTAAAAGATTTTTCTGTATTTTCAGAGGTAACGTCTGGACAAATAAAAAATTAAATTAATAATTTTTTCATATCTTTTCGTAATATAACTTTACATAAAATAATAACATACCTGATATCCATCGTAAGTCCAAGAGGCCCATTTCATACTGCAACTCTGCAAATCGAAGGGAAAATACTCGACGTTTATCTCACAAGATGAACGGTAGATGCCGTGACTGAGCCATACGACTTTTCCGGTGTTAGATACTATCACGTTCGTGTTGATGACGGAAGATTGGTACTGAGGATCCGCACTGAAAATAAAGTACCCATTAATAGAAAATATATCAATTGCAAGGATGGTTTGCGCGAGTATTCGATAACATGTCTTTACATATGCGAAATATCTGCAAATTAAAACAAGTTAATGTAGCAGAAAATTTTCAGTTATTAAATTTACAAGTATTGTACTGTCAAAATTTTTCACCATTCTATGATTGACAATAACGTTCTAACATTTGTTAGAGTTTATTCGTGTTATTGATTTTGTTTCTTAATTTTATTAGAAATAGATATTTTCATTGTTACGGCGTATATTCTCAGTGGTGAAACCGGATGAAAATGGTTGATGAATATATTCGCCAGAGTTTTTTGTTATGAACAATATATGACTATGATTCCATACGTTATTGTGCCATTTAATAGATTTAAACAAGAACAACATGTTGTTGAACGTTTTCTTGATTCGGGAAATCTTTGTAAAGGAAAATCTGCAAGTAAATCTAAAACTGTTAACTCCAGCAGCTAGGGAAGATATACGACAACGAATGTTACAGAACCTCAAATAAATCTCTTCAAGGACTATTTCAGCGAATACGTACAAGTTACCTTTTTCTTCGAGTAGTACTATATGTAAGAACATTCTTTTCACAAAAATATAACATGGAAGCTATCACACAGCAGTACAATAACAATTTCACTTTCACCTATATATATTAAGCGTGGTTTAGTAACTTCTA
This sequence comes from Dermolepida albohirtum, assembly GCA_031893035.1. Taxonomy (NCBI): domain Eukaryota; kingdom Metazoa; phylum Arthropoda; class Insecta; order Coleoptera; family Scarabaeidae; genus Dermolepida; species Dermolepida albohirtum. The sequence goes on from JAVIWB010002678.1 coordinate 10,785, forward strand.
CAACGGAATTTTAATGTACGAGTAGAATATCGTTAATGATTTACTTCAGTGCACCTCCATTAACAATGGCGATGCATTCAACAACACGTTTTCAGATGAAGTTTCATTTATCTGGCTACATAAACTCAAAAAATTATGGAATTAGTCAGCGTAAAATCCACATACGAGTACTTTCATTACATAATGTTAAGATAGGTGTATCCCGAAGAAGAATTATGGGTCGTGGTTTTTTCAATGAAATAATTACCACTGCGAGATATGGGAACATAATCTTGAATCCTTTTTTAAATCATTTAAATGACTATGAACTGTTACATGGGTATTTTGAACAAAAAGGAGCTATTGTACATACAGCTGGTGATATGTCGCCGTAATTAGAAAAATTCTTTCCTCGAAGACTAATGGGTCGTGGGATATGGCCCTCTAGATCGCCTAATGTAATTCTTTTGGAGGTCTGTTTATTCAGATGCTTAAAGAACAAAATTTATCATAATAGCATCTTAACATTAGTTCTGAGACATTACCGAATATTTCTGAAAATTTGAAAAGAAAAGTACGTATCTGTTTAGAAAATAGTGGACATCGGAAAATTACAAGCAAAAATAAAATTAATTAAAATTTAGTATAAATTCGAATTATTCTTTTTATAATACACCACAATCTACTGCACTCACAAGTAAGACCACTGACAAATCCAAAAAGATCGAAAATTGAAATATTTTGATTCCAAGTTTTCAGATTTGCTAATGATTTTACCATTTTTGATCACAGTGTATTAAATTTGGTATCTGCTGAATTTGATGAAGATAAATTTTCTTGTTTTTTAGGAAGGATATTTAATATAATATAATATTTTGTTCCTAAATTTTAAGGCATTTTCTTAAGATACCCCTCAATAGAAATAAATTTTCAAAACAGTAATCTACGACTTCGGCAACGTGTCCCATATTTCTCTTTCGAAAGCTTGTCAGCTACACTGGCCAAAGTAAAACGCATTCCTACAGTTTTTCTTCGATGTACTGGAAAATCTTTGGACTTTAAATAGAGATTTGAGTAGACGTGGATGATTCAATGCTTTGCTAGTTTAAATATTGGATTGTCGGAAAGGTCATGATGTACTTTTTCTATATTTTTATTTATTAATTAAGATCAAGAAATTATATGTTCCTCTTTTCCTTCGATAATCTTTGGTCGTTTTTCGGTGAGCTTTATAATTTGTCGTTCGCAGAAGAACATATCTTTACCGGCGAGAAATTAAAGTACCAATTGACAGCATTATCTGAATCGAACGTTGCACTACTACGCAAGGAATTTTGAAACGAATGATACAAGTGGAAGTTCGAAGGCGTAAGGTACAGTAGACCTCATTCGAGGTCCAATAATTTTTAACGGGCGGCCAAACTTGAGTGCAGTCTCACAATGTCGTGATGAAATACCCCTCCTTTACGAATTACGACTTTTCTAGATAATGGATTCGTTTAAACTATCCATTTTACTACCATATACACTTGAATTAATTGTCTAATTTCTTGGTAGAAGTTCGAAAACACGATACCTTTAAAATTGCACCGCACTGAGAACATAAATTTCCTCTGGTGAACGTCTGCTTTCGATAAAGTTTGAAGCGAAACTTCATGTCGGGACCAAGATCGTTTATCACCTGTAATCGATGTCTAACCACGTGTTTATTCAGCAACCCACTTTTTACCGTCGAGATTAAACCCTTTAAAACAAAGTAGTTTATAGCAGCTCGAACTTCGAATTTATCTATTTTTCATGAAACATAAAAACTTATTTACTTTATCACCACAAACAAGTAGCTAGTGCATACGTTTGATACTTCGTATTATAGTCATTCAGTCGGAATTACTCATCTTTGCGTTAGAAGGAGAACATTCCGTGATCCCATTGTACTTTCTTTCATCTTAAGATCTCCATTCCTGGATCAGGAGAATAATTAATATCTTAAGTATGTAATCGAATACGTGTAGAATAAGTATTTAAAAATAAACCACTTCGCCTCCATTAGATAACTCAACTAAAATATTTAACGTAGAATTTAGAAAGTAGTGAATATTTGAGACACTCCACGAAGCGAAAATGTTTAACTTTAGTATTCCTGTGTACTCTTGTGCAAGTAATCTCTCCTCTTGTTCATTTAACTAACACAGTTTTGCACACAGACACATGTTTGGTCTGTTTCCTCTCCATACTTACTTAAATAGAACGTTAATGTTTTCAACTATTAATTCATTTTATAGCTTTTCTAATTTCAAGGTTCTGAGCCATAATTGTAGTTTATATATAAACATACCTTGAGTTTTTATATCTTTGATCTTAATGTAAGTCTTTCTAAGTTCAAATACAATGGAAACTAGAAAAAAACTACCTAACCATGATAGGAGCAATTAATTCTAGTGACATTTGTCTACTTCGCATAAGTTGATATTAATTTGTTCATTATTTTGGTTTCTTAAAATACTTGTTTATTTTTTTATTAGATAGTTTTATCGCTAGTATTCATTACAATTTAATAATACATTAGATAAACAATACTTACCCTAACACAAAAACAAACTAGTGTCTGTCAAATTCACGAATATAATTTGGAAACATTTCCAATGAATAATAAATTCACAACAAATAATTTTATTACACATTTCGTAAATTTCGAGCTTTTTTTAAAAGAAATATTTTTTCAAATGTGAAAATACATCAAAACAGTGCTCGTTGCTCCTAATGCATTAATAGCTTGTTTTAAGTTTGAATAAACGATTTACATTATGTTCAGATATATAAGACTCACGATGTAGTCGGTCCGATATTTGTTGGGATAGAATTCCTATGCCACCTTCTTGAAATAAACTGCACTCGACACCCGAGTAGGATACATATTGACGGCGCGGCGTTAACCGTTAGCAGTCGATTTGCACAGCGTGTATATTATATATATATATATATGTTTGTAATTTTAGAGGTTAGTGGGGAGTATTTTCAAATAAAATGTAATAATACATACTCCCAAATGTGTTTTCGAGCCTATTCTTATCGTTTATGTCGTCTTGAGTGTTAGGATTCTATTTTCCGTTTTGGGTATTTCCCTTTATTGCAATTTATACGCTTCGATATAAAAAATGAGTGAAATCATCGTCTGGAAAGCAACAAATATTCCTTGATCTCAAAAATTTGGAATATTTTCAAATTGTTAATAATTGTTAAAACTGCTATGTATAAACGAAATATTACAATTGATGAGTAATTATTTCCAATCGAAACCAAGTATAAATTTATCCAGTGTATGCTTAATTGGAATTAAATCTTGGCAACGTTGCTAAATAAAAGAAAATTTTTGATTTTAAATTTTCGAGTTTAATTTATAAATCTTTTAACAGTTTATAAAACTAGGCTAACAAAAAGTGCTTCTAATCACTTCTAAGCATAATTCTGTAAAAAATGAATAAAAGAAAAAAAATTGCCTGAAACTGTCTCATCTTGCAACAGCTTCTTCCGTTCCGCTAATAAAGGGGTTTTCCAGAGCATTGTTTGTTATTTTACATCCCCTCAAAAAATAACTCAAATCGTCTGGTAGAACTGTCCTGAAATCTCTGACTATCGATTGTGGGATATTATCAAAGATATAGTATTATGTTTTGTTTTCCTACAGATGCCTTATATATTAGCATTACTAGAGTGAAGAGTCAGTACAATGTTAATTACCTGGTGTAAAATAAGTTCTGTATTTAACTATTTGTCCTTTTTGTTGACCTTTGTTTTATTCAATATTTTTTACTACGTAGTACTTGCTTAACACCTTCGTTACTGAGTTATCCTTATATCTATTGATCCCAATATTGTTTCCCTATTAATTATGCTTTTTTTGCTACCTCGTATATAACATCCATTTGTATTAAATAAACTATTATCTATTTACTATCATGAATTTAATGCTCGTTTGATTACACCTTGTATATAAAAACTTTCGTTAAAAATCATTGTTTCTTACGATTAGTTACTCCTGTAAATGCATTCCTATTTAGAGCTTTCACATAAATGTTTGTGATGTTTGCATAAGTTATAGGCATGTCGTCCATTTTTATATTATTATAGTTGTGTTAATTTATTGATATAGAAGTCATGTTTTATTTGAACTTACTTCTTTGTGGTAGTTGTTAAAAGCTTTTGAACATTAAGTACGTGCTTTGGAGTTTTCGTTAGAATAATTCTGGATCTAGTGATCCAGTATTGTGCAATAATTATAGAAATTGGTTTCAAATATACGAAGAGCAGGGAATACCTTGTCTTTATGGCGTTTCGGAAGATTTTTTCTAGACCCTTCAAATAGAAGGTATGTTTTCTTCCAACTTCATCTTGAACACGTTTTACAATTTGTCTAATTTCTCCTCTCGTCGTTGTTTTAGGAGGTTATCAGGTTATAAGGTTATCAGGGTGTCATGGATTTTAATACCGTTCAAATTGCAACTTTTGAGTTACCACAACGTATAGACTAAGTCATAGCTGTATTAACGTCTCCATCGCCGCATCAGCTAAGTTCTTGGGAATTTAATAACTACCGTTTGGCATAATTTTTATTGTATTCCCTAAATAATTAATTTACTGACTATTAAATACTTTTTTTATTATCATCAGATATATAAGCATCCTTTTTATAGATAGATAAGTAAAATTGTCTATATTTTATTTTTCTTTATTTATTTAATCATGCCGAAATACTTAAGCAATTTATTAAATTCGGTTGAATTTACTTATTAATTTGTTTTTTTTTGTTTGGGATTAATTGCTTTATAGAATCTAGATTACCAAATCTGCGAATAATTTATGCGTTACTTTTAATTTAATAATTTTCAAATGAAAGTGAAACTATATTTTCTTATATGTACGTTTTCTTTTTCTCTTTGTCATAGTTTTATTTATACTTTGAGACTTACCAGTATACAGAATGTTGCTATATTCATTTAATAAGGTAGTGGACTTATTTTATATAATTACTAACATAAGCGTCTTCGACTGAATATGCTGGCGAGCTGCATCCCGAGTGGACAACCTTTTGTAATCAAATCAACCTTTGGTAGGGTTTGCTTTAGTTTTTCGGGTATATCAATATCTTGTAGGAAATGTTATTTATATTTAGAGTCTTTGAAACGAAGTATCCCAAATTACCCCTTGAAAGAGAGCGAAAATCTATAGACGAATGGTCTAATCATTTGCAATTCTGTATGGATGCAAGTGATAAACACTTCACGTAAATTACATATTATTTGCAGGCTTAATTTTATTACTTTTACATTATGTGTATTTCATTTTGTTTGACGAGTTGTTTTTTATATGCCATTAATGAAAGATTAACAATATACACTATCTACTTACTGCTGCTATAGTACTATAGTAACTATAGAAGCCTTAAATATACAGTATTATTAGCTTTAACTATAAGATCTGAGTTCTGCTTTTTTCGCTAAATAAAGAAGAAATATTGAATAATATAGCACTAAGTTAACTACATATATCATCAATATAATCAATGACTATAATTGAAAAGGAGGCCAAGATATAATTGGCGGTCGACAATATTTTTCGGATGATATAATAATACATATATGTGTTTGTAAACAGTAGACACCCTAAAAATAAAACAAAAGTTTTACTTACTTATTATATAAGATTATATCCGGTTTCCAAACTTTATTGTGAGGAATTCGTATGACACTAATATCACCGAACTCCGAAGAATTCCACTTTAGATGGTGGTCGAACCATATTTGTGTTATCCAACAATTTGTTGTTAATATTTGATTCTTTTCGTCCTAGAAATAAAAGTAAATATGTCATAACAGCAAGGTGATATCATAATTAAAAATAACAACAATTAATTTGATATTTCATTTCATTCTAATTTGATAGTTATAGGGCTTCGGTTGCCATGAGAACTAACGCATTGGCATGAAAAGGAAGGACTTCTTTGGGACTTAAACCGAGAGTCAATGGTGGTATGTAACTCTGTTAAGGCATTACCGTAAGTACTTACGGTAAAGCGAGTAAAATTATCGTAGTCCCCTTTGGAATGTATTCAATGGAAATAATACATGCTTGGTTCCAAAAGACGATGGCCATTAGCTTTTTAGCTGAAGAATGTGGTGGGTGGTCTCGAAATTGTTTGAAAAATTGATCGAAACAAATCATTGAAGAACATTGATGTACATAATTTACCAATTCGGTTTCCGTAAAGCGATCTTTATAATTGATTTAGGTTAAAGCTTGACAAACACATTTGAAAAATCCTTAAAAAGCAAAAAGTCTGCTCTACGTTTTGTTTTTATGTAGTATAGGCAAGATAATACCTATTTGGCATAATAGAATCAGCACAGATTCTTAAAAAGTAAAATAAATATGCCATAATGGCTTTTTCATTTCAAAATATTATCATCTATTGTTTAGGCTATAGTAAAAGTAGAGCAAGGGTATTCGGGGTTCAGAGGAATTTGAGTTCGTGTTTCTCAGGGATATATCCTTAGGCCAGTCATGTATTTACTCTATGCGGTCGACCTAGTAGATTTTGAAAATGTGACAGCAGCTACGGTTGCTGATGGAAAAATTTTCTCTAGTGATATGTAATGATATACAAGAAACCACAAATAAACTGCAAAAGCATGTGGTGGGGATGGACTAAAAACTAACTTTACCAACAGAATCATAAAAGACGTAGCAGATATTGGTATAAATAGTAATATTGTCCCTTACGGGACAGTCAAGTATCTGGGTATGGCGCTCGATATCAAACTTAAGTAGAAAGAACACAGTGCTGAGTTGTATCTCAAATACAGAAAACTTTATTGCGTGTTGAATAATTCTCAATTTCCAATACACAACAAAGTTTTAATTTATAAATAAATTTCGACACCACTCTGGGCTTACGTTATACAACTTTGGAGTTTTGCCAAATTGAGCCATGTTCAGTGAAATACGTAGATTCGCAGCAAAGTACGAAGCAAGATTAAACCAGCATACTAATCTTAAAGCAATGAAGCTCCTCGATATAGAAAATATCAGTAAAAAACTAAATAGGATGAAACGATACGAGCTTGTTTAGTTTGTTGTGCTACGTGTACTATGATAGTACAATGTACTAGTGTTTAATCTTTTATAGAAGTTAACTTTAGATGTTTAGATAGTCAAGCAGTTATAACAATTTAGAAACAAATTAATGGTTGGTCTTAAATTAATTTTAATATTGTATTCGCCATAAGGTTCTTAAAAAATGTTTAGACTCGACCTTAAAATGACACCCCTCATATTACATTTTATAAATACACAATCTCCTACTTTACATCTTCTATTAGATAAAAATTTCCGTCTTTCAATTCAATATTAAAACATTTATGTAAGTACATACATTTCAATACGAAATATTTGAATTCAGAAAAATTTCCAGTCGCTTAGGCATCTACGATCACGTCACTTCTTTATTTAAGCAATTACCCTAAAAAACGAATACGTGATCCCTTAAATACAGAAGGAAACAAAAGAAAATTGAAAACAAGTCGACTTAAACGACGGGAACTTTTGACCCGACACATTCTTTACATAAATCTCGAGTTCGTGTTTCGGTGTGAAATGTTCGACAAGAGCTATTTGAACGTGTATCTTGGATTGGTGAATATTTTGTGCGTCTTCAATGGCTCATTAGTGCCAGTTAAATTCGCTATTAAAATTTTTAGTTTATTTACTACTATATGATAATTTAAGAAGTGGGCGTTATATTCATTAATTTATAAGGCATTGTCTGCATGAAAAAACAAAATGCTTAAAAAGGACCTTCAACGAGAAAGAAAAGAGCCTTCTAAGATGATATATCACTTGTCAAGTATTTCATTTATTTGCGCAATCACAAGATAAAAATTATTTTGCGTCACTTTAATATGCTTTCAGTAAAAGTTTATTGAATAATACAGTCTCAAAAAATAAATTTTATAAAAACTAGCGAAAAACACAGATATTTAAAAGATGGACAGGAGTAACAATATGAGTAAGGATATAAGATGTACAAGATATTATCAACGTTTGAAGAAACGAATTTTCTAAAATTGTCTTTGTTTAAATAAGGTTTTTATTAACAATTTAATTATATTCGAATATGAGCAAAACACGTTGGTATAAAACAGATTAACGCCCGAAGATGCAAAATTCCTACCATCAACTTAATTTATAGATAAAATATTTGCTAAGGATTTAACTTCAACCTATGAAAATTCCATGACCTTCATAGTCTTAAAATGTCTGTACCCTTCATCTGAATAGTTTATTGCAGGTATTACATAGATGTGAATAAATTAATAAAGTGTGTAATATCGATAAGTATCGGTGACACTGGATTAAAACTAAAAGCTTCAAAACCAAATACTAACTACAGATATACACATGGTAATATAGTTACATTTTTCAGGCAAATGTAACCACGCATGCATCCAAGTGAAAACAACATAAAATTTGTTTCAACAGAAGTTAGACAGTGCTCAAGATTTTGTCACTTTACGAGTGACATCAAGACTGGTATTTTATGCTTTGAAAAACAATAGAAACTGGCAATTCGCGATAATTGGAATAAGGTGAAGCTGATATGATCGCCACGATAGCATGGAATTAAAGGTAATTAGAAAGTTAATGAACTCATTAAACAAAAAACTATATATTGTATATGCAGATATCTCAAACTAGATCCGGTTCTTAAAGTAACTAAAAGTGTTGCCCAATGTTGTCTAACAAACTAGATATAAAAAAGAAATCAAGTATGCTGAGCAAATGTAGGCATCTAAAGATATAGCAAGAAATTCTTTAGTGATCTATATCCAGAAAAGCTGAGGAACTGTTGTTCTTGAGCAGAAAACAGTTACTAATTATTTCAGGTTTCATCGCTAGTAATGTACCACTAAAAGAGAAGTTGCACGAGATTGCGCTCTATGAAGGGAAGCTTAGGTGCACACTTTATAATTGGAAACCAGAAACAGTGAAATATATATTGCGTGATTAGATTAGATAATATAGCCTAGCTTGACGAACATAGTTTTTAAATAGAAGCTCGTTTCGATATGATTTGAGCGACAAACAGTACAATTAGAACGTATTCTCTTCATAATATCATGCCAATTCGACTTCAAACTTTTCTAGAAGATATCGTATATTTCATTAAAGGTTTAAGGAGATCTGATTTGTTTAAATTAGACCTATTTGGACATTTTAAAGGCTTCTATTAGACTCATAAACTTCATTTGTTTTATCTTTGTCAATATTCTTTGAGTTGTGCTACGAGCTGCAATATCAGCTAAACAAGAAATTTAATTCACTAGGCATAAACAAGAGTGAAGAAATATACAAGGGCAATTTAAATTTGACCTGCATTTTATTTTTTTTAACATAATTGCAAAGATATTGCAAAACGGTTTTATATTCAACGCAGTAGACATGTTAGCCTCGCAATCAGCAATTGCAACTTGATTGTGTCAATATTATCAGTTGTATTAACAATGTTATGCAACAATGTGTTAAATTCTTTTGCACGACATGTAATTATTAGATTTCTTTTTAATGATGGTGTAAAAGCAACTAATATTTACCAGAGACATCATAAACAGTTTGAATAAGAGTGTTTATTACTCAAAATAGTCTTTGAATGATATAAATCCTTCCAGAATGGTAGTGAACACGTATCAAACTTATGCTGTCCGTCTAGTGTCTGCTTTGAACACATTCGAAAAGTTGAGCAGCTGCTTAGGAATAATAGTCGAATATATATGAAGGAAATAGCTAGGATTGTAAATACTAGTATTAGTAGTGTTCACACTGCTGTCCACGACAAGTTTTAATTTATTTAAGTTAGCGCTGGGGGATGCCAAAACACTTTCTACGGGACAACAGTAGATCTCCGGTTTCGCTGCGAGTAGGAAGGTGATAACTTTTTGTCACGTATCCTATGGAATGACGAGACCTGGGTACACAATTATATCTCAAAAAGTAAGAATGTTAGCATGGAATGGCGTCACTCAAGCTCACTTCTGCTCAAAAAATTTAAAATCATCGGCTATCAATGTGATGCCGAAGCAATTTACTCAAAGAAACAAACTATTAATAAATTATTACATTACAGGGAGTTTCTTGAAAAGATTACGCTGGCCATACCAACCAAAATACGTGGTCTCACACGCAAGGACGTTATTATTATACACGATAACGCTCGTCCACACATAGCCCATCTAATTTACAATACATTGGCTAAATTAGGCTTAGAAATATTGCCAACCTCCCTTCCCCATGTAGTCCGTACTTGGCCCCAAGTGACTATCACTTCTTTGGACCAGTCAGAAAGTTCTTGGGAGGCAAGTGTTTTGACTCTAATGCTACCTCGTCCACCGAGAATTTTTTTCGGCGGGAATACAGATGCTACCAAAGCGGTGGGGTTGTTACATAGCAAAATAATGGGTATACAATATTAATTTGTAATTTGTATCAACCAGAAGAAAATAAAATGCAAATCAATTTGAATTACCCTCGTATATTGTATTATACACTTATCTGAGATGTTAATACTTTGACAAAGCTGGTTCACTTTATTCTATAACTTGTACCTTATGCCTCATGAATTAGTGTTGCTCTAAATATGGTTTTGTTCGTTTACATATATTTATTGCTAACTTGCATAAATCTTATTCTCATTATTCTTGCTTTATGCTCTTCTAAATTATTTGCATTCTCTGTTATCTACTTTCCTTCTTGTTCTTTCGCTTTTTCTATATATATTTCTAATAGCTTCTATGAGTGTTAAATATTCGTTGGCGTACATTTCATTTTCTTATATATTTATCATTAATTCTACTTTGGTTGCAACATAGAAACATGTACATAAGTATTTATTATAAGTTGATGAAAAAAAAAATCTTTGGTGAAGTTCTAGAGTTATTAAAAAAATATCCATAATGGTTAAGTCAGAAGCAGCGTGAAGGTCGATGAAAATTAATCCCAAGAATTTTTTCTTTAGAAATGAATTGGAAAAATTAATCTTTTTAATGTATACTAATAATAACTGATTATTGAAATGTACCTTTATACAAAATGTCTTCAAAGACATGAAAGAGATTTCACAACTTTAGATGATGAGCGGATACGTATGCATGTTACACATTGCTAGATTCTAATTTGTTCTTGGTTCCATCTGAACTTATATCATTGGTGAATATTGCAATAGTCCTATCTTTGACATTTCAAATATGATGAACATGTCAAGTACAAGATACGTTATCATTTTTCATTTCCGATACCACGACAGTTTGAATTGCGAATGGATGAACTTTCGTGTATAAACGTATATACATAAAACAAGAAAAACGGAGATTCCACGACCTACACAGAAAAATAGATTATCTTGATGCGAAAATACTGCACATGTTATACAAAAGAAATATATACGAATACGTGAGGTTTCTACTTTTATACATTTTTAGTTCCTTCCCACCTTTCCTACATATATATGCACAATATATTCAACTTTGTGTATTAACTTGCATTTAAGTGTAACTTTTACAATTATTTCGACTTACTAAAACTCGTAATATCAATCCTTTTTATATAACATCACTTTACCAAAGCCTTTCTTTTTGAAGCTGATAAAACTTATTTACAACACACTATTTTCAAATCTAGCATTAAAGTCTTTTGTACACATATAGTTATTTCGATATTTTTCTTCATCTTTTACGTGCATTTATTCGTTGATAGTTTAAATATTTTAAACAGTATTAGTGGAAGTTTATTCGCCATAAGTAGTTCAAAAAAATCTTTAAACAACCTCAAACATTTTTGCTATATATGTGGGGAATATTTGTTCGAAAGTTCAACAAAAAGTATTTCTGAGTTCGTTAAAAGTACCTACTTGCCCTATTTCGGCATGTTCCTGGATAAAAACGACAAACCCTGGGCTTCTAATTGTGTTTGTAAATCCTGTGTTGAACACTTACAATGATGGAAAAGCTGCAAAAGAAGTATCTTTAAAATTGGAAAAAAATAATGTAAGACGATTGTTATTATTGTAGTGTTGACATAAAGGGTAGGAATAGTAAAAATGGAGTTAAATGGGAGTATTCAAATAGTACGTTTTCGTAGCGTCCTGTACAACATCATTCAGTTAGTCCTGTGAAAGTTCACCAGACGATAAACCCCAACGCTTTTTGCTGATGAGCTGGATGATCTTATAGGAGATTTGAACCTTTCTAAGCAAGCCTTGTTGGATCAGGAATAAAGAAAAGAATTGATTGCTCCCGCAAAAATTACTTTTTTTGGAAAGGGGAAAAAGAATTACGGAATCATTCTGCCCGTCGTCGAGTAATTAAAAAATCTTTATAAGTAGATAACGGATCTATAGAAGCATCATCACAAATTTGCTTAATTTGGTAAAATCAAAATCTTTGTTAATAATCTCGAAGTTTTTTAAAGCATTCATATTTTTATATCACTTATAACAAATAGCAGTGAATGTACATCCACTATCTATAACAAAGTATTTTACAAATTTTTTATTGCGTCAAATAATCTTTTATGATTGTCGTAAATAGTTTTTATATCTGTTTCAATAGAAGTGTCTTGAAATCTTATTTAACGTTCCTTAACAGCTGCAGCTTCGTTAGTATTGAATTATAGAATCACAAATTTAATTTAAGGAGACGCCTTCAATCATGTTCTCCAAGGTATAAGGATTGGTGATTTGGGAATACGGGACCACCGTTTGTAAAATTCTCGAATTCGTTTTGGAGATTTGACGAACATTTTTTCACTATTTCCTGTTAATGCATTTACATCTGGAAAACATTCTCGAATAGTTTGTGTCACAAGAGTTATCCACATTTACCACCAACGAGTAAGCAAAAATTTAGGCGAATGGAATCAAACTTTATACGAATCCGGAATGTAAAATTGATTAGGCACTGACAGAAATCGATCGTAGATGCAGAAACCTATAAAATTAATGTCCTAGCATGTTTCAGTCCTCATATCAATCCTCAGTGAGATTCTCAGTGCAAGATCTATAACGCATTATTATTCATTCACTGTTGACAATGAGGGAAGTATTCGCAAGCCCAGTTCATTGGGAATTTCAAGGTGTTGCAGCAAAACCAAGCTCATATCAAACCGAACATTTGTGAATTATTTTTTATTTGTTCAATTTTCTAGATTATTTGCAAATTTGGAGTGCAAATTTGCTCGCTTAAAGTTTTGCTTGTTCTTTTATTTCCTCATCTATAATACGTTTCGCGCTAACTGAATTGTATGATGTTGTTTCATTCGCTAAAATTTTTTCTTATTCAATACTGAGATGAGGACTCCACTCATTTAGTACATTTCGACTTTTGTAGTATTAAATAAATACATTTCTAAACGGTCGTGCTCTATTATTTCATTTAATTATTTATAACTTTATAATAGGATATATACTAAATAATGTTGACGTTAATTGTCACTTCCATAGCTACCCATTAACAATTATTGCAATTTATGAGTTATCATACCAGAATCTACAATCTTTATAACAAGAGAAAGATTGAAGATAGGCATAGGGAATGATATTACGTGCTGATGCAGAAGTAAATTTTGCATTCGAATGCATAAAAAATAAGTAGCATTGCAATCAAAAAAAAAAGTTTTGGTTGTTCAAAGTTGTTCTTACTCGAAACTACTTCATGAACAGTCTGTATAAAGATTTATCAAAAATAAAAGCATAATGGAGGAGTCTTTTACTTATGCTGGAAATACCATCATTTCCCGTGCCAAAATAACTGCAGCAAATATTAATAATGATGAGGTAAAACCAAATATTTTCCAAAAAAATACAAATGTGTCTAAAATTATCGAATTTGGTTATGGAAAAAACTTTAGAAAATCTTCCTGGAATAACTTGTGGAATTGACAGTTGCAATAAGAAGTACATACTTCCAATAATCGAGTCGATAGCGATTTAATCGGAAATGTAGCAATCACGAAAATATTTTCGTTGAATAGAATATGGGCGCCCATGCTTACTCGCGTACCCTAAATACGTTTAATGAGCTGTTTCAATGAAGTACCTTATATAGCCTATGTATATATAACCTTTAACATTTTTCTTAGACAGTGAAATAATTAAATCTTCGCATATATTGAAGGCAGAAAGAAATTTAATGAAACTCTTGAGGAACTTATTTTTGTTAAATTCTTATCGAAGACATTTGGACATTAATTAAAACTTGAAAGTAAATAGTTTAGTTTATATTTATCAATAATACTGCATTTTAACATTTAGATTTGGCATAGAAACATGTAAATTACTTACCACATCGATAATATGGTGCAAAGATACACCAAAGGTAACATTCAGGGGTAGTGCTGATATCTCCACTGGGCGAACTGATGGGTTGTAAGTATTCATTAAGTGAAGCATCAAACGTACCTCGTGTTCGTCAGCTGTTATTTCCATTACTGAAACCAAGGTAACAAGTGATAACTTTGGATGATCTAATTCATGTGAGATATATATATATATATATATATATATATATATATATATATATATATATATGTGGATATTTAGATAAATGGGTGGCGAGTGAAGCTAGTAAGGATGTCTCTGGCAGTCTAGGCCGCCATGTCAAAAGCGCATACATCGCTAGACATAAGAAAGCGTGCAATAAAGAGGCCAATACAGTATAAATAAATAGTAATATACAATATATGTTTTGTTATTATTGTTGTTAAATACCTACGAGAGACGTATTTACTCCAAAGCCTTCTTGTCAAATAATGTTCGTCATGTTGTAAAAATGTTCTTAGAGTATAGCGAGAATGATCGTTCGGTGTCTAGTGATGTAATATTTGCGTAGTTAAAATGTTCTTTGAACTGAGTTAATATATCAGTGGATGAAGTATTACAGTAAATGCCTCCTAATCTGGCAAAATCTTATCATTTAAGTACGTAGAACTGTTTCCACTTCATTCACTACTTTCATTTGATTTACTAATGCTAATGAAATATTTTGCAAAATTTTTATGGCATTTGTTAGTACAATGTAATAGTTTATAAAAAAACGTGCGAATACCAGCGCTATTAAATTTTATCTGTCTTTTTATTTTATGGTTAATTTTTTGAAAGAGAAACTGTTTCTAGCCACGTCTCTCAGCGTATAAGAATTGATTGGGCTGAATCTCGTATGCCAGGACAGTTTTTGGTAATTCGCGTATCAATTTTTTCGAGTAGTTTCTAAGATCAGATGTAATGCATATAACAAGCACGTTACATGTAGTGAAGTAAGGCACTCATATTTGAGGTCTTAAGGGCTTAAGGTTAATAGTCCCGCAGAAAGCATTGACGAGCTGGCATCAGTAACAAACGTCATCACCTGATTTGTTGTCAATTCAAAATTGTGTAGCGTACTTAATATCATACTATGAATATCTTCGCTGGTACACTTTGACAACCTTTTACTAGTTGACAAAAATGAAGATGGTTATTGAAGAGGTTCTGATGTACGTACAATGATATTCAGAATAGATTCTTTTTACAATCTGTAGTTTCATCACAGTTTTGTCTTTTTTAGAACAGATTTAATATTGATCTTTATTTTTTCTTACACAAAAGTTAGTTTCTGAACATTCGACAACATTTTGTATGTTTGTGTTTTTGTGTATTCACGTATTTAAAGCAGTTTTGTTTGTTCTGACATAAAAAGACATACGACGTACTAAACAAATTACTTTACACCATTGCATTTTAGATCTGGGAATTGTCCTATAAATTTATTTACACTGTTCATGCACAGAGCAACCTGATATTATTTCCTCTTGCACTCATAATTATTCTGCAATACAATATCAAATATTGATCGTCATCAACGCAATAGAAATCTGTACGTAACTAAACTTACTACATTCTACAATACGCCCGATATACGTCGGTAACAGTTTTGCCTAGCCGAAGATATGCGTACCACCTTCTCCTGTTAGTCAGGCATTGTATCCAAATATTCCCGCTCTAATTATGAATCTAAAAAAGTAGTAATTTGGGAATTCTAAACAATGAATAGAGAAGAAAAAAGTCTTGTCTGTACAAAAGCCCTCCTATCGAGATTGAAAAGCCAGACAAAATATTGTAATTAGAGAATTCCTATATTCCTAATATATTGAGTGGGTTATTAGAAATAATTATTATAAAATAGATCAAATACATAAGCTATAATATAGTACATCATTCGTACCGTAATAAATTACATTTAAAAGTAGTTTTCGAAAAGTTTTAAATGACTGTGTAGTACACATTTCCCGTTGTGTTCCATTTCCTGAACAAGTGTTTGAATGTGTCTTTTTCTGTGGTGAACTAAAGCTTAGTAATACTTTATACATCGCTATAAAGCCATGTGTCGGTTGAAGCGCACTTTCTAAAGTCTTATTTACGTCTCTTTGCGACAAACAACATTGTCAAAGGCACTACTATAAAGGAAAAATTCATTTTATCCAAAACAAAACTCAACAAACTGGCTGGAATCGAAAAGACGTAAAAAAATAAATACGTAATTTTATTTTTCCAATAGAAATCTCTTCCAACTCCAGTACTAATAATTTTTTTTTGTAGTTTATTTTTAATTACAGTAAAACAATTATCATTAAAATAATACAGGGCGATTCACATTTGCTTTGCATTTTATTTTTTTCTGGTCGATATAAACCACAAAATGTTATTATATATACATCACTTTTGTAAGTAATACTCCCTTTAGAATTCACTTGTCCCATCGCTTCCGGTAGTATTTGTATTCCCGCCGTAAAAACTCTTTCAATTGACGACATAGCCAATTTTGCACGGCATCTTTTACTTCTTCATTAGAGGCACATCGCTTTCCTCCAAAAAGTTTTGAGCGTCAAAAAGAGACCTCAAGTCCGGACTATACCGTGCATTCATTTTACCTCGCTACGAAAACTGTACCACATTATATTCGGGTCTAGCTGCCGAATACCGATCAGAATGTAAAGTGGTGGGGCGCAAGTCATTTGAATCACGACTATAACTGACTACTGATCGTACTAGCTGCAGTCCAACCACTAATTTGACTGCAGGCGACACGAACAACTGCTTAATCTGTAATCTGTAGTCAGTCGTTGTTGTGATTCGACTGACTCGCGCCCCATTCTGATCGGCATTCGGTATCTAGACCCGAATATAATATGATACGGTGTTTGTAGCATTTTAATATGAAAGCACAGTATGTTGAGTAAAGTAGTACTTCTCAACTCAATTCAGCCGATGTATTATTCGTTAGATCGGCTGTAGTGGGCGAGCGCTACCGTGTAGAAGAATAACGTCCTTGCTTAAGAGACCGCACCTTTTTGTTTGTGTAACCAGTTCGACCTTTCTATGAAACTCATTGTAATAAACTGAGTTAATTGTTTTTCTTTCTTCGACAAAATCGACGTAAATTGATCTAATGGTGACCCAGAATACAATCGCTCACTTCGGCAGTCGATGATGGTGTTTGAAGTGAGTTTGAGCGACGTCATTCCATGCTAATATTCTTATTTTCTGGGAAATAGTAGCGTACTCAGGTCTCATCAATTGTTATATGTGACAAAAGTCATCGCCTTCAAGCTTGTAGCGAAGCCGGATTTTTCTGCAAGCTTTAAGTTATTTTTCCTGTTGTTCCGCGGACAGTTGTTTGAGAACACACCTGACGCTAACTTTATTAAATTTAAGTTTGTCATAGACAATGGTGTGAATGCTACCAACACTAGTGTTTACAATCCTATCAATTTCCTTCATAGATATTCACCTATTGCTCCGAATCAGCCGATCAACATTTTAAATGTTCCTAGGATTCACAGTAGACGCTGGGCAATCACGACCATTGTGGAAGGATTTACAGCACTCAAAGAGTATTCTGAGTGGCACACACTCTTCTCCAAACTATTTACGAAGTCTATGATGAATATCAGTCGCTTTTACACATTTATTGAAAAGCTATTTACTACTTATACTTTATGCAACAGAATTGGAAACATCACTGCTCGATTTTGTTAATACAACTCAGTATTGACACAATCAAGTTGCAGTTGCTTATGGCGTTACTTAACATGCTTACTTCGATGAGTACAAAACCTGTTTTTCAGTATCTCTTCAATTATATTCAGAAAAAATAAAATGTCGGTCAAATTTGAATTGCCCTAGTAGCATTACTAATAAAAACTAAATTATACGAGTTCATTTCAGATCAAGGTTTTCTCCAAATATATCCACTGCGATCAATTTTTCGATAATCGGTGTCACAATTTCTCCGATAAATTAGTAATGTTGACATCCCATGACTTGACTTGTCCTTTTCTATTCCTTTTGTTTTCTTTAACGATCTAAATTTTAGTTGCTTAAGCCAAGATTTAATTGGCTCGAGATGGTTCCAACTTCTCTAGATATGTTGTGGTCCACATATCTTGTTAGAGTACCATTATTTTAATTAGACCTAGCAGTTTCGAGATCAATATCGCTTCGGAATATTCATTTATTAATTCTAGAAACCGCGTTCTTGCCAAACTCTGTTTTAGCAGAATTGCTTATTTCTCTTCTAGTTGACAGAATCTACACATGTTATTTGCTGAGTTTATAATGGCTTGTTAATAGATACATTGTCAGGCTAACAGATCTTCCTATTCTCTATGAATTGTTTGTTTTTAACTTGGAAAGTTTGTATACCTTACCCGACTTCTATTTCCAAGTGACCTTCTTCGTGGTTGCTTTTAAATTTTTACAAAGTTGCAAAAAGAATCAGTTACATATGAAAGCCATAGATGAAGCGTAATGAGTCAATTCATCTGTCTGTTATTTAGCTCTAGAGGTTTCGTGTTCTGGAACCGAAGTTATTGTCACCTTCTTGCGATTACTGAGGTCATTCAGAATTTAATAGTAGTAATTTGTTATTATCTAATTTCCTATGCTTAATTTATACCTGATAATGCCCATATTTCACTGTGTTAATTGCTTTGATTTTCTTTACTAATCTCTACAATATTTATTTTACGTTGTTCATTATGACTTCGGGTGATAATTTTGAGATTAAGCTTTTACAATAAATTTTAATATTGGTTTTTCATCCTTTCTAAAAAACTGGCACCATATTGTTAATTAATTAAAAATTAAAAAACAGTTTGATTAAATACAACTATTGGACGTTATTTTGGCATTATATATTTTCCTATTAAAAATTTATTACTACAATTTAAAAGTTCATTTGTTGCTAGTTCAAACTCTTAATAACCGAATAGTAGATCATTAAAATATATTTACTTAACAGGTAGTTAAATTTATATAAAATATTTCCTTTTTTAAATAACTTCGACAATTACTGTAGTGTCTTTTCCCTTAAAAAGAAAAAACAGAATTGTCCTGAGTGATTAGATGTTGAAAAATTATAACGCATTGTTCATCTTTCACAAAATAATGGTCATTAAGGATTCTATTGGGAATCACGTTCAAGAAAGTGAGCGTGAATTTGTGAAAAAAAAACGAAAGAAAGGCGGGAAACAACGGAAAAACTGAGATTTGTCGTCTACGAAAATTACACCGGATTTTGTGGTGAAAAGAACTAATTTGAAATTTGCCATATTGTTAGTGATTTTTATCTTTGCAATATTGAATATGTCTTTGTTTGAGAAATTTTAATAAATGTCTTTCGGTTTTTTGTGCTCGCATTCCAGAAAAAAGTAAATTATTAATGTAACGTATAAGTAACGTACCTAAATGTTAGTTATTTAGACGTTCTTTCAGGAATACGAAGAACAAAAAACCGAAAGTCATTTATTAAATTTCACAAATGAAAACTTATATTCAATATTGCAAAGACAAAAACTACTAACAATATAGCAAAGTTCAAATTAGTTCTTTTCACTGCAAAATCATTATCGATATGTAGTACTCTGTACTCTCTGGGAAGTCCTATAATAGAATGGTTTAGATTAGCTATGTTTCTAACCCTTCAGCGTTACCTAGTGTGCACCATTTGGAGACGAGCTAGAGTTACACAAATTTATTCTCATTTATGATATGCGTCATAAACGATAATTAATTCTTTAAAATTGCCCTCAACCAAGCAAGGAAAATATTTCAAACCAATTTTCCAGCTCTTTATAATTCTATGTAACAAGTGGATTGAACTTTTCTGGATAATGCAACTGGTGTTGACTTGGCCTGCAAGTCATGTTATGATGTAATAATGGGTGTTTTTTAAACTGCATGAGAGCTATCGATATCGATAACTATGGTTTGACAACAGATAATCTCAAACTGTGTTGACATTTCTGTTCAGTAAGGTTTGGTAAGTCATCATGAATCGTTTAACGCCAGAAAAATGCTTCCAAATTGTGGAAATTTATTTAAAAAAAAATAAATCTGTTCGCGAAGTTCATAGAGCAGTTCGTTCGATTTTCCAGCACTTTATAATTATGTAACAAGTGGATTGAACTTTTCTGGATAATGCAACTGGTGTTGACTTGGCCTGCAACTCATTTTATGATGTAATAATTATATTCCATCACCGATGAACATGCATAATAAATACTACTACTACTACTGTAATTAACAAAAAACAAAAATATCTAAAGTGGTTTACTACCTACTAAATTATTTCAAATATTAAGCAACAGCATAGACTATATAAGAACTATAAACATTATAACAATCCTGACTACGTAAATGAACTACGTTTACTTCGCACAAATATTGAAAAAACAAATACCTACAGCTTAATCCCTTTACTTGTATGACGTAGAATCGAGACTAGTAAGTGATGCCAGAAAGTTATAGTAACATATCCGTGAACAAATGTTGCTCGCAGATGATCTTAATATCTTTACAAGTTTCGTATCTTATAATAAATGCATCACTCTACAAAATGACTTCAATTTACATAATTAGTGTATAACAATATCTCTCTAAATATAAATAAATGTCAAATTATATCTTTCAGTCGTTGTTCTAATCTTTTACATATTGACTACAGATTGAATAATAATTTTTTATCTCAATATGAAACTATTATATTTGGTTGTTACATTTGATTCAACTTTAACGTTTAATCAATACATAAACTTTATAACAAGTATTGACAAAAAACCCTTGGTTTTATTATTTGAAACTGCAAGTCTTTCACCATATGTGGGCAACAACCGGCCCGCGAGACATTGTCGTATTATTTCATGTCTGATATCTATCGCTAAAAATTATGAACACTACTTTAAAACACTACTTTAAAATGTACTACTTTTAAACGCTGCCAGCGAACGTGTTTGCACATGTCAAAGGTTGCCCATACCTGTCTTTCACTAATGTAAGTACTATGAAATACCTTTATTTTATCTTAGTACGATCACAGCTGGAATATGCTTCCCTAATCTGCTCTCCATATTACCTTATTCAACAGCTTAGAAATGAATTGCTCAAAGAAGGTTCTTTGAATTCCTATGGTATAAAGTTGATCACATATGCTCAGATTTGATCTGATATCTCTTCAATTCAGAAGAATAGCTTTCGACACCATCTAGCTTTATAAAATCCTCCATAAAATTATAGGTTGTTCGGCTTTACCTAATCTCTTAACTTTAGATTTCATAGTTTGGAATAGCGTCAACGATATACCTATTACTCATATCTGCTAAAACGAACATGAGGTCACCTACATATATACCATATACCATGATTAGCAATTTTATTAAAGTAAATACTATGACTTATTGATGGTAATGTGTGTGCGCTTCACGACCTTAAAAAAGTAATTGCAGGTAATTTCACTATATATGTTTATATCATTTAATTAAATTTAATATTTTTTAAGGTGTCTAGAGTTTAGTTGAGTTTTATACTAAAAAGCACTTATATGGCATTATTATTGCATGTTTTTGTCTTTACTATCCTGTAATTGGAATTCAAATTCTGTTGGGAAAATAAAGTGTTTGATTTGATTTTCAAATACAAGTTATTTTTCAAGATCTACACTTCCACCTTTATCTGGAATTGATGTAAAATAAGTTCTATGAATGACATATACGGTAGCATTTATGGCCACAACCCAGAGACTTGTATCGAGTTGTTTCTTAAATATCAGCCCCTACCAGTGCTCAAATGTCCATTTCAGCAGACGCATTTCGTTTTACAGTATATTTTACTGCTAACTATTGACATAAGCTTCTTAACCATTTATCTAGAAATTCGAGCCCATTATTTGATCTAAATATCTTTATTTTATAGTCTGTATATAATTTGAGCATTGGTACGAATTCCTTTAATTTTCCACACACTATCTTCTTCTTTTAAAGGAAATATACAGTCCCGTAGTGCGAATAATCGTCTTGTAAGAAACAGGACACTTTAAACTTCCAACTACAGATTCCTCCATAGATCCACAAATATCTATGCGTATAATCCCTTCAGGATGACCTGTTGCTGAATTCCAACTTCGAAATGACTTTCTCACGTTCTTTACAAAATTGCAAGAATTACAGTGTATTTCTTTTTTTCCTGTAATATCATATTTTCCTAAAATATACTTACTCTGCTGATGTTTTGATGTGCTTAAAATCTCTTCATGGGGTCATTCATTCTTTGATTTCACCAAACTAGCATAATTGTTGTGCACACTTGTGTGTTTTGGTTTTCAACGGTACGGATCGTGTGCGGAATTTTTTTCGTACGGGTATTTTGCCGTAGTTTGCCAGGCGCGACACTGTTTAATTATCTGCTGATGATGACAACTTAGTTGCCGAAATACGTATACTGAATACGAAAATTAATGTGGGAAGGGGTTATATATCAACCTTCAGTAATTAGAGAAACAACTGCTATCAAGGAAAGTCAAAAGAAATTTCGAAATGCTGAAGTTGAAGCAGATTTAAAAAATGACTTAAAAATTACAGAGTAGTTCAAGTAATTGATAAATTACAAAATCCTTTGTTGCTATTACTGGATTCACTTAAAATACTGGATACTGTACAAACACAGCTGCATACTATCACCGACAACAAAAATATTAGTGTTTTAGCCAAAATAAACAGTGTGCTAAAGAATGATTGTAAGAAATTTGTAGTGATTGCACAGATCCATTGATTATTAACGAACATTATTTCATTTATACAAATATTACATCACTAGATGTTGAAAAGTCGTTTTCTTCATATAAGAACATTTTTTCCACACGACAACTCGACTTGCTGAAACAACTGTGGAAAAATTTCAAATATTAAACTGATATTATTCTGTTTGTGATTACATTTTATAAATGCTATTTAAAAGGTGTTTTACATTTTATAAATTATATGTAACTATTTATTTTATTTTATTTACGTTCTATCATCTATATCTATATTCCTCACTCTAGTAATTGCCATGGATATCCACTATACAAATTTGTTACTTCATTTTAGTTATAGTTCCTTTTCAAGTTTATAATATCTTTTTCAAGTATGTTATTGAAAAGAGCATTATTCTATTATATATTAAATACGTCTGCCTATTACTTGTATGGTGACTACTTTGACATTTCTACTTTAAGCCATAAGCAAAACAATTTCCAAACGACTAGGTCGATACATCTCAACATTAATCAGTGTTGTACTAGATGAGATGCTTGTGTCGCGGTTATTGTTGAAACTTCACCTTGTATCGGAAGCATATTTCACCATTGGAAAGTATACCCTTCTTCCGTTGTATGACGGAATGTGTCGCAGCTTATAGGTGTATGCGAAATTATGAATGCGTGAACGGTTACAAATAACGAAACAAAACGAAATAATGTGGAATAAAAAAATAAAGATAAATCATTGTCCACATTCCCAGGATACATACGAAAATTCTAAAATGAAAAATGGTCTCCGTCATACCCTCTCTTCAAGGGAATTAGTCCATGCGGTGGAATTTTTTATTTCCATAATTATTTTTGTGGTATATATCAAAAATCGGAAGCCGTAGAAGTTTCATATTTTAACCTTGGAGCACGTGAACAATTACTACAAAGGAATGAATCCACACACTCCGTTACAATTTTGTTCAGGTTTACACAAAGCAGAACGGTGGAATTACCATTTTTTTTATTTTGTGAAAATAGGAAATACCCTCATTTTTTTTAAAGTTTCGAACAATAACTTTATAAAAGTTATGTCCTTTTTTCAACGAAAACATTTCATTTTTCCTTTTTTGTATTTTTAATCAAGTAATACATGACAGAAGGAAATTATTTAAATTATCTAAATAAAAGTATATTATTTTCGTCAAATAAAATTGTTTTAAACACGGAGCGTGCAGTAATAAATACAAAGTGTTGTAAAATAACGTTTAAGGATTTTAAGAGCATATAGTATGGTCGAAAATAATTTAAGAAGGTCTTAATAAGCATGTATATATTTGCAAATCAACCGTTTATGAGATAACAGCGATTTTATTGCAATAGCAGACTGAATTTGTTTCGTGGTTTTTATTATTTTTATTTTGTATTTTTGGATAAAATTCTAACGCTTATTTAGTTAAAGTTGCGTAGTTTAGGGTCTATACGGCCCTAAAGTTACAATTTTAAAACCGTTTTTGTCATCAATTTAAAACGACTTATACAATTTTGTTAAAGCTTGATATGCCGTTATAGGTAGTTTTATGGGACAAAAAACTCATATCGGATTTACTAAAAATGAAATACTTAATTTCAGCAATAGTTACGTTTGGTGTGAAGGAGCATGATAGGGGGGGACCTATTGTTAGGACTGTTTGTTTTGCCACAACTCTCAACAGGTCCTGTACATTTTGAGTTCTTGGAAAATACTTTACCAGAACGTAAGGAAGATTTGCCTTCAAATCTGAGATAGAATCTCTGGTTTATGCAAGATGCTGCTCCACTGCATTTTACGCGTGCTTCTAGGAATAATGAATTTCCTCGGAGATGGATTGGGTGATAGGGTTCCTTTGCATAACCTTTGAAGTCTGGATTTAGATCCACTGAGCTTCAGTATTTGGGGTTATTTAAAATTGTATAAAGTTATTTTAATTTAGTGTACGAAGTACGGATAAACGATCTTCCACTGTTACGCCAACGAATAGAACGCTGATACCAGACAATTCGAGAAAGACCTGGGTTTTTCGAAACAGTGTACGCTTCCCTTGAAAGAAGACGTAGATCCTGTATCGCAGTAGATGTCGTTTTGCACATTTTCTTTAATTCTTATGTAAAAATACAATGAAACCTTAATAAAAACCACAAAAGCATATTTACTTTGCTATTGCAATATAATCACTATTATCTCGGAACAGGTACTTGCAAATGTATTGTTATGTAGTCTTGAAATAAAACTTTTCATAAAAGAAATTCAATGCGTAAAAAAATTAAATAAATATTAATCATGAAACAATAATAACTTAATTATTGCTTCATTCTTATGTTCCAAGGTGTGTCCATTGCGCCAGTCTTTTAATGAGGAAGGTGTTTAGAATAAATAAAATGCCCTTTTAAATTTAACTTTTATATTTTTCCTCTCGATACTGTATATTTTTAATCTTTTACTTCTTTACTACATCTAAGTAGTTTTTAAGGTCTTATAATAAGGGTATTTTCCTAATAATGGAATGGTTTTATTTTTCTAGGAATAGATTCCTTTTGAACAACTAAATCCGTTTACTATTGAAAATTTGAAATATATTTTAATACATACTGTTGGTATTACAAATTTCATGATAGGTAAGAGTGTCTCTAATTCAATTATCGGCTTCTGTATGTTACTTTATAATTAGGCTTCAGTCTGATGGGTAATAAATTTTCTACTATTATAATATTACTAAAAAGAAATCCATCCAATATTTAAAGTCTGGAAAAGTCCAAGAATAAACCTATGACGCTCTTCTTATCAATTTCTTGATACACACTATTTTAAACATTTTGTCGTATTTAGAACAAATTATACTTTTCAAATTCTAAATATATCCGAGGAAATTTATAATAATTCTATAGATTTTATAATAGATAATTTGAACTTTTAGAAATAAAATCAATTTTATTTCTCCGGTATGATTTTCTATTGTACTGTTCTGGGTGAATGGCATATATGAATGAAGTTTTATACGTAAATCAAGAGATTTGTATACAAATCCATTCTGCGTTCAGACTAAACTTGGTGCTTTAGGGATCCAAAGAATTCTGTTAGATACGTATGCATACATACAGGCGACTTCGAGATTACAGTGACAGAGGTACATAAAGATAATGTTCTGGGTAGATTTAACTGTATTATATGAATGTCAATTAAAACGTAGTAAAATCTAAATACTACTAAAAACAGTGAAATTTAGTTCATATTTCCTATATGATTTCAATGTACAATATCAATTCCCTACACCTTTCTTAATAGGGCGGTGCTCTAGACAGAAGCGAAGTAAGTCCTTTGTCTTTCAGCTAGAATGATTAATAGATTCTAATATAAATTTTATTAAGATATAATTTGACTTTTACTTAAGAAGGTATTATTTTCTTTATTTTATTTAGTTTGCCTTCTACCACCTTATGCCGATGACGTAAAAATTTTTATTGTTGTTTTCTCTGTCGAAGATGTCAATAAGCTTTAAGAAAGTCTAGATCTAATTTCAGCTTGCTCTACATCGATAAATGTTTTGTTATATCGTTTGTCCGCAAGTCAACTACTTTTCTTCCTCATATTTTATAGATGGACACATGAAAATCGACTCTAGCAAACATCTCGGTATTTTGCTGGATTCGTTAATGCCCTTTAATTTATACATAACATTGAAATGGTATGCCGTTGTACGATTAAGAGTGCTGCTTTGTAATGAGGTCTACACAGTATTTCAGTGATATTTATTAAATATACTTTCCTTTGCCTTGGTTGTTAGTAAGTTGGAGTATGGGTAGACTGTTTGGTATACTTTATAGAGTTCGCAAATAAGTGCAACTGAACCTGTTCAACGTCGACTTTCGAAATTCCTGACATTTAAATCTTCTGGCGTATATCAGGAGAATGGTATCCACTACAAAGTTTTATTACAGAATCATAATGTTAGATCACACCACACTCTAATCCTTGCATAGTGCTCATTTTCTTTACAATTTGGTGAACGATTGTATTGACTGTCCAGACCTGTCGAACGTAAATTCCTCTGTTCCCCGCTCCTCGTCTAAAAGTACGCCCACGTTTATGTACCGTACGCTTAGGACAAATCTTTGGAATATTGCTTTGGTACATATGGAATACAAAGAGTATTGATAATATTTTTGTAAGTAACACTAATTTACAATTTTCAAATATTTCTCTTTAATTTCTGCTATTTTTATTTATTTTCCCAACAATTATTTTATTTAATTACTTTTGTAAATTTTTCTTTCTTGTATGTGCTGTGTGCACATATTATTTTTGCTTTGTAATTGTGTTCGCCTGTTGGTCAAAAATGTATACCATTATTATTATTAAAAAGTTTTTATTTCCATTTATAGCATATTTAAAAAACATTGGCTCCCTCTCTCGTTCAGCACACGAATATATTTGAACGGCAGAACGAGACCGTGTCTATCTCGCATGTCGGTAACAAAGTTCCCAGAGCGTGTGTAGACAGACACTATCGGCGATTTGCCAAGTAGCTGAATGTTAAAAGGAATCATTCCAATATTAATAACACCCTGTTTACTATATACATATGTTTCAGAGATTCACTCATCATCAGGTAAACTTGTATTATCAAAGAGCGATTTATTTTTAGGGTTTATCGTATCTTTTCGGTACAGAAAAATTATGAAAAACAATTGCCTCTCTCTCTCGTACAACACACGAATGTATTACACCGACAGAACGAAAACGTGTCTATCTCGCATGTCAGAAACAAAGGAATAGTTTGTTAATAACACAAGTTTGCCTGATGATGAGTGAATCTCTGAAACATATGTATGTAGTAAACAGGATGTTATTAATATTTGAATGATTTGTTTTAATATTTATGGTATATTTGTTGAAATAAATTTCCATTCGCTAATTATTTGTAGCCACATTTTTCTTTTGATTTCCTTAACTTTATACTTAGTAAACTAAAAAGTTCCTTTTACAAAAAAGAAGAAACACTGCATGAAGAGCTACGTATTCATTATCTTAATATGCATATCGCGTGCAAATAGATCCAAGTCGGATATAGCATGCATTTCTTCTTCTGATTCTCTTCCTGCATAATAAATCCGAAAAAAACGAACTAATTTTTCC
This sequence comes from Dermolepida albohirtum, assembly GCA_031893035.1. Lineage (NCBI taxonomy): Eukaryota > Metazoa > Arthropoda > Insecta > Coleoptera > Scarabaeidae > Dermolepida > Dermolepida albohirtum. Next base: position 39,078 of record JAVIWB010002678.1, read on the forward strand.
TGTATGGACAATCAGTAAAAAAAGTAATGTCGTATCCCTCCAAAGCGTGCATCTTTAGGACGCTCTATAATCTATTTATACAATACGTGGGTTTGTTAATGTTCACTAATCATCTGTATTTTCTAATAAAAATTTAAAATGGTGCTTTATTTTCAGTATATATATATGTATGTATGTGTAAATTTAAACGAAAACATTATAAATTTTTTAATAAATGATTTTTAATCTATATATATATATATATATATATATATATATATATATATTATCTAATCTCAAATATTTTACCATTACCTTTTGTATTTTATAATAATGTTAATATAAATATACCTTAGCACGACTAATAGCTATTTATAGCTACCTTAGAACCAATAAGCAAAATAATTTAGAGAAATATACAGAGTATTTCGTTATAGCAACCTGCTGTAGTATAAAGTGTACAAGGAAAGTGTTGCGATACAGCTTTGTTTATTTAATTTTTTCAAAGTAATTTCCTCTACACTCTACACCTCTCCATCCCCCGAAAACAATCTTTAAACCAGTTCTGCCAAGTTTCACTAGAGAGTGAAGCATACTCGTTCTCCAAAGCCTGCAGAAGGTCCTCATCACTGGAAAATCGCGTCCATTTTAGCTTCGTTTTCACATACGGGAACAGTGTAAAGTCGCAGGAAGCAGGATCTGAACTGTAGGGAGGGTGCTCGAGAAGTTTCAATCCTGTCGTGGTCAAATATTCGGTGCAGGCTTTGGCGCGGTGAGTTGGAGCATTATCGTGTTGGAAGAACCAGGTGTCAATTCTTGACTTTGGCCGCAGATTCTTCACAGATCCAATGACTTTAGGCAGGCATTGTTCAGTATATCACTTAGTTGTGACTGTCTTCTATATGTCCAAAATGACGCGTTCCACAATTCCACTCGATTTGAAAATTACAGCTATGTGTAAATTTCGCTGAAAACATCCTTTAAAATGGATCGTTGTAACTAATTTAAATTGCTGTTTTCCGTACTTCCTGATCAAATTGAATGTATTCGGGTTTATTTGAGAGCGATCTGCAGTCTTTATTCACTGGTTTGATTCCGAAAACGCTTTGAAGTCGTCATTCTAATTGTGGTTGCTATTGTTCGCTATGTTTATAAATTATGATTATGAATCACTTCTATTTTCAAATAAAAATTTAAAGCTATATGTATTTTATTTGTAAGTAAAAATATAAACATTTTAAGAAAATGATTCCCGATTTATGTTGTATTATCTATATTATCTACTTTTAAATATTCCACCAATATTTTTCGTAATTTTTGTAAAGATTATAGTAATTGTTATTGGTAGTCATATGATGGAATTAAATATAATAAGAAAACAAACAAATATAAACACTAGGAAGGAAATTTCTTGGGTTTAATTTAAAGACTTAACTAAAAACATCATGCAAAAATCCATCGTTGTAGCTAATTTAAATTGTTGCATATTCTATACTAGCCGACCGAATTGAATTTACTTGGGTTTGTTTATTTATTCATTGGCTTTATATGATTCTTAAAAATTTGCTTGTCAGCAAAGCTTATTTTGACGTTTTCTTTAAAAGAATTTATAAAGTTAATAAATATTACGACGGAAAAAAAAATAGAGTTATTGCTATCTGCTTCTGGGTTTCCGGGCTGGAACCGCGTCACTAGTATATCTGCCGACGGGAAAGCCGGGAAGGGAAGGGAAACCCAGAAGCAGATAGCATGGACCACGACCGCGGAAGTCTACGTACCAAATTAATAGAGTTATTATTTGAGATAGTTATTAATCAAAAGAAACAATTTATAATAAAAAAAATATTATAGAAACTTATCTTTCTCTAAATATTTTTAATGTATCGAATTTGCATGTTCTGCTGAATTTCAATTTGGTAAAACATTTTAGTAAACGCTCGTGTTCTCTTCTAATCTAACTAGAGAACGTGCAGTTAGGGATAAGGCATGTCTTTATTTGTTTAGGATAGGATTCGCCTTTACGTATTTGCGTTAAGTATTTTTAGGTACTGATTTTGACTAAACAATAGACTATTGTTATTAGTTTAGGAGTATGCATAACATGATATCAATTTGATTCTTAGCTCATGTAATGGATTGACATAGTTTTGCCAATACTAAGAGGAATAAATTTTCATAATTTGCATTGTTTATCTGCAGGTGATTCTTAGTTACTGTGGAAATTAATTTTTAATAAGGTATGGAATTTTTGGAGGCATACTTATTGCACTGTTTTTTACGCAGATCGTGTAAATGAAACAAATTATTTAAATCTAAATTGTTCAAATATGTTCCATTCTAGAATATGTTTCATTGGAAATAAAAGGACTTACGTAGTACCGTGTGTGTTATGATAAAAATCGCATATGATATTCCAGCAAACATTTCATGCGGAGAAACTTCTCTTTTTGTTCTTCGTAATTTGTTCTAGATTCCAGAAAAATTATATTGAATTACTCGTCGTCCTGAGAAACAGCATGGTAAAAAAACCACTAACGAAAAACGGATATAACAATAAAGAGATAACAGGGACCTTAAAGAAGCCTAGAAGGGAAACACAATCAAAAGGAACGGAGCCAACTAAAGAATTAAGTAAGCTTCAATACTGCGACGTCCGTCCAATATAATTTTTCTCGATTCGAAGACAAATTACAACTTTGTATTAGTTTTTATTTTTATGAGGAAGTGTGTTAAAAGAATTTAGCGATTTGCTGGATGCTAGGTCACTAGTTAATTCAACCTAAAATGTCATTTCAGCAAGATGGGCTATCTATACTCACAAAGCTCTCGAAAAGTTTGTTTACATCAAAAGTTTAAAAATACAGGATTGCGAACGATGATTCTGCATCTGTTAATCCAAACGTCCAAAGTTTTCATTTTAGATTTCTTTGCTTATGAGTATATTAAATAAAGCAAGTAAATCCCTGACAATCTCGGAATTTTAATTAGTCAAAGCATAACCTAATTCAGAAGAATTTCTGCTTCTGTTTTCTAAAAGTACTGTCGCTCAGGTTATTAAAAGAGTACTGTGCCTTCAACTTCTAAATAAATTATAACTTGTGCGCTATCATTGTAAAGGAAATTCAAAATCCTTTTGGAAAAATTAAAAATTACAATAGTTTTTGTGATTTTGCATTTCATTTTCTCGGATTAGACCATTCAGAATAAAGTGTTTTTTCCTTATTAAATTTTATTTTCTATTTCCTCTAACAACAGAAATGCATGCTTGAACATGCAAGATCACCAAACTTTAGAATTTTTCATTGATTTAAAAATATGCAACTACTAGAGAGCTTTTATAATGAAATTTTTCATAAATAACTCAGCTAATATATTCCTGTTATTAAAAAAAAAGTAGATCAGCAAAACGGAAAAATTTGAAATGCATAATGACAATCATGTATAATTGGCTACATTTCATGAGGAAGACGTGGTATGGAGCAATTCATCATTCGCCATAAATGCGTTTAACAAAAACTTGTCATACAATCAAAGGTCCAATTCTCAAAAATTTAGCAAACAATTTCGACTTCGTGAAGCTTCACGAACTCAACCAATATCAGATAGCATTGGAACCCCTTGAGTTCATTCACATGGAGCTGTCTACATTTTACTTGAAAATATGTATCAGTCTTACACCTCAGTTGATCACTGAAGGTTGATATATAACCCCTTGCCACATTTTCGTATTCTGTATACGTATTTCGACAACTAAGTTGTCATCATCAGCAGATAATTGAACAGTGTCGCACCTGGAAAACTACGGTAAAAATACCCGAACGAAAATAAATTTCGAACGCGATCCGTATCGCTGAAAGTCAAAACGTACACTCCAAGTTAATCAACCACAGGTTCCATCAAAATTACCTTACACCTCAGCTAAACAATCATCTATCGAATACTCTACCAGGGCTTGAAAATAATAGAAACAGCTTTCTATAATTTATTTACCATCTCGATACAATTGTTAATCTCATAATAATTGAATAAATTATATAAATCTGCTTCTATGCGCACTTTATTTTCAAACGACTCTACAAGAAAAATCCTCATATCAAGTCGGCTGATGTTGAGAGATCAAAGAATCGAAAGATCGTCATCATCATAAGCGTACATATTCTTGCAGTACGAACTATATGGGACAATCAGAAATCAGGAATTATTCATCATTCGTCATAAAAGTTGAAATCATACTGTAGTTTAGCGGGTAATGTATGCAATCTACGAGAAAGTACTTGTTCCAGAAGAAGAACATTATTAGTTATACTGGCATTGATACATATCAATGCAAGCTAAACTACAGTATGATTTAAACTTTCATGACAGAATAATTCCAGATTCCCGATTGTCCCATATGGTTCATACTGCAACAATATGAACGCTAACAGTTCAATAGCTGTTCGGCGACTATGAAATCTTATGATGATGATAATCTTTCAATTCTTCAGTCTCTCAGCATCAGCCGACTTGATGTGAGGATTTTTCTTGTAGAGTGGTTTGAAAGCAAAGCGCACACTAATGCCCAACAACAGTCGCTGAAAGTTGAAAGTTGAAAAATAAAATTCAAGAGGAAATTAGCGAGATTAGAACAGAAGTGTTGTAAAATATCATGCAATTCGAGAAATTCTTTCTGTGTATATAATTGCTGACAGAACATGACAGAACCACATCCAGCTTTTTTTTGTTAGTTCATATTTACAGTGAATACTTACAATTAATCTCCGCATCCATCAGATTGAATATCTAAATCCTTGAAATGTTATCGAAATAGTGAATAATTCAAAATTTTTATTCGTTTTATTGTTTTATAATTTTATCTGGAATGACAATTATCTAAGCGACAACAATCACAGTTGAAAATCTAAATGTGAGAGAAAGTTTAGGAAGCTAACAGAGAGGTGTTACAAAGTAGCATGCATATTCTCCGCGTTTGTTTTGAGAAATATGTACATATAAAAAGACAGATACTAGTTGACATCTTAATATCATACATAGCATATAGTGTATTTCGTTTTCCACAATAAAATTGGCAAAAACATTTTTTTAATGTTGGTCTATGTGCAATGAAAAAAAAAGTAAGTACAATTATAAATTTCATTTATTTCTGAAACTCCTGTCACACGAGTAAATGGGAAGGCGATGGAAAGATCTTTGAAAAGCATTGTACGTATGTAATGTATATCGATTCAAGATGTAGCATTAGTAGTCACGAAGTGTAATAGTACTAATTTACTACACTTTCTGGAACTGTAATTGGGGAAACTATTGCCTTACCTACGTTAGATTTCTCTCATTTGTCTACGGTGTCTTTTGATGTGGTCGACTCAACTTCGTAAACATTGTAATCACTTTGAGTGGTGTATCTAGGCATATGGAACGTGGAAAGATAGTAGTTGCGTGTGTTAATTAAATTGAAACATATTTACAAAATAGACATCAAAGTTTAAAGTCCATACATACAAATTTATTGCGTTATTATTACTGTGAAGGGAATTATTTCAAAAGTATTAAGAGTATTATTAGAAACCACTGGCATACCAAGCTAAGTACGAAAAATCTCACACGTATATTTACATATATTGCTTTATTTATTCTATATTTGTTTACTGTTTTATTTAGTAAACAAAGTTGTTTAAAATAAATGCAGTTATTCTTATTCAATACCCAGAAGATTGAAAAACATGAACATTCAGCTGGCAAAAGGTGATCCACCAGGTACCATATTTACATTCTGCCATTAGATAAACTAGTGATGGGGGCTCTAAAAGCAAATTATAGTGAAAAGATTCGAGTTTTGGACGGCACAAGTAACAAACCAATTACTTATTTTCATATTACAGAACACCTCGGAAGAGCCTATTGGAACATTTAGTACGATAATAATATTGTTAAACGACTTCAAGTTAATAATTCGTATCCTATTAAGAGAAACTTATTTAGGGAAACTGAATTATCAGCAACTCAATAAGAAGAAAATCAGTTAAATAACATCGAAGGCGATATACGTCGAAGTACTTCAGAAGTTCTTAAATATTATTCTTATTCAATACTCAGAAGCCTAAAGTGCATGCGGTAAACAATTAATTGAAAAAATATCCAATCCAAAAATCTCTTAATAGATTATGCAAAGTATTGGTAAATCTAAAATCAAGGATGCAACAGTAGCTGAGTTCATTTAATGTTTACTGTCACTTTGGGCAGAAACATATCACTCGACATATATATAAAGATTTTTTGCCTCTTATGAAATGCGTGAAAGAGAATATGATTCTAATAAAACAAAACCCTAATGTGTTTTAAATTCTGCAGGTAAACAAGCAACATTCCGTATCTAAAAACGATTCGAATATTATATCAAGCCACAGAGGGTTTACCAGCTCATACGATCTTAGCTTTGAATTTTGAGTTCCCTACACTAGACAAAGAACTATTACAGACTACAGACGCCTGCAAAAAATCGCGGAGGTTTTTTCCAAATGAGCGACTCATTGGGTAGTTTCAATCAACGAAAGCAAATGGCCCTCAGAATAATTAGAACATCTTAAAGAAATCCTGGTTGTTTGGAAAATCGGGGTCAAGTATTTTGGGTGCTCACCTTGGCTCCAGTCTGACTTCTAAATGCAGACATAGAAGCCCTTGTTCTTATTAACTAGAAATATCATTCATCCCTTGCTGAACCATACAATCCATTGGATATGAAGGACAAATTATTGGTCTATATATCCTTCCTCCGGCCGATACTTAAATACATATGTATATGATGCACTGGAGTCAAGACGCATTCGAACCCTGGTAGCTGCCTATTCTTCTTATAAAAGTTCGACTATATTTACAAATCAGTAATAACAAATTTACGTATGTTTTGAGATTCTCCGTTCTCGACGAACTTTATTTTAAACTTATGGTAAGCTACTAATCTGTGCAATTTAAATTTTCTTATAGAAGTTCAGTAAATAAAAGCAAGTAACACAAAATGAAAAAGATTAAAAAAATGCTGTTAGATGAAAATGGTAACAAGATAATTAATTTTTAAACTTCAATTGGTTACAAGCAACTAAAAGTAAAGTAATTTGAATAGACTCAAAATGTACTACACGAATTCGAAGAAAATTAATAAATATAGAATTTTCATAGAGATATTGAAATATATTTTAGAAATAACACCCGAGGTAATGTAACTAATTATATTAAACTGTTAAATTTCAAGGGCTCCTTCAGCTTGGTCTCCGACTGTTCCAGAACATGATTTTTTTTCATCATCTCTTTTTCTTTTATTCTCTTTTATGTTCTCTCATTTTATTTTCTTAAATTATTGTCACAGAGGAATGTTTCCACGTTATATAAATTAACTACATCTGAAATTTTTCGTACCTTTGTTAAGGTAATCATAATGATTTTGCAAACAAAATTTCGAGATATGATTTTCTTCTGTTGCTCCGCGTTGAACAGTAAATTATAGCCATTACAACTCCACATCATATTATTACAATTTATTATTGTATCTTTTACTGTGTAATACAATACGTAATTATTATATATCAGATTAATCAATAACTTAATAGCGTTCTTATTGAACCCAAAATTTATTATATCTTTAATAAACAAAATATATATGAACTAATTAAAAATATATTCACCTTAACTACTTACGATTACCTCCTAACGATTTGGCAATGTTCGAAAACTAAAGTCCGACAGTTTTCCTTAAACTTGAGAATCGGTTGTGTCAAAATAGACCTTTTTAAATCGAGAAAATTATTTCTGTTCTATATTCTCCCCAAATACGTTTTCTCCGTAAATGGAATAAAAATTTCGAGAGGCTTCTGGTATATTAACTCCTCTATTGCACTCAAATAAAAGAATATATCCGAAATGTCGGAAATGTTTCTATTTGACATCCGATTTTCGCTTCTCAAAACTAAAACGATTTGCACAAATTCAAAAACTATTCAGTTAAACAATAATACGCCATTTGACGTATATGCCTAACAATTTTTTCAAGGCACAAAACACAAAACGCTATGAACTTATTCATAAACATGATATATAACAACAAACAATTTATAAATAGCTATTAAACTTTTAAATAATGATCTAACTATCTATCGATTCTCAACATACTGCTGAAAAACTTCTTCATCCTTTACAAAGTAAGAAAATTTTAAGCTGGGTAATAAGTGAAAGTCACTTGAGGCTGAATCTAATGAACAAGGTGGGTAACGTACAACCCGAAATCTTAGTTGATTAATTTTTTTCATGAATGACTTAATTGATATGTGAACGCATGTTATCCAACGTAAGAGAACTTTTTTATAGGCCATTCTCGGATCGTTTTTTCAGAAATTGCTTTCTTAAGTGCGCTAATTATCTTCAACTGTATAATTTAATCGGACAAGTGAACTGGAATTCTGTAATTGGTTGAGAAAATGTCAATGAAGCATGTCACTAAGTTTCGACATATTAGTGAGTATTTTCAGAGTCCATACCTTTGCTGAGATCGGGTAATTGCTCATTTCTTAACCGGTTTTCATCTCATACTCGTAGACTGGCTAAAACTAAGGGGTACTATTTAACAATGTACAGACGTACACACTCTGAATTCTACCATGATAGATTTAAGGACATGATTGTTATTACCAGAAACATGAGAAACAACAGACTAAGGAATTTTCATAGGGAAATGACATTTGGTGAAATGGTTTTGTCCTCGCCTAGTGATATAACTAGTGTCTTTGCTGAAGATTTTGTATCGGTTTACAAAAAGGTCAATTCGGATGTATCTCGTGATACTACAATATTAGAATGCTTTTATAAAGGGATTTTTCTCAAATAAGTTCACCGATTCTGATGTCCTTCGAGGACTGACTAGCTTGAAAGGCAAATTGACCATGACCCAGATTCCTAATTTTATTATTTGAGATTGACGTTTTATTTTACTGGTGCTATTTCGTCATACTTTTAATCTAATATTTATGAAGAAGAGGTTTCCTGCTGTCTGAAATTGTGTAGAATATTTTTAAATCTGGTGATAAGAATAAATATTTAACTTTTCTAAGGTATTCGAAATAATATTATTCGAGCCAATGTACGATTATGCCGTTAATAAACTATCCTTAACATGAATTTATTAAAAGGCGGTCGATTGTTACAAATTTGTGCACATCTGTGCATCAGGCTTCAGAAGCTTTAGATGATGGTCTTCAGGTTGATACGATTTATACCGATTTCTCTTTTGATCGAGTACAACGTGATTTTGAGTGTGTTACACCTTTGGATTTTTGGATGATATTGAGCTTCTTTGTTCGTATCTCGATGGACGTCTGAATTATGCTGAATATTCTGGTTCGAATCTAGTTGTTACCAGTCAACTTCGGGTGCACCATAGGGTTACACCTTGGGGCCGCTCTTATTTCTCATACCTATTAATGACGAGACAAATAATTTATCATTGATGTATGCGGATGAATTGAAAATTTGCAGACAATTAGGTCACTGCTATGCTTTACAGGCTGATTTTGAAACCCTTTGTAAATGGAGTGAAAAAAACATTTGTTGCTGAACGTTGAGAAGTGTAAAGCAACAATTTTCGCTAGAAAATTGAATTCTTTTCTTTGATTACAATATACGTATATAGAACACATATAGAAAACTGTAATACATTTAGAGATCTGGGCGTATTGTTTGATTCTAAACCCATATTTAACAATCATATCCTGGAGATACATATGTAAACAGGCATCTAAAATACTTGGCTGTTAATAGAAATTCAAGGAAACTGAGCAGCAGTACTTTTTACCGAATATGAGTAGTGAATTTGTTCTAGATAAAGTGAAATATCGTTTTGTCATATAGAATCCAAGCTAAATTATATAAAATTGGTACAAAAAAGAGAAAGATGATTAAAATTATGAACTATCGCGAGCATTCTACATTTCTACCGCACGATTTTGTTACAGTGAGCTTTTGCGGAAATATAGCGTTGCTTCGTCGAGTGAACGAAGAACTATATCTGGCATTATATTTGTCTTTAAATTAGTAACCAGAGATGTTTGTCTCCGATTTGTTAAGTTGTCTAAATATAAATAAGATTTCAATTGTTTCCTCTCGTTTTTTTTATGACATGTATTTACATGCTTTACATTTATTATTTTCTTTAATTTGTATTATTATTACTTTCGTTATGTAGTTCTAGTAAGTTTCGGCATGTCGTCGTAGTTTCACTGTTTATACTGCCAGCTTCTTCAAGATCTGCTATTAGACCATTCCCATGAAAATCCCTTCAAAAATATGGGATGATCTATTGTGAGGTGATCTCATGATTATGTTGGCGTATCACTTACTTATTTTCTTTCTATGTACCATCTTCAAAATGACCAAGTGAAATCTACATCAAGATACGAACGATAAATTTTTGAACACTAATGTAGAAACAAAATTAATGTGCGACACTTGGTCTTCTACATTTCTTCTGGTTTATCAGCATTATTTTCGGTCAAAATAGTATCCACTATTGCTGAAAGTGTAGAAATTATCTTTCTTTCTAGAGTTGTGCAATGTGCTCGTGTCACAGCAAGAACTTTTAATGAAAGACATCGAGATAAGAATATGGAACATAACTACGTACAACAACTAGTGCAAAAATATGAAGCAGGTGGATAGGCAGTGAATAAGTAAAGGCATAATAATAAGGCAGTAAACGAAATGCCGGAAATTGAAGTAGTTGAAAACCTTACCATGGGTGCAATTAACTCTTTGCGCCAGGTTACAGCGTTCACTTGACTTTCTTATTCATACAAAAGGCCGATTACGACCAACAACTAGAATTAACAATATCATGACGTATTAATCGATTTTAAAAAAATATGTGATAAGTGCACTTTTTACTGAAAAGGACGTGTGAACAACATATGATACTAAAGTGACGAGAATCCCACATTGTAAGAGAAGGACATACACAGAAGCAATGGTAGGCGTGGAATGACCGAATGATCTCCACGTTCACTGGACTTGACGAATCTACACTTCTTTCTTCGGAATCATTTAAAATCAGTAGTGTATAAGTCTCGAAAACGTATAAACATTCCACAAGGAACTTTTCAAAAAATAATGCAAGAATTTCATAAAAGGCTTTATTAATGTGCGCACAGCAATAGTGCCCATTTTGAGCAGTTCTTGCGAATATCCCTTTCTCAGTTATATTTGTTTATTCTAACTGTAATGAAATACCTTAAAATACAATATTACCAACGCCTATGTAGACGTTTAAGACTAATTGTTAGTTTTTTTAATGTAAATCAAATTCTAAATTTTTTTCTTAAGTTACCAAATGAGAAATCAGTATTTGGAATTAAAATGACGTAATCTATTATCTAATATTTTATATGTAAATAAATGAACCTTGAATATTAGGGTATTATTAGAAATAAAATTATTGATTTAAGTCTTACGCCCGCGAGCCTTATTAAATATCAGTCGTGTTGTTGAACTAATATGTGTAATTATCAAATCATGCTGGAAATGGCTTCGTTTTCCACTGAAAGTTGCTGATTCGTTTGTCCTACGTTATGTTATAAATTTCATAAAGGAATATAATGATTGAAAAGTTAACGTCTTGAGAATGTGTAATACTGTTGTAAAACGGGGATCGTAGTTGTAAGAGTAGCTAAAGTATATTCACAGTGGTTTTCTGGTATAGCCATAAGATATCGGAAAACATGTCATATTTCTAACACATTGAAAATTGTATCACCACGACGATCTACCCAAGCAATAGACCGTCGCCGCCTACGCAATTCGTATCATTTGTTTCTCGGTTCGATTATCTTTAAACAGCGATCGTTTAGAATAGGTGAATAGGTGATCAATCGTCGGCAATTGTATGTCAAGATAGGCGCTTTCTTTTTATATTAAAAGTGGACTATTATGGCTGGAAGAGAAATTATTTGTGATTAAACATTTTTGCGGTTGGAATTCAAAAAAACTAGGAATTTATTTGCTGTATATTATTGAGAAAGACCTATTCCTAGAACAAGTACGATTCGTACTGTCTGACGATTGGAAATAACACTTACTTACTAGTATATAGCAAAAAGAAATATGTGCCTGATCAAAATGCCAGTGATTTAGAAACACGAATTTGTACTTTGGTAGAACTCATCATGAAGTGCCACAACAGCTCATCGTATTTAAGAAAATAAAAACTGGTTTTACGAAATGATTAATAAATAAAATAACAAATTATTTTTAAATAATATTCTATTTACGGATGAAAAAACATTTCACGTGCACCATAATTGCACTATATCTCGATGTTAGTATACATTTCAACATACCTACGGGAACATAGTTTCCACAGAAGGTAAATGTAATGTAGAAGGTAAAATAATCGAACCATTTTTATTGAAGGAAATTTAAATGGGATTAGATATCTAGATGTACCTTAAAATAACGTTATCCCTGTCGTGCGAGAACAATTTAATATTATTGAAATTTGGTTCCAACAAGATGGTTACCTTGCACATAACACCCGTTATATTAATAATTTTTTAAATACTATTTTTGAAGATAGATGGATAGGCAATTCAGGCTCTATAAAATGCCAAGTGTAATCTAGTACTAAATGATTACTTTCTGTGGCTTTTCATAAATAATACCATATATGACGACATGCAGCTGTCTTTGTAGAGTGTCCAATATTTGCAGTGGATCCACTAATGCCAACGTATATTATCAAATGGTTCAACTATTCCTTGGAAATTATTATAAATTATTTGTAAATCTGCTTCAATTTCAGGTCTCGACATTTCTTTTGAATTTTTCTGATGACAGTTGCTTCTCTAGGATCAAATTGCAAAGCTACATACTTAATCTTTTGAAAATGCGGAAAATGCTGCATTTAACCATGTTCCCTAGGAAGTAAAAATCGGCTGTGGGGGTTCGGGAGTATCGAGACATTGTCCACGAAGGTCTCGAATACTCTTAGGAGAACATGTGTGCGCTATTAAACATCATTTACCTCTAGATATCGTTTCTGCCACAAGATGTGAAACATGAATTTTGCACGAAATACCAGTTATAAACATTAAGAATTGGTCTCTTGAAAGCTCAAAATTTTCCAATGTATTTAACACCACTTTTGTAATGACTTCAGCAATGCATTCTTGTACTCTTCTCGAAGCTACTAGAATTGTCATGTTCAATTCTAGTAGCTTGTTGTTCCTTTATACGAACTATGATACTGTAAGATAATTGTTGTTACAATATTTCCAATACGTTCGCAAGCAGATGATACAAAATTTTGTAACGTCTCCAAAGTAGGTAATTTAAACTGCATGTAATTATGCGCTTTTACGATACTAAACTAAAAACTCTAATTTGAACCGCTTTTACATCGCATATGTAATGCAGAAATTTTAAACAAATTTCTGTTCCCTGCATGGGAATCGAATCCGCGACCTCATTCTCTCCGGGAATGTGCCATCATCATTAGAAAATAGACAAATTCTAAGGAAATTTGTAGTTTACGTATTTATTTCAGGATGAGTAAAATGAGTCGTTATCTAATAAACGATAGCGGTAGATTGCACATCATCAGTGGCACATATAAATCGAACGGAAATTATTCATTGGATTGTACACTAGCTTTTTTTGTTGTCCACTAATCCTCGTGTTTCTTGCAATCATATTTTGTTCAGTAAACAAATGGTCTATCGCAAACTAAGTATTTTACTTTTACGCCAAGTACCTGCGGCATAATTCTATGTAACATACGAAATTCCGTAGTACAAGATACACACTGTATTACATACATGCATATCAGCGACGAAGCCCCTTTTACGTTCTTGACATACATCTAATGAAGCACCGACGGAATTTCTCCGACTCTAATGATTTTATAGCATGAGCTGATGTTAAAAAGGAATAGTAGAAGGAATAATAGAATGATTCCTTTTTAACATTCTTTAATTGGCATAAAGCCTAGACGTAAGTTTCTGTCTATTACACACTGGAAACATAGTCTCCGATCTATGTGAGATAGAAGCGTTCTTGCTTTGTCGGTCAATACATTTATGTATTGGTCGAGAGAGGGAGATATGATATTATTCATTATTTTCTGTATCGAAATGATATGATAAACACTCTGAAGGAATCGTTCATTAATAACACAAATCAACCTGACGATTCGTGCATTCGATGAAACATATGTAGTTGATAGGGTGTTATTAATAATAGAATGATTCCTTTTTAACATTCTTTAATTGGCATAAAGCCTAGACGTAAGTTTCTGTCTATTACACACTGGAAACATAGTCTCCGATCTATGTGAGATAGAAGCGTTCTTGCTTTGTCGGTCAATACATTTATGTATTGGTCGAGAGAGGGAGATATGATATTATTCATGAGCTGATGGCATTATTTCGAATAATATTAAAATGATTAAGCTTATGCAAGACATTTATAAAAATTCGAAATATATAACGTGAAAATATACTACGCAATTATCGATAACACCGTCTCCAAGCGTCAAAAAAGTAAACAGGTTTACTTTAGAATTCTTAGGTAACTAATTCTGAATATCATAGCGGTAATGAAACTCATAAACGAATACAGTTTTTGCTTTTACTATAACTCCAAATTAATTTATAATTTTAATTTTCATTTACAATAAAACCAATCTCTTTTCAAAATACTGCTTTCCTAGTTGCTTAGTAACTAACGTAAGATAATTTCATTTAGATAATTAATTGTTACCACGTGATGGAAACGATTTTTGTCGATTTGCACCTGCGACTTACTCCAATAATTTATGAGCGAAACTTAATTGTTAATTAAGAAATATTGCTATACCTAATCTTCTTTAAGTGAATTTATAAGGTATAAGTTAATTTTGGTTTTCCTCCTTTTTACGTTATCTTACACATAATACAACCTCTATTATTAATCTACTGTATTCTAATTCATATGAATATATAATAATAATAATAATATGCCTTTATTTCCCAAGAAGTAATTATACAAGTAATATAAATACAAAACATTCAACTGAATGGAAAATCCTAAGAGGTGGTTCAGATGGATGACTAGAAGTCATCCCCTGCTCTAACACCAAACCCTTAAAGTTATAAAGAATTATATTATATTTGGCACAAGTTCGTACTCGTTCCAGCATCGTATAATATTTTACGGTTACTTTGCTGTATCTCTATGCCTAAGTATGCCTAACCTCAAACATCAACGTCAATTGTGTGCAAAATGGCAGCTAATTCAAAACATTTACTTGCCATTGAAGAAATCCATTGCATATACAATCAAGACGAGTGTAAATACCTCTGCCCAAAACACATGTAAATTGAATAAATAAATAAATATAAAAATATAGATGGCTTTTAGAGTTTCAAATAAAACCCTAATAATATGCTGCACTGAAATTGTTTTCATTGTCTAGCGAAATATTTAACATATACTAATTGATAGACACTGTCAATTGATGTGAGGGCAGATTATTGGTAAATAAAATAAATTTAATGAAAAACTCAATTTTTAGACCAAACTCTTCTCCGACTTCAATCAAATTCCTACTAATTTTTTCTTTTAACTTTCACATTCTATCTGAATTTTTTCTAAATTACAATGCCAAAAAACATTCTGATTCAGTGCTTGTGCAAACGTAAGCTTCAACAAACGGTTATTTTATTTTCGTAATATCTGCGTGTAGACATATGCAATTTTTTGTTAATTCGTAGTATAAAACAGGGTACACTATTAAAAAGAAATAAAAATTAATTTTACGTCTCACTTAAAATTAAAAATCTACTTACATAAGAATTTTTGCGAAATCAGTTTACTTCAAAATTTACTCAGGTATCGCAAACTTTACGATCGGACTGCATGTACGTATACTAAGCTTATTTCTTAACAAGATTCTCGAGGAAAACTACTCTTACAAATTATAAATACACACAGCCTGACTTTAACCTAATATATACACTTTTCCATTTTCAAGATGAGAAATGGAAACGGAAGGAAAAGAAAATATTTTGAAAGATGTCTCTTAGCGAGAAACATTGTTAACAAGGCAACACGGAAATTATAAGCATTTTCTATTCCAGATGAGAATTATATTTTGACAAGCTTCGCAATAACAAAGCAAACAAAATACAATCGTAAGTTAATAGAAATATGTTCTGGCAAGTTAACTTTTCTTTCGTAACTTTCTGTTACCTACATTACGGGGATTATGAAACGGAATATCTCGTTTACGAAATACTAAAACGTATTTGATATGTGGAAAGCCAGCTTTTATTTTCTCTTTTGAAATACATTTACTCTTTTTTACATAAGTATACGAGGGAGCGTTTTTATATTCGCGGAATGAGCGGGTTGTAGAGGGGTGAGTAGGCGCATTGGGGGCGTGACCTATGCAGCGACTCATTATTAGTATAAATACGAAGTTTCATTGTTATTAGACAGTTAGTCTTTGAGCTATCGTCAACCAAGTAACATAATCAGGAGTGAAAAGTGAAATATGGAAAAAATCGAATACGTGCCGTTATAAAGTTCCTTACCAGGCAAGGAAAATCAGTCGCGGCCATAATGAATGAGATGTCATTGGTTTACGGCGACTCTTGTCCAGGAAAAACCATGGTGTACAAGTGGCATAGTTTATTTAAACAAGGAAGGGAATCCCTTGAAGACGACCCGAGGCCGGGCAGGAGCATTGAGGTGACCACGCCAGCACTTATCGAAAAAGTTGAACAAATTGTACTGGAAGATGCTCGACTAAAGAAGAAACAGCTCGCAGAAATGGTTGGAGTATCCGATACAACAATTTTTAAAATCCTACACGATCATCTCGGCATGTCTAAGGTCAGCGCAAGATGGGTGCCGAGAATGCTCACGCCGCCGCAAAAACAACAGCGCGTAGAGTGTTCGCGTGCATTTTTGGACCTCTGTAATGAAGACAAGGATGGTGTATTGAGTGGAATTGTTACTGGAGACGAAACTTGGGTTCATCATTATGAACCTGAGTCCAAACAAGACTCCATGCAGTGGCATAAAAAGGGCACAGCACCTCCCAAGAAATTTCAAGTGTCACAATCAGCTGGGAAACTCATGGCAACGGTATTTTGGGACTCGGAAGGAATATTGTTGATTGATTATAAAGATAAAGGTGTTTCTATAACCGGAGAATATTACGCTTGCGTTAGCTGCCCTGCATAAGGTGGGCTTCGAAATTGTGAATCACCCACCCTACAGCCCAGACCTGGTCCCGAGTGATTATTACCTGTTTCCGAAAATGAAAAAAGAGCTGCGGGGTAAAAAATTTACTGCCGATGATGAAGTCAAGGAGGCAGTTTCGGCGTATTTTGCAAATAAAGAGAAATCATTTTTTTATGAGGGTATAAATAAATTAATTGAAAGATGTGAAAAATGTAACCGTCTTGCAGGTGAATATATTGAAAAAGAAAAATAATTTGGTTTTTTTATTTCCACCTCTTGTCCCCCATTCCGCGAATATAAAAACGCTCCCTCGTACATCAAATCAAGGAATTCAAAAAAATATATTTAGAACTTGTCAAACGTAAACAAAAGGACATATTACGTTTTGTTTCGCGTTTTCTGTAGTAGATTGTTAAAAGTTTTAAATAAGGTCCTCATACAGGACGGTAAATGTAAGTCATTAAAAAGGGAAACTGTGTCCTTAATGAAATTTTCTTTTGAAAAAAAAATAATAAAACGTCAAACGTCAAATGTTTGTTACACGTGGGTTTGTATTTACTCATTGAATTTTTCTATAATTGTTCTGTATAGATATAATTTCTTAAAGTGAACGTCGTTCATGCTCTTAATTTATTCTGTAATACCGGTTTATATAATTTTAGAATTTACTTATTACCGAATGGGGCATATGAAATGTTTGCTGCATATTACCCTAGAAAATCAGAATCAAATGGTTAAATCGAAACATAAAAAAATGGTATTCAAACAAAAAGAAATGGTACAGTTATTGTAGTGATTTTAGGAAAAGTATATATTGTTCTATATAAATTATTAAAGGATACTCACTGTGTTTTTTGTTTGAACTAATGACTTAAATATGTATTACTCACATTACCAATGTTCAGGTGAGATTTGCGATTTCTGCTTGTTTCTTAAGGTTGCATAAGGGCTGTATAGCCTATTTCATTGCGATCATTTCAGATCTATTGTGGTTCACATATCTTTCTTGGGTGTCTTGTTTTCTTTTTATATGTCTGATGAAGTAGGCTCTTTCAGCTTCTATACGAAGGTAGTTTGACAAGTAGTGAGAATGGAAAAGAAAAACGAATTTTTTAAATACAAAATAATTAAAGAGCAATACATTTATTCCAACGGTGCTACAATGCCCTTATGTCGTCTCTAAAATGCGATTCCAGGAGGCTTGCAAAATACTCATTTACGAAGATGATAAGCTCGTCGTTAGACGAAAATTTCTTTCCGCCTAGTGCCGTTTTCAATTTTGGAAAAAGGTGGAAGTCGGAGGGGGCTAAATCCGGCAAATAAGGCGCATGCGGTACTAATCGGAAATGCAACTTGTGGATTTTGGACATCGCAACTGTGCTGGTATGCGAGGCAGCGTTGTCTCGGTGTAACAGAATCTTTTTCTTTGCCATTCCTGGCCGTTTAGCACGAATCTCAACATTTAATTTTTGTAGAAGTTCTGCATAATATTGTCCGTTTATTGTGGCACCTTTATGAAGGTAATCAATGAGCAAAATGCCCTTTGAATCCCAATAAATTGATGCCATCACCTTGTTTGCCGAGTGGTTTTCGCTTTCTTTGGAAGTGCAGAACCACTTTCTAACCATTGTTTCGACTGTTGTTTAGTTTCGGGTGTACTGTAGTGTATCCAAGTTTCATCGCAAGTAACAAATCGCCTACAAAAATCAGCCAAATTCCGCTTATAAGGGTCCAAACACTCATTGGAAAAGCGCAAACGAGTGAACTTTTGATCAGTCTTAAGCAATCGCGGCACCCATCTTGCCGAAAGCTAGGAAAGGCCCAATTCTTTCGTTAAAATGTAGTGTACGCGTTCTGTTGAAATGTTTACCATGTCTGCTATCTCTCTCACTTTGAGTCGTCGATCTTGCGTAATAATATTATGGATTTTTATAATCATTTCCTTAGAAGTCACTATTTTGGGTGCTCCAGAGCGCGCTTCATCAACACAGCTTGTTCTACCACGTTTAAATTCATTTACCCATCTACTTATTGTGGCGGATGATGGAGCAGATTCACTTAATATTTCTCGTAACTCATCTTTTATTTCGGTGGCTTTCATACCCTTAATTACGAAATATCTAATCACCGCACGATACTCTGCTTTTTCCATTTTAACAAAACGACGTGTTACTTCTTTTTCAATCAGCTGTCAAAAATAAACTAATCAACCGATTTATCTAAATATCGGAATGTGAACATATAAATAGACAACCTAAATTACAGTGCATTTGTTTTACCAATTAGAGCGCCGCCTATGTGTCATTCTCACAATTTGTCAAACTATCCTCGTATATATTGGTTCTATTTCGCCAGCAGATCGTCTGGTGGATCGGATCCCCTCATCGGATATTAAGTCAACTTCTTCTACAGTGTTGATTGCCACAATTTTATATATCTTTATTTATGTAGATGGTCCAGATTCATCCTTGCTTTGCATCCTTGTTTGTTTTCTTGTAAGAGGGTTTTTGCGCCTTGAAACTTTAAAACCTCTCACATGTTCTTTTCTACTATTCTTTGCTTTCTTGGTTTCGTTCTGTATCTTTTCCATACTTTTTTATAGGCAGCAAGATAAACAACAGCGTACCTGATCACAGTTCCGATTGATTGAGTAAGGCTAAAAGATTGCGCCTGGCGTTTTCAGGGAAACGTTAACTATCATGGTACGTTATCCTATATATTAATTAGATTTAAGCTTGGGTTCCGTCGGGGCTTTAGTTTTCTTTATTCGCACACTAATTATGAATTCTTGAGATGTTGTCCGAATATATTTTTTGACTATTCGGAACGTTAACTACCATGGTACGTTATCCTACATATTAATTAGATTTAAGCTTGGGTTCCGTCGGGGCTTTAGTTTTCTTTATTCGCACACTAATTATGAATTCTTGAGATGTTGTCCGAATATATTTTTTGACTATTCGGATGATTCTTAAGAACTAAAGCAAGTAACAATCTGATGATCAAAACAATCTATTACTTAATGTTGTCTTAATGGAAGATCAATGTCTACTTGTTTGCTAATTCTAACCAATTCTAAAACAATGCGTGTTTCGATTTAGCATAATACTTATTTGAATCGATTATTTAACTGTGTGGGAACAGTTCGTAAAATACTAGCTTTTCCAATTTTGCCAGACATCTCTTCAAGATATAAGTTCTCTTTGTGAACAATTGCGATCACTTTCAGTTACGTAATGTTTTTCGAACTACTGATTTTTGGTTCTTTGCAATTATATATTTCACAAATAGTTTCTTTGATATCCACTTTAAAAGAGGTTCGAATAATATACGACCTAAGAAGTTTCTTCCAAATATTTAATGGGTTATTTACCTTTTCGTCAAACTCAATCTTTTAAATCGCTTTGTAACCGTTGAGTGGTCGACTTCAAAACATTGAGAAATCTACGACTCAAAATCGATATTACAAAAAGAAACAAATTTTCGAATGTTTAGGTATATAAATTTTATCCAATGGGGTTGTTTATAACGAACCTTTGGATTTATTTTATAATAATTACCTGAAGTCAAAGATTGTCAATGTTATTATACATTATGAACTATGTTCGTACGAAGTGTCGCAATTAAATAATGAGGCTGGTAGTAGAAGTATCTTTCATTATCATAAATTTACAACTTCGCTGTAATTCTATTCAACGTACACCCCTCTTCTGTCTATATATCTCTCCATGTTAAATGTCTATACGAAGTGTGGCTATTAAATAATGATATCGGTAGGCAAAACTACCTTTCATTATCATAATTTTACAATACCGCTGTAATTTCACTCAATGTACCTCCCTCTTCTATCTATATACACCATTACATACGAACCTTCTTTGTCGGAAAAAGTGCCATTGATGGAGTTGACACATATGACGTATCAACTCCATCAATGGCACTGTCGTTTTCCTTTTTACATCATTCACTGTATTAAAATGGGTTTCCTTCCTTCATTGCAGATTTTTCTTTAGCAAACAGATAAAAGTCACACAGAGCTAAATCTGGCCAGTAAGGTGGGTATTTAATTCAGCACTGGAATCTTAAGAAACTGCTTTGCGGGCAGTGCGAGCTGGAGCATTGTCCTGATTGAGAATGCGAGCATTGTCTTTCCATAAATAAAGTCTCTTCTTCCTCAGTCGTTTACTCAGTTTGGTCAGAACTTTATTTAGGGACCATACTGGAAAATCCACGTCTCGGCATATGTGACGAACTTTTGCAGCAAGCTAGGTTCCGATGCAGCTGCTCCCATGGCATCGGTACATATGTGTTTTTGGATGTCTTTCTATTTCTAACTGAAATTTTTTTTGGACCGTTTTTTTTATTAATGTGCACCATATCTGCATTTATTCCAATACTGAATAGGCAATTCTTGCGAATAATCTTGTTACTTTTCGCAAATTTCTGTTTTATTGTTGCTAAGGGTCCCACCTGCTTGTTTGTAGCTTTCAACATTCGTTTATTTTTCGAAAAAACATCATATTACCACCATACACCTCTTACAACAATCACTAGATGATTACAATTGCACAAGGAATTTCAGATTAACCCACTGCTCGATTTTAACATAAGACATGATTTATCATTGCGCATTTGTCATTGCAGTGACTGTTCATCTACTGATGATAATAAGCGCTAGTGTCTCTGTTTCAACTCGTCTGTTTCTGTAAATATTAAGTTAACTCAGTGCACATGCTGTAAGTATCCTGCTTACAGGATACCTACTTTCATTAAATAGTAATCATACCTCGTATATTACACATTTATACTATCCCAAGAATGAAATTCATCAATTCATAAATAGTTTTCATACGTCTCCATTTGAAGCTAATGGTAAACAAGTTATTTACAAATATTCCACAAATTCATTGCTATTCAGAATCCATGGAAGTACATATGTTTATATATATTAACATATACACACCCACACTCAAAGATACATATACACGTGCGACTGTGCTTACACGCATTCACACACACATATACACAAAAAGAGAATATTCTTATTTGTTCTAGATATTATTTTCTTCGTGTTCGAACCACAGCCACAAATATCCACCATTTCAGGCGTATCCGTGAAACCATCAATCAGGATGCCACGCTGTCAGTTTACTAAGAAATAATACGTGTACACATGTATCGTAGCATTGGCTCTTCACTGAGACGTCATTTATTTGGAATGTACACGCTAAATTTAGATTCTATAGTCAGATTGTCTCTTTAAAGTATAATATAGTATTGGTATCATAAATTTTTCTGGTAGTTTATGTATCAATTATGTCAATTTTCGAAATATTGCAAAATATGTAAAACAAGTTAATAAGGTCGCAAACGCACAAGCTCAAGGCGGCAGAAACAGCAAAAAAGCTTAATAAACGAATGTCATAAGTTAGGATTGTAGAGATAACGTATTTACATATTTAGAAAATATAATTCTGGTTTGTTAACAAATAAAAAGATATCATATAACTTTTCTGGAGAACAGCATCGACATACGAACAAAATAAAATAGTATTAGTTGCTACTTGTATCTGTTATTCCCTATAATATTGATGAATAGGTCGTAAGTAAGATAAAGATTTTCTATATATCCGCATCTGGACAAAATTAACTTCGAAGTAACAGAATTTAGGGGAAACTATGTCGAAAATACCGGTCATAAATTTTATTGCTTTAATCTGCATAAAGTAGTAAGTATTAGACGTTTAATCGTTCATTGTCTAGCAAGATAGGCATGTCAATTTTGTTTTTTTTGTAGCGGTATTAGGAGAAACATCATGTTTACCCCAGGAGAAATTTCTATTCAGTTACATAACCTAATTATTAAAGATAGAAGAATATTGTGAGTGTACGTGAAGTTGCAGTGAAATATGTTTCTTTCAAAAAGTGACATTTGAGAAATATGGCAGAAATTTATTGCGACAAGTACAATAGGGAATTTGAAGGACAGATGTCGGAAAAATGAACTACTCAAAGAGAAAATGTCCTAATTGTACGGCAAAGAAAAAATGATCTTGGAGTTCCTTGTCGAGAAATTAAAAAATCCTTGTAATTAAACATTTTTGAGAAGACAATTGCGTATAGATCAAGATCTGCTAATTTTAAAGCTTATACACCTCATCGAAAACCACATATTAGTGCCGCTAATAAAAATAATAAACTAAATTTTGCCAAAAATTTATAAATAAATCGATCGTTTTGGAAAAAGTTGCATGGAATTATGAAAGCAAATTTCAACTTTTTGGTAAGAAAACAAGTAAGAAAGTGTGAGAGTCCATTGCCTACTACGACAATATACTATTAAAACCATCAAATTCAGTGGCAGATCGATAATGGTGTAGAGTTGTTTTCCGTACATGGCGTAGGAAATTTGATTCGAATGGTAGGAATCATAGGAATTGTAGGAAAAACCTAGCGTGTTTTAGAACTAACTAATTAATGACAATTTAAAGGAATCGATGTTTAAAATGGGTTTAGAAAGGGAATTTCTTTTCCAACAGGACAATGATCAGAAACACCGCTAAAACAAGTAAGAAATTTTTCGTAAAAGGAGTATTGATAGTTATTGGAAAATTCAAATTATAAATAAGGAAACAAAGAACAATTTTTTAGAAGGGGGATTATTCCTGGCAAGAAACTAACCCTGAGTTACTCAAAACCTTCGTAGATTGTATCCCATGATGTTTGCAGTGTATAACAGCAAAATAAAAGAAGCTATAGGAAGTATTAGAATACGTTTGCTTTTGCTTTTCTTTTTATTATACACCTGTTTTACTTTTAGGATTTATTATACTTTCTTTTCTTTCTTTAATATTCCAGTGTGTTTTTGGGACGACAGTTTGTTATTTTTGATTTGTCATCTTTCCGAAAACAGGAAGAATTTTAGTATGTTTCCACAATTTCGGAAAGGCAGACGTAAAAAACTAGATGTCCACTGTTTTGTAAAACACATAATTTGCAATTTTCATTTTATTGGTAATTGAAGTATCAGTTACGACATTTATATGCGAAAAATAATATCTGCCAAATGGCCTCCTCTTGCAGCTCCAAAGACGTCCACTCTTTTGTTAAAATTTTCAATGACGTTTTGACATAATTAAGGCTCTACCTTACCAATGGCACGAATAATTTCATCTTTCAAAGCAGGAATTGATTGTGAATTGTTTTTATAAACCTGACTTTTCATATAACCCCAAAGAAAATAGTCTAACGGTGTCAAATCACATGATCTTGGAGGCCAATTAACGTCACCGTTTCTTGAGATTACACGTCCAGGAAATTTTTCTCTCAATGAATCAATTGATTCGTGTGCAAAGTGAGGTGTAGCGCTATCCTGTTGAAACCACATATCCTCTAGATCAATATTTATTAATTAGGGACACAAGAATTCGGTTATCATTCGCCGATATCAATCACCATTGACAGTTACAGCTTCACCAGCAGCATTTCCAAAGGAGTAAGGTCCAATTACACCACCTGACCATAATGCACATCAAACAGTAACTCGTTTAGGATAGGTTTCTCATGAATAATTCATGGATTTTCCTCATCCCAGATACGGCGATTTTGTTTATTAACATAGCCACCAAATTCAAAATGTGCCTCATCGGAAAATATTATTTTTTGAGAAAAATCAGCTGGTTGTTCATTGATGAAATTGACAAATGAACGACGTTTTAAATGATCTAATGGCTTCAGTTCCTGTGTTGTATGAACCTTATATGCCTTCAGAGCTAAATCCTAGTTTAAAATACGCCATGTTGTTGATCCACTAAGTCCAAGTTGTTGTGAACGTCGTCTAATAGACATTTCAGGATCTTCAACAACACTTTCAAAAACCAAACCAATATTTTCTTGTGAACGACCACTACAACTGTATTTTTCACTTTTTTGATCTTCCACGGAACCGGTCTCTTTTTAATAATTCGACCAATAGTGCTTTCAGATGGACGATTATGTAAACCATAAAATTCACGTGATTTTCTGAAAACTCATTTCACAGAACGCTGATTTTCATGAAATAATTGAACAATTTGAACGCGTTGTTGTACCGTGTACAAAGCCATTTTTAAAAATGTTATACATCACACTTTTTAAATAAACACATACCCAGACAAATTCAGTGCACCATCTATCACTCTTTATATCTATTCGGGAAAGAAGAAGATATAATATTCACCTACCAACTCGAAATCAAATATCAGAGGAATTCAAAGAGAGGACAGCTCCGTATGAGAAACTCTTGAAGTGTATGTATTTAAAGTATTTATATACATACTAGAAAAATATTGAACAAAGGAATCAACAATAGCTTGAGAATTATCCATACCATTCAATTCATTGCGCGCAATGCCAGAAAGTCGAGTGCTTTTAGTGATTGTATATAAGACCATATACAACGAGGATTAGATTTAATGGATTGCCCAACATTCCTTATGCTTTAAAAGGCATACGATATTAAATGCTTTGTCGGTGCACGAAAACTTTAAAATTCGTTATGTGTAATGCTGTTAAAATGCTTTCATTTACAATGACACTGCTGCTTGTGTTTTAGAGCCGTAAAAATCTCCTTGTTGAACCAAGTGAGATAAATAGAATCATCAGATAAATTAAATTTAGAAACAGACCTATCAAATGTATCATAGAGTTTATTGCAGAAGTCATTAATAACACCATTTGCTCGTCAAGAAGCTCCAATTAATATGAAGTAGATCTTCATAAAGCATGGAAAAATTAGCCTTACAGAAATTATAATTAGTTCTACAAGTGATGGGAAATTGGGAAGCGCAGGCTGAGTAAAACAGTTGTGTTTTATATACAATTTCTGTAAAGCATTATGAACAATAATCTATATTTTGTTTTTACAACTAGTCGCGTACTAATTGCATATTTGTTACCATTTTTCTTTCAGTGCCACAGCTTTATTAATGGGTTAACATTATTCATAACAGCCATCTTCTTTCCACACCATTTGTATTCCTTACAGTCAATAACTACATCATTTTTCTTTACTCACATATCCTGCTTTCTTAGATCGTAAATGCTTATATTTTTCTATTGAAAAGTACTCTTCCGAAATGAAGCAAAACAGGTCATTTCCATCAGCTCGCAGTTCGCCTCATTGCCTAAATAACGTCTATCTATCCGCGAATAATCTGGAATTTTGATTGATGACGATGGTAGGACAACCAATCAACAGCGCCGTCCCGTTTTGCGATTATTTGTACACTCGGTTTGCCGCTGCAATCTATACGCGGCGTCATATCCGGCAATGGTGATTAATAAGGGTTTCCCATGACCGACCCCAGAGAGTGGTCGTAATGTGTTTTTGTTGCAGTATATCGGTGCCGGAACGGCTCCGACGAATCGCAAGTTTAATGAAAGGCGCGTCACGGCATCACGCTCTAAAGGACTCTAAGACATCATTAGTTATTGAGTAGAGTTTCGTGAATTACCAATGCGTTAAGTGTTTAGGATCGTTTGTAAACGTAATCAAGGTCATTATTCAGCTAAGACGATTTTATCTATTTATTAGTAGTTAGTTCTGGGAAATATTTGTTTGTCAGATGTTGTTGAATGCGCAATTAAGTATGCTAACCGTTACCAGAATATCATCATTTCTTGTGTTTTAAATGTATTATATAAGAACATATACAAATGCCTTTATAAAGGTAATATCATGTATTTATTAATAATCCGGTAGCGAAATAAATATACTTTTTGATTTACAAAGCACATATAATATATATATATATATATATCTAATAGATAGTTAGAAAAACTATGCAACGAATGAGAACTTCTATGTTATATGTCATTCACCATACAAAAACTTAATTGATACAATAATAAACCGTCTCGATAGCAAATTTGTTCACGTTTTATTCACAAAACATTCAATGGAAATCTTCAGCATGGTCTTATACTAAACAATTTAGCTCTATTACTAAAGATAAAAAAAGCATCATTGTTGAAACATGTATTCATATAGTATTTATTTGAGCAATGCGAAGAGCAAAGTTGTAATAACTATTTGAGGATATTATCCAAAAGAAAATCTAGCTATCTATATATTGCAATATGACGCAGTTTTAGTAGATAAGAATTTTATGGGATGGTAAATATTATGAGCAAAATAACGGTACAGCAATGGAACGCACTAATCATAAGCGATGCACAACTTATTTATGGAGACCTAGAAGAATCTATTAATAGCAGCATGTAGAAACAACATATGTTGACGAGTCATTCGTAGCCATATGGAAAAGTAAAACTTCTTCGATCACATAAACGGACAACACGCATTTACGTATCCACGTATCTACACATGGCATGTTGCACACTATCAGGAATATACGGATGAAAGCATATTGGTAAATGCCTGCATGCCATGTTTCATCACTATCATAGACAGGAGAAAATTCTTATAAAAACACTATTGCCTAGAGCAGGAACAATTAGTGACGCCAAACATTTAGATCTGGACTAGCGATAGCCAATCTTTTTAACTGATGGGCCAAGTTTACAAAATAACTATACTTGCACGACCGTGCAGACTAGAATATGATGACCTACATATACAGAGCAATAAAGTTTCATATCATTAACTTAAAAGTATGTAACGTTTTGTGTCTAAAGAAAAATCGTATAGATCATAAATTATTTAATTACTTGTCGGGCTTCGGGTACTGTTCTAGACCATTTTCAATTGACAAAAGATGCAACGGCGAATCTACATTTTTGCGCACTGAGTGGGAGTCGAGAAAACACACCTAGAACTATGGAAAAAAGGTTTAAATCCTTCTCAAAAACATTCCTTCTTCCCGAGTCCATTTTCTGTGAAACAATTTTTTAGTGATAAGCTACTTTTGGTCATTTCTCATATTTGCCAGATTTGGTACCATGAGACTTTTTCTTTTTCCAAAGTTGAAAACGATGCTTAAAGGAATATTTAACATAATGAATGTAGTAGGGAAAAAGCGCCGATTGTTTTAAAACAATTAGCAGAAAATGAACCTGTTCCATGCCTTTGATCATCATAAAAATAAAAATTTCATCGGTGCTTTATTGCGAATGTAGTATACGAGGGAGCGTTTTTATATTCGCGGAATGAGCGAGTTGTAGAGGGGTGAGTAGGCGCATTGGGGGCGTGGCCTGTGCAGCGACTCATGATTAGTATAAATACGAAGTTTCATTGTTATTAGACAGTTAGTCTTTGAGCTATCGTCAACCAAGTAATATGATCAGGAGTGAAAAGTGAAATATGGAAAAAATCGAATATCGTGCCGTTATAAAGTTCCTTACCAGGCAAGGAAAATCAGTCGCGACCATAATGAATGAGATGTCATTGGTTTACGGCGACTCTTGTCCAGGAAAAACCATGGTGTACAAGTGGCATAGTTTATTTAAACAAGGAAGTGAATCCCTTGAAGACGACCTGAGGCCGGGCAGGAGCATTGAGGTGACCACGCCAGCACTTATCCAAAAAGTTGAACAAATTGTACTCGAAGATGCTCGACTAAAGAAGAAACAACTCGCAGAAATGGTTGGAGTATCCGATACAACAATTTTTAAAATCCTACACGATCATCTCGGCATGTCTAAGGTCAGCGCAAGATGGGTGCCGAGAATGCTCACGCCGCCGCAAAAACAACAGCGCGTAGAGTGTTCGCGTGCATTTTTGGATCTCTGTAATGAAGACAAGGATGGTGTATTGAGTGGAATTGTTACTGGAGACGAAACTTGGGTTCATCATTATGAACCTGAGTCCAAACAAGACTCCATGTAGTGGCATAAAAAGGGCACAGCACCTCCCAAGAAATTTAAAGTGTCACAATCAGCTGGGAAACTCATGGCAACGGTATTTTGGGACTCGGAAGGAATATTGTTGATTGATTATAAAGATAAAGGTGTTTCTATAACCGGAGAATATTACGCTTCAATATTAGAGCGACTAAAAGAAGCCATTAAAGAGAAAAGACGGGGAAAATTGACAAAAGGTGTTCTGCTTTTACACGACAACGCGCCCGTCCACAAGAGCCGCGTTGCGTTAGCTGCCCTGCATAAGGTGTGCTTCGAAATTGTGAATCACCCACCCTGCAGCCCAGACCTGGCCCCGAGTGATTATTACCTGTTTCCGAAAATGAAAAAAGAGCTGCGGGGTAAAAAATTTACTGCCGATGATGAAGTCAAGGAGGCAGTTTCGGCGTATTTTGCAGATAAAGAGAAATCATTTTTTTATGAGGGTATAAATAAATTAATTGAAAGATGTGAAAAATGTATTCGTCTTGCAGGTGAATATATTGAAAAAGAAAGATAATTTGGTTTTTTTATTTCCACCCCTTGTCCCCCATTCCGCGAATACAAAAACGCTCCCTCGTATATGTATATAAAGGGTTTTCCAATAGGGACTTGACAACTTTTAATTCAATTTGTGAACGCACCCTTTCACTAATTATCGAACTGTCACTGTCAATTTATTCAGTAAACTTAACATTTTCATCATGGTAAAGTACACGAACGAACAACGTCTGCAAATTATAAAAATTTACTACAGAAATTCGTAGTCGGTGACCGCTACTTTAAGGACGTTAACTCCGATTTTCGGTCGTAATTCTCGCCCTAGTAGACAGGCAGTAACAAGATTAGTGCAAAAATTTGAGTCTACATATTCGTTGTGTGATGTTGCCGTGCCAGTGAGACAACGGGTTGGTCGAAGTGTCGAAAATGTCGCTGCCGTTGAATCTTCCGTACCAAGTGATCCAAATCAGTCAATTCCACGGCGTTCTCAAGAGTTAGGCATCGCCCAGACCACTTTATGGCGAATTTTGCGTAAGGATCTTGGTTTACACCCATACAAGATCAAGCTGACTCAAGAATTGAAGCCGATGGACCATTTGAAGCGACGTACGTTCTCCGATTGGGCTCTGGAAAAAATGCGCCAAGATGATCAATTTCATCGCAAAATCATTTTCAGTGACGAAGCTCCTTTTTGGCTCAATGGGTTCGTCAATAAGCAAAATATGCGTTATTGGTCGGGTGAAAATCCACATGCGCTTTATGAAACACCATTTCGTCCATAAAAAATAACTGCTTGGTGCGGTTTGCATGCCGGCGGCGTCATAGGGCCATATTTTTTCGTCAACGATAATGATCGTCACGTTACTGTGAATGGTAATCTTTATCGCGCCATGATTACCGATTATTTTTGGCCCGAATTGGAAGATATGGACTTGGACAACATGTGGTTTCAGCAGGACGGCGCCACAAGCCACACAGCACACGTTACAATCGATTTTTTGAAGAGTAAGTTTGATGAACGTGTTATCTCAAGAAATGGACCAGTCGATTGGCCACCTCGTTCGTGCGATTTAACGCCTCTAGACTTTTTTCTTTGGGGCTACGTCAAGTCATTGGTCTATGCCAACAAGCCGACAACGTTAGAAGAGCTCAGAGCCAACATTGAACGCGAAATAGCAGCCGTTTCGGCCGAATTGTGTGGCCGAGTCATCGAAAATTGGGTCGAACGAATCGACCGCTGCAAACGTGCCCGCGGTGGCCATATGAACGAAGTCGAGTTCCATTCAGAAATGTTTTGATTGTACTTCAACCCGATAATAATGTTTTTGAAGTATCTCAAATGGTCTGCATTTTATTTTGAAAAGAAGTTGTCAAGTCATTATTGGAAAACCCTTTATATTAAAGGTAACAAATTTTAAAACTGTGAAAGTTTATTATATCGATCTCAATATTTAATCATATATGTCTATGGCTGGAAAATCACAATTTGTGTATATCAACATCGTACTACAGAAGTTAAAAGCTTTTTAGGAATAGTTGTCTATTAAAGTAAATGATCATACTATTCCAGATGTCTTACTGTAACTCAAGTCGATGTACACTCGGCAAAAAAAGTAATTTCATAACTCCAAAGTGTGAGAACGGAACACAACTCCGATAATGCGTAGGTTGTTTATGTTCATAAATCACTTATTTGCAGTGCATGTATGTAAATTCAAACAAAAATATTATAAATCTTTTAAGAAAATGATTTATAATTTATATATGCAATCTATTTTTAAATATTTTACCAATACTTAATTCTTAAGAATAATAATATAAACATAACATATAACTATTTACAATTACTTTACTAAACTAAGAGGCAAAAATAATTTAACTAAGTATACAAAGCGTTTCAGTATGGTAACTGCTATCATATATGTATTTGACAAAAACACGAGTTTCGAATTTGTTCACAAGGGGGCGCAATTGCTTGGTAAAACAAGAAAGTGCAAAGATTTAGTTGAAAACATCCTTTAAAATAAACCGTCGTAACTAATTCAAATTGCTATGTTTTCCATACCACTTGATCGAATGAAATGTATTTGAGCTTTTTACAGTGTTAATTGATTTTCGAAGTTTAAAAGGAATTGATAGTTTTCTCAGCAAAGCTTATTTTAATTTTCTTCCTTTAAGAAAAATTAATGAAAATGATGATGTCATTAATCAAGAGAAACAGTTTATAATTGTAACAATACTGTTCAAATTTATCTTTTGCTAGCTATTTATCTTTAGTGCTTGTTATGCTGAATTTCAATTCGGTAAAACATTTTAGCAAATGCTTGTGCTCACTTCTAATGTCAACAACAGCACGTGCAGTTAGGAGTAAACCGTGTCTTTGCTTGTTTAGGACCGGATTCCCTTTTACGTACATGCATTAAGTATTTTTAAGTACTAATTTTGAGAGAATAGTGGACTATTATTAGTTTAGGAGTATGCATAGAAGGATAAGAATTGGATTCTTACGTGTTATGGATTGAATGGATTGATGAAAATAATTTTGATAATACTAAGGACAGTTTTCATAACTTGCATTATTGACCTGCAGGTAATCCTTAGTGAATGTTATAAATCAGACACTAAAACAAAACAATTTAATTTTTAGAGACATAATTGTTGGGCTATTTATTTATAGATTGTTTAAATAACGTAAATTATTTAAATCTTAACAAATATGTGCCCTTCCAGAATATGCTTCATTAGAAACAAAAAGACTTATGTAGTACCGTGTGTGTCATTATAGTACGTCACGCGGTATTCCGGGACATTTTTCATTCGGAGACTTCTTCTCATTATGTTCGTCAGAATTTGTTCTGGATTCCAATCCACAAATTGTAACAAAAATCAAAATTGAAATATTGATATCTTTTTATTATTTACGTATATGAAAAATATATATTTTTACATCTAAAATAAATTGTTGTATAATATATTTAACTAAATTTTAGACTCGTCTATATGACCTTTATTTTTAATAACTGCAGCACATAACCGAGGCATCCTTTCGTATAATTTTCGTAATATCTAAGGGTTTATTTTACCTCATGTTTCTTGCAGGTTCTTCCACATATTAACAGCAGATGTGGGGGCCAATTTTCTCACCTCTCGGTCAAGTTCTTCCCACAGCAACTCGATGGAATTTAAATCGGGACTCTGGTGAGGCCATGCCATAACTTTTATGGGTTGCTCGTCCTCCAATTTATGCAAATATTCCCGGCATGGTTTGGAAGTGCGTTTCGGGTCATTATCTTGTTGGAAGATAAAATTCTGATCCGAAATTTTAATTCCAAAGCGGATTGCGTTTTCCTCTAATATGAGCTTATACTGTTCTTTTTTGGTATATCTTCGATTTTTGCGAGACCGCCCACATTTGATCCAGAATAGCAACCCCATATCATGACTGAACCTCCGCCGTGCTTAACAGTAGAGGCTATGCATTTTTTCCGGACACGCTCGCCCACAGGCCTTTTCGCGTAAACACGTCTTCGTGAACCGAAAATCTCGAATTCGTATTCATCGGACCATACTACTTTATTCGTCTTCTATGGTCCAATTTTGGTGATCACGTGCTCGCTTTAAACGTTTCTGCTTGTTTTGCTTGCGTAGAAGCAGCTTCCGCATTGCAATTCGTCCATGAAGACCGGCTTCTTTTAATCGCCGTTTAACTGTGGAAACACTTTTGGGTTTTCGACGAACTGTATTAATTTCTGCTGTGATTTCTGGCACTGTTTTTCGCCTATTTCTCTTGCTTGTTATCACCATTGCAAGATCTTCTGCTGAGGTTGTTGCCCTTGGTCTTCTTTTTCGAATTCTGCTCATCACACTTCCACATTCGCGGTGTTTTTTGATGATGTAACCCACGGTGGACTGATTTAATTTAAGTTCTGTGGCAATTTCGCGGTTGCTTTTGTCAGTTTTATGGTATGCGATTATAAGCCATTGTGTTTCTACACTCAATTAACTTTTTCGAAACACATGATGTTATCACTATGAGCACCTCACAAAAACTTACTGCAATTTTGCCAAAGTACCCAAGTATAAATACTAGTATAGTTTACAATAATACCCTACCTTAAAATAAAATCATAACAATTGAAAATTTCCAAGAATTGAGAGATCTAATACCTTAAGTGCAATTATTCTACCTGGAGTTTTATTAGGGTATTATCATTCATTGCGAATAATAGCGTAATCGCATAATAATTTTTGAATAAGCTTTTATAGATTTTAATGTTTACTATGAAACTATTTCTTACTACAGAAATATATTTTATAATTACAACTTTTCTATAGAAACTGTAGTGAAATAAGGGTGACCAAATACTTATGAGCGGTAGTGTATGTGTATTACTTTAATTCACTCCTAATTTTTCAATACAACAAAATAGATGTTAATTAAGGTAATGCGCACATAAAAGGGCTCTCAAAATTCTAACCGAAAGTATCACTTTTACTCGTATTGAACAGAATTGTTACCGATACAAGTGAAATGATGGTTTAAGTCAATTTATAAACAGTACAAAAATGTTTAAAAGAAAAATACTATTGTATAAATGAGGATCAGAAGTGCTTGTTTTCCTTCTAAGAAGAGGCAGTATTCTTCAAAAATTATGCGTGGTAAATAGATTTGTGAAGAATAAAGCAGGATTTAGAATAACGCTGGGACGAAAAATGTTTCAAACTTCAGTATAAAGAACATACTATACATTATTATGAACATAATAGTTTTGAATATATGATTTCCGTAATGAAGTAAAATGTTTCTTGCAATTAACAAATTTTAGTCAAAATCTTTTCATTTTTGACGATAAAAACGTATATAAATATCAACCAAATTAC
Organism: Dermolepida albohirtum; assembly: GCA_031893035.1. Taxonomy (NCBI): domain Eukaryota; kingdom Metazoa; phylum Arthropoda; class Insecta; order Coleoptera; family Scarabaeidae; genus Dermolepida; species Dermolepida albohirtum. Next base: position 73,536 of record JAVIWB010002678.1, read on the forward strand.
AGTACAGATACGATATACGAGGGTAGTTTGACAAGTAGTGAAAATGGAAAAGAAAAACGAATTTTCTAAATACAAAATAATTTTTATTTTTCAATATATTCTCCTGAAAGAGCAATGCATGCGGTACTAATTGGAAATGCAACTTTGCGTTATTGTAACGTTGTCTTGGTGAAACAGAATCTGTAACCAATATTACAAGTTGAGTGAGCCGATGAATTGAACTTCCCAAAGGTATGTTTTATAGTTTCTACTATCCTTTCCGCGTTTGTCTTCTATAATATTCCACTGCGTAAAAGAAGAGCCAAGGAAATCTCACCGTTTTTTAAAGTGCGCATTAACACATTTAAAATACTTTTCTTTCTTTCGTTGATTCATCTATCATTAACCATATTTTTTCATCTTTTAATTCTGATTTTATTTGATCCGTAATCTTGTTTTTCACCCGAGGAAAATTATACTGTAATTGACCTCTTGTTGGCAATCTCCATTTCGAAACGTATTTCCCCCAAAAGTTTCGAAATTCTTCATTGTCTACAATATTTTGTGGAATGTGGCACACACTTAATATAAAAATAGAGCCATATAGAAATTTATAATATGGTTGCGTATTTAACCAATGTTGTTTGCTATTAACCTGTCTTTTACACACAAAAATACTATACGGTAAAATGTTGATATTGCAAACAATACATTTTATAATGGTGCCAGTGTATTCTAATCTCGAAAATCGGTTAAGAAATCCATTAACACTCGTCGAACATGACAAAGAACGCCGTCGATTCGCCATCATCAATCTAATCCGGCATTCATACACATACCATACGCATATGAATCTTGACTTTGGGTATATCCTCCCGCTTTCGAAATATATCATCACCTTAACGAGTGCGCACTCGTTTCTGCAGGCCTACTACTCAGTGAACAAATCGGAAACTAGATATTTTTTATTTGCGAAAATAGAAGTGGTCCATAATCGTAATTTATAAGCATAACGAGCAATATCAAGTGCAATTACAAGGACTGCTTTAAAGGGCTATCAGAAAATTCTGCAAATACATTGTAGATGCACAGACCGTCTTACATAATACGCTTTTAGGGATGACATAAAAAGAATTACCGAGTGTACAATTTCGCATCTATTTGACTGTCGTAGGCAATATAATCTAAAGTAGCTATAAACATTTAGTAAGAAAGTAGATTAATCGTGTCGTTTACTTCGCATCTATTTTAAAATGTATGTATGCAAATATCTTTTTTTAATACATTTATGTACGTTTGCGAGAACATACACTAAAGTCTTCTTTAGAACACCTATTAACTTTATGATGAGGAATGAGAATGAGTTTAATATGGACTCCTGTAATATTAGAGGATCTCACATTTCACTTTGCTTACTTTGCATATTAACTTGGAACTAGATGTTATACGTATGTGTAGTTCGAAATATGTAACCACGTAGATATTAGGTAAGTTTATATGCATATAACATAAAATATGTAATATATGTATAACATACATATACTACATTATGTGCAAATTTCCGTTTATTACTTCGTGCATTATGAACGTTCGCCAAAAAATAATGAAATGTGTGAAACTAGAATATTGCAGTGTCAGCAAATTTTGGGTAATAGAATTCTCTTAAGACTATTCACGAATGAATAGGTGGAGTGTTTGGGGACGAAACTACGTCATATTTAAAATAAAATATTGGTCAGAACAGTTTCGGCAAGGTCGTGAATCCATTGACGACGACCTATTGTCTTTTGGGACTAAGTTGTTGAATATATGCTAAAAAAAACTATAATAGCAGCTATCTACAATACTTCAGGTTTGTATTACAAAGAAATCCTCCTTGTTCATGACAATGTGTGAGTTCATGAGGTCGACAAAGTCCAAACCATCCTCCGCGAGTAATAACATCTTTGAGCTACCCACCACATAATCCATATTTCGTTACTTCTGACTTCGTTTCATTTACACATTTGAAAAAGTACTCCCAAGGACCTAACTTCGGAAATAATAACCAATTGCATATTTTATAAAGCGATAAAAATCATTTTCTTTCTGATGGAATAAAGTCAATAAAAAAAGGAATAAACCCCTTACCACATCAATGTTGGTATTCTTACGTGCTCAATAACTAAATTATCATCATCAACAGAAATTAATCATAGTATTGCACCTGGGTCCGTGGTAAAAATCATACAGAAAATCTGACAACTATTTTAGGCGAAGACTGAACACATACTGTCTTTCACAAGAAACATATAGGTTAATATATCTTAGAGACTTAATACTAATACTTGTACTAATACACGACGCCTCCACTTCCACTTAAGGACCCGTTTCAACAACCTTAACTTCCAGGACCACATAGAGTCCGGAATACGGTGTCAGCGTTACTTTACACTGTACGTTAATTTCGTACTAGTATGTTAAGTTAATATGATTTGATGCTATTGATTAGATATGATTTGGACCGTAGACCAATTGAGTGCAACTCATGTTGCACTCAACGATATGATTTGATTCATAGACTGATTGATGCTAGTCTTTGACTGTTACTCGTTGCTTCTTGACAATTGTGTCCTTCCTTATGTTCTCTCCTATGAAGATTAGAAAGTTTTATTTGAAGGCGACAAATTTTCTAGAATTGTTAAAGTTCTAATTTCATTTAATGTGCACAAATTTTCCGAAGTGGAGTGGCTGTTAATAATACATCGTATAGTTCCTTTCAACTTGTTTTAATTTTATTAAATAGAAAGTATGTACCTTTATAGTATCTCCTGGTGTAAGAGTGTCATAAGCTAACGATAGCATAAATAAGATTTAGGTATTCTGGGCTGCAGATGCGCAGGGGTGTATTTTATAATATTTGTGGAATTGTATACATATTAATTAAACACAAATTTATATAAGTATGAATTATTAATACGTTAAAATACAATAATATATAACTTAAACACAAGCGCATAACAGAAATATTGCTTTTATTTGGTAAATCGCCAACGTAAGCCGAGGTCAGTTTGGTGGATAGGTACTGAGTAGATTGTTTTGACGTAAACGGAAAATGTAAAGATGCCAATTATAGCTAATTTGCCTAGACGTAATTTTTTAAAGTTGCCGATTAAGTAAAACAATGAATTCACTAATTAAACGTAATATTTAAAATCTTCTTCATTTCCATTATATTAAGTAAAAAAAGTTTTCTTTTGCACATATATTTAGATAGCATTATAACTTAGTTTACTGGAACAAAAAGACAGTTAAATATATTTTGAATTATTTTAATTCTATACATATTAATATGCAATTTATCTTGGAGACCGAAACAAACTAGTTCTTAAATTCCTTAGATTTTTAGAATAAAAGGAGTTGATAATAAATTAAAATTTTCAATCTTCCGCAAAAGGTACGCGAATATATCTATACACAAATAAGTGAATGCACCCGATATAGCATAAGTTAGTAGCACACAATAATACGATTCATAGATTAATCAATCACTTTGTTCATATTGTGTCGAATCCATCTTATTAACAAACTTTTAATATTTGAACAAAAAATAAGATTATCTTCTTGGAACACATAACTCCGGAGCTCATCTTCTCTTTCTTGCTGCATCTGAAGCAAGCAATTTTTTTTCTTTTTTCTTTCAGTCGTGATGCCAACAATTCAGAGACTTCTTTAAAAGATTCAAATCAGAAGATCATCCAGCTTATTCTGTGAAAAGCGTTGGGGTTTATAGTCTGATAAAGTTTCAAAATCTTTATCATTTTCTAATGATCTTGATTCTAAATAATCTCGTACTAATGGTACTACTTTGAAACTTAGTAATTTACTTAATACTACTTACTATTCATACCCATTATGTCAACACTACAATAATTTTTTTGGTTCCCGCAAAATAGTTGGGATTCGAAATTTAAAGGCACTTCTTTTTCCGCTTTTTTATAATTTTAAGTATTCAACGCACAATTTATAAACACCATTAGGAGCTCAGGGTATGTCATTTTCATCAACGAACAAGTCGAAATACAGCAAATAGATACTTATATTGAACTTAGAAAAAGTTTTTTTATAACCTTTGAATACATATTTTTCACATACCACATAGCGCAAAAATGTTCTGGATTGCTTAAATAATACTTTTTTGAAGTATTCATGGGGAAGAACTTCCCGTTAGTAGTGATAATATAGTGATACTGTTTAGAATATGCACGTTATTAACAAATGATTGCATATAAATGTGTACGAAAAATTTTAACGTGAGATTTGAAAATAGCGTGTTATAAATATAAGTTTTATCAGCTATGAAATTAGTGGCAACAGAAAAAAAGTAAAATTTTGTAAAGTGCTGTAATGTTTGACCATTCTGCGAAGATTCTGGACTCCATGGTACCAAGTTAGTAGAAGATAGTTTTACTAAATTGACTGGAAAATATTTACACGTCCCCTGGAATTACTTACTTGTTTAGCCTGTTAAAAGAAACACTAGCAAGGTCTAAATTTAGGGAATTACAAAGTGAAAAATTATGTGCGAAACTAGTCAAAGGTTCAGTGGAAACATTTCGTACATGACAAGTATAGATAATAATAATTTATCAATTGTAATGAACGAAATATCCATTGATAAATTGTCAAATAAGTACGTTGAGTTTGAGGACCAAATATTTTATAATAGTTTTGAAAATATATTATCTCAATAATATATGCATTACAAAATAACTCTGTGTCGTGTTGAAGTTATACTCGCAAATAAAACATTGAAAATTACAGGTAAACGTTACAGCTCTTTTAACGCAGAGCTCATAGATTTAATTTGAAATGTTTTCAAAGTTCCCACATGTGTTGCAGCAGTATGTTGAAACATATTATTTGCTTACCTTTGCATGTGATATGTACGCAGATTGTCTAATTATGTACATATATAATTTTATCTCGTAATCCAACAAGCAATTATATATGTGAAATTGTATTCTGACACGCTGTAGCTTTAATAATAGTACATACTATTGAATTGAAGGGATGTTATTATTTAATCCTAGTCCTTAATTGTGTCTTACTGTGTAAAATAACTTTGTATTTCAATTTGCTGTTGCTACAATTTAGAGGAAAGATCAGAAACTAAGTTATACACTCTGCCTATGAAACGAGCTGAAGTTGAAGGCAAAATATTTTAACTGAACAAAAAAAACAAACTACTTTTTTTCAACACTTTTCATACCACGAAATTAATCGCTTGAGAGGACCAAAAAGGTGGTTGTCGCGTGGTACTAGATCAGAACTGTAAGGAGAATGAGACCACACTTTCGACTAGAACTCCTGTAGACACTCCTGGGTAATACCAGCTGATTGTGGAATAGCGTTATCCTGAAGAAGAACGAGAAATATTTCCGCGTCTTCGATCGTTAATGATCTTATGAAATTTTCCTAAAGTCACATGGTATTATGCGATGTTGATTGTTGTTTCCTGGTGCATAAATTCACCTCAAAATGTTCCCTTGGAACTCAAAAAAAGACCGTCAGCATCATCTTTTGAATTTGTTTAATCGTTTTCACATTCTTTGGCTTTGACGAATTGTTGTGTCTACATTCACTCGACGAGCGTTTGGTCTCGAAAGTGTAATCGAGCATGTTGTCATCTTCCGTAGTCGTTTTCTCCAAAAACTATGGACCATCAGTGGAATAACGTTAAAGAAAGGAATGGGAAGATTCTAAACGTTAATTTTTATGGTTGTAAGTAAAATGACGAGGCACCCAGGGTACACATATATTACTGCAACAAAGTTAATCATAAATAATCGCCAAGGCACTACCAAAAATGATGTTTAATATTCTTGCAATTCTCTAACTTTTCGTCACAATCGGTAAGAATCATTTCATTCATCATTTTCACTTTCATTGCGCGTTCTGCATCTGCAAATATCAGAGTACTGAACGCAATTCAACGTTGGATGACACTCTCAATACGATGCGCAATACTAACAACACTGCTATACACTTACGAATGATTTACAATATTGCCATTTGGTGAATGGAAAGACAATAATATTGCCTTTACAAAAGTTTCTGATTTTTTCTGGTACGAGGGCGTACAGAAATGTTGTCGACTTGATCAACGAAATACACTTTCATTTTCTAAGTAACATAGCCCATTTTCAACTACTCTCTACATTTATCTCAGCGGCGTTCAAGCTATTTCATACCTTTCGTATAATACGATTTATCTTTGGAAAATAGCGAAACAAGAAACATTCACTAGAGGTCAAGTACAGTAGATAATGTGCAAAAACTCAAATGGGTTACATTGAAAGAACTCCAAACTTCCCACTTAAATGTTCGGTCTTTGACGTTCTCGACCGATCGAAGGCTATCGAGGATTTAACTATCTGAGTGCTTATTCATAATGTAAATGCTTATGTTAAATGAGAACTCGTTTATATAATATTTTTACAATATCCACTAAATCGTGCTCTAAATTTCCTTGCGTCGTGGTCTCTGCTTCCAATTGTTGATGTTATTTCTTTCAAAAATTCTTATCAGTATCCTACTCTGGAAAACTTCATTACATGTCCCAACCATCCCAGTCTTTGTCCCTTCACTTCTGGCTTGTTATATAAACTCATTCTTCTTTTCCATCTACTCTATACTTATTTTCTACTGCTTCAATATTTCCCTCGTCCACACTCTTAATACCTTTTGTACTACAGATGTTTGTGTCCAAATTTGCCTTTCAAATATGACTCGATAGATTTCTAATATATAAAAATGTTTCTTTGATGTGAATAGGAACGATTGCCTATTATTAATACATATATGATATATTCCTTTTTCAGTATCCCGTTTGTTCAGGTGTGTAAAGTAATCTACTTCTTTAAATAAATATATTACCCTTACTTGTTTTTAGTATTACTTCATTCCACTGTCTTATTCTTCAACATTTTGTTCATTTTTTTAAAATTTTTATTACACATTCCAACATTCAATTAAAATCTGTCACAATCTTCAAACCTTCGGACCTTTCTGATAATAAGTTTTTATTCTTAACACTTTAATGTCGGCACGATTTACAGTGTTAGAGTCACCGACAGATAACGGTCGGCTTACCAATGACGACACGTTGAAGTCACCGGGCGTGAAAGTGTTAATATTTAGGATTACTTGAGGTGAACATACGAGTATGTAAAATCTATGCAACTGCGACTTTTTCAAACCTATTGTTATCCGTATGCCTCTATGGAATCTTTTAGATTCCTGCATACGTCTGCTAAGTTGACCTTGCGCTTTAATCTTAGACAATAATTTATTTTTTTAGTTGGTATTACTAAAATATTCATTACCGGAATGAAATATTATAAGATATTTCTTTATGAGATTTTTAAAGTTACTATATATTTTACACGATTTTAGGTACTGAGCCAGCGAGTTATAAATTCTTATATTCTAGTCTATGTAGATCACTTTTTTTTCGAACGCTATACTCATACACTGTTTTATTTTGTTTAAAACTTCTCTTATTCAAGAAAATCTAGGTAGCCATCTCTAAAATGTATATACAGAGTAGAAGAAAAAAATTTATACTTTTTAAAATAAGCCTACATATATCGATGAAGTGAACTCCCACAATGTAATATCATCTTTTCCACAAAAAATACCTCATACGCTTCTCCAGAGGCAATATTACATCAAAACATGAGAGAGAATACATTTCTGCATAGTTCACTGACTTTAATATCGATAACGCAGCAATAAATTGCTTTTAAGATGTATATCAAGAAAGCGTATGGATTCGCAAGGTCTCAAAATGCTAGTATTTATTTGCATATCTAAAACTTCAACATGTCTGTCTGGTATAAAATATCACATATTTAGTTTTCTCGAAACTTAAGATTCATCCTTGTCTTTCTGACTTGTTCTTCCATCGAGGGTTTTTAGCTACCAGTTTTAGAGCCTCTCACATGTTCGTTCCTAGAAGTAAGCAAAGAAAGAGACCACTCAATCAGAACTCTGCTTGAATGAGTAAAGCTAAATAGAAGGAGACTGCACGCCAAGAGAATATTAACTATCACACTTCTCTGTTGCCACATAACTCACAGCCCTCTACATTTCATCTTCTAGGCTTAGCTTGAGTTCCTTCGAAACGCTAATTTCTATAGTCACGCAATAATTAGTGAGAGGTGTTTCTTATTCTTGCACTACTATCAGTCGGTCTGGAGTTAGGTTGAACATATTTAAAAAGTTGTTGTATTTCTACCTATAGCGATGCATTATATACATCATATACTTATTTGTAGTCTACGAAGATTACAAAAGTTTCTTTTCCATATTCATAAATTTCCACGTGGAATTCTCTTAGCAAAAAAATTCGGTTAATCACCGATCGTATTCTCTTGAATCCACTTTAATATTCAACAATTTCCTTTTCCATTTTTACCGTTAATTTATTCTTCATCTGATTAATAGATCTTGAGAATTTCTGCTGTTACTTCATCACTTCCATGGCTTTTACTACTCTATATCATCTCCTGTTGGTGGTTCGTCTTCTCAGATTGCATCCCCAACTACATTCTCTTCATCTACGCTTTCATCTGCATCTACTATTTTATTAATCAAATCGGTAAAATAGTTTCTATGACAACAGATTGTAGCTTCAGAAAAGAAATTATTTTTGATACTTTGACTGTCGCTTCGAGAACATTTCAGCATCATATATAATATCCTAATTCAATTAATAATATTGCTTATAAATCTAGTCGACTAAAAAAAGCACTTGTTAAGAGTAGCGCAACTTTTAAATTTTTTTAGATTGCATTTACTTCCATTAATTTTAATAAAAATTGAATTAAATTTTGTCAGTTACTTTGCAACATGGGAAAAACTTGATATTTAGGGGAAGAACTTAAATAATTAAAAGTCTAATGGTTAAAGAATATCTATTGTGTAATGGACTGGACACAAATTAAAATAGAATTTCACAAACTTCCGAGCGGTGTATTCAAAGTTATAAACGAAAAAGCTTTCATTCGAAGTTTCCAAGTGCACGAATTAAATTTGTCCTTCAAAGAATAGAGCAGCTGAATAATAGCGAAAGTTTTTAACTTTGAAATGTAAATAAATGATGTACGATAACGATGTGTATGTATTTTATATTGCATTCAATCCTTAAGTGACAAATTTATTTTATATTCTATACATTAGAAACTTCTCAAACATTGTTTTATACACTGACAGTTTACTGTTTCAAAAAGTAAAGTTGAACTTATCGACGTGGAACAAATTTAGTATAAAAGTGTTTTGGAACTAGTTTCTTGCTCCGACATGAAAAGTATTTTAGATGAATTCCATCTTTAAAAATTTGAGCTTCTTTTATCTCTCGCAGTTAATGTAAACCGCCCCATATATTTCAAAATATATTCTCCTACTTTGAATGAAATCGTTTAATATTTACGGTTTATATATAATAATGTTAAAATTATAAAATAGAATGATTAGAACATCAGTGTATTATACATTACTCATTTATATAAATGATAATAAAAATACGAGGGTCGTCGTTTATATTTCAGGAATAGCAAACAAAAAAAATGTTTTGCTTTCCTAAATATTCTCCTTGAAAATCTATGCACTTTTGCATTCTTTTAAATTGATCTGAAAAGCATTGCTGCCGCTGTGAAGGCGGTATCTCCAAAATATAGTTTTCAATGCCTTAACTGCCTCTTCCGGTGTAGAAAACCGTTAACCACGAAGTTTATTCTTCACGTGTGGGAGCAACACGAAATCATAGGGTGTTAGATCAAGGCTGCACGGCAATTCAATGGTTTGCCCGGTCAAATATTCAATTGTTTGAACCGACCTGTGAGAGCTCGCATTAGTGGAGAATGGTATGTCGTTTTCGGTTTGTTTTCCATATTTCTTCAAAAACTTTTGGCAAACAAATAGTTGTGTACCATTCGGAATTGACCGTTCAACTACTCTCTAAAGGCACGGTTGCAACGTGACCGGTTTTTCCGAAAAAAGAGGCGATCATTTTTGTCACTTTTGTTGGTTGTGGCTCATCTTGGAATACCCACACAGTCGACTGCTGTTTACTATCGGGTTCATACGTATAGATCCAAGATTCATCACCTGTGACGACTATATGAATGTTCTTTGAAGTACGGCCATTGTATTTTTTGTGCATTTCTTGGCACCAATCGACGCGAGTCCTTTTTTGAGCGGTTGTCAAATTATGTGGTAACCAACGTGAACATAGCTTCTTAACGGCTAAATGTTCATGCAGGATATTAAGCTTCTTTTATCTCGCGCAATAAATGTAAACCACCCCATATATTTCAAAATGGGGTATTAATGAAGAAGGGTGAGTATTATTTAATGGTGAACACAGATTTATGTCACACTCGAACAATAGACATATTCCGATTTGGCGTAAACTCAACTAATGCAGTAACCAATAATCTATTCGGGAAAGTCCTCAACGTAAGGGTGTTAGCGTAAGAATATGGGACAGGATAAGTACTGCAGGGAACACCTGCCTTTATTTAATAGAAAATGGAATTCTCATTATCCGAAGGTATCCGGACGAGATTCTACGAACCATTGTTCTCCATATACAAAAGTGGTGGGAGAGTAATTCATGTTTATGGGCGATAGTGCTCATCCTCATTGAACATACGTCGTGAACAAATGGATATATACAACGGTAATACAAATTAATGATATGTGTTAGATATGTGCAGTTGTGTATATATACGACTATTACCTACCACGACATAAAAGTAATTCACTCCAGAATAAAGCAATGGATATGACGATCGTTTGGCTCTAGTTTAGAGCTGGTCAGCTTCTCCAAGCTGTCAGAAACGCGAATGCTACAAATTTAATTAAAACAGTATTTAAAGATGTTAAAGCGCAGCGATGCTGTCTTTTGCAAAGAATGTGTAATGGTCAAAAAGGCGAACGCTGCAAATTTAATTAAAAACAGTATTTAAAGATGTTTAAGAGGATCCATGATGTCTTTTGCAAAGATTTAGTTGATGTCAAATCTAACTTCAGAACTATGCTCCCATAGGAAGATGGGATGCTACTGCGAGTGCTATTGTTTCTTTTAAATTCAAATAATAAAAGAACTTCATGAAAGGAAGACATTTCTAAGAACAACCAGGAATGACTGACAAAAATTTTCGCGAGAAATTAGATAAATTAAATTGTAAAGTTATACAAATTTTTCTTGCTGGAAAGAAGTTTCGGTCCTGGCAGTATCTTGAAAATAAATTGACAAATAATAAAAGAACTTCTTGCCCTAACTCATTTCTATTCTTTATAATATTGCTTTCTGTCAAACCGTCTTCGTGTACCAATATACACAAACGTAAAAGAAGAGACGCGTGCGCACGTGCATTTTATCACATCGATTCATCAGTGTGAAACGTTTTCGGTTTCTAGGACCAGAGTGTCTTAAAAAAATTATTAGACATATACCAAAGTTATTTTATTGTTTATGCAAATATTTTCTATTTATTGATAAAAGACAGTATAAAGTGGGATGAGTGCAGCACAGGAATTGTTTTCTCGATACGATTCGAAACGTTCTGAAAGATCATTAGACTTTAATAAAGATCATCTGAACTTAGTTCATAATGATATATGCCAATCAACTTGAAAATTTACAATTATAATAAATTGTAAATAATCCATTATAATATATTTGCATTCCGTAGGTAAAGTTCAAAAATTGACTATTGGTTACCGCATAATTTGAGCACATACAAGTATCAGTGTGTTAACATTTGTGCCTCTTCGCTAGCTTGTAATTATTTATCTTGTCAATAACATGGAGTGCATGTAGTACCTTAATGTTACCACCACTTACAGAACTGAATGTCTTATCCCTAACGAAAAAGCAGTTTCCCAAGCAAAAATTAATATTCGTCCACATAAGCTAATATTGTGCATCTGATGGGAAAAGAAAGTCATTGGTTACTATGAAGTTCTTCCGAAGAATATAACCATTACCCCTGAGATTTACTATCAACAACTCTGATGACTTGAGAGTGCAATTCGAAAGAGAAAATCACCAACATCATCAAATTATTTTGCAGCACGTTAACAACGTTCGACCTCATACGGCCGTTCGAGAACTCGGTTGGGGGATTATTTTATATCCACTTCATTCCTTTGATTTCCTTCTGTCAGATTCTCATCTCTTTCTTTATCTGTTATACAACCTTGGATGAATTTCCTGTTATAAAGATGTGGTTTAAAATTGGCTTGACGACTTCACTTCCGAATCATCAGACTTTTTTAGGCGTAAAATCGAAAAATTGACAAATAGCTGAAATACAGACATAAATAATGGAGAAAAATATATTCTTGACCAGTACAGGTACTTTGTTTGCTAACAAATTAATAAAATTTGGGTTCAATAAAAACGTTGCGCACTTAACTTGATATATTATCAAAAAGGATGTATACAATTATCATTAATTACACACAAAGAACTACTATAGTTAGAGTGGTTTGAATTATTAAAGAGGCGAAAAAGTATTTGGTTAGATTTAAAAGTAATGTGCTCCTAGAATCAACAACTAACGCGACCCTAATAACTGTAATGGAAAACTTGATTTCAAATAGTTTCTTCTGCCAATAACATTTAACCAAGTCAAAATAAAAAGATAAAAACAGAAAAAACAAAATTCAATTTCATAATTAATAAGACTGTAGTATAACAGAACCACCTGAGCTTATATTGCGTAAATTTGTTCGACGCTTAAATAAAGTACAAACTAAAAGCTGTAATAATGAAATAAATTAAGAAAATATTACCGCTCATATATATGTCCCCATGACTACTTCGATGACGAATTTATTCAAAAAACTTTTAATTTTTTGTTAAAACACTTTTAAGAATAATCAACGACTTTTTTGTTCCTTAAATATTAATTTATATGTGTTCCAGGGACTATGAATGGGCTGGCCTGTACGTTTCAGTTTGACATAGGTTGAGGTCGACCTATAGTTCCTTTATCACTCTGATTCGTGAGATCCCTCTCAAATTATTGGCTACTCTCTTAGGATTTTTTGTAATCCTTTGCAATGCTAAAGATACAGTAGAAAGTATCAAAGTAGGCGATGTTTTTAAAGGGATACTTAATTACTAGAGAAAGTTCTCAAAAAAATTGAAATAATAAACGTAAATTCGATTTAATTTTAAGTTGTGGATGCGAATAAAAAGCGACAAAACTTATATATAAATAACTGTTATTTTTAGCTTTATTTTTGTTGGATTCACATTATTAATCTATTCATTTTTATACTTGATGAAACCATTGGAGTACTGTATACAGTATTGTAGAGGCGTTTCAGAAACAAAAACGCTAATCAACAATTTTACCACTGTTAAAGAGCACGAATTAAATAATAATAGTAATAATAATAATTCACAGAAAGTATACTTGAAAATAATTAATATAACTATACTAGGACAGACAGACAAATTACTAGTAACAACGCAGATATTACACTTATTGATAAAAGACAAATGATATAAACATTATATGTACAAAAAGAACTAGAAAAAAATAGTAAAATATACACCATCTCTAAAAGAACCTTGGAATTAAGAAACAGTAATAATAGTACTGATTGTAATGTCAGTAACAGCCATTGCAACAAAACAAATTCTCCATTGCATATAAAATTTAGAAATCAAAGTAATTGTAAGACTTTTTAATTTAAATTTCGCGCGAAAACCCATTCGTCGAAATATTTTTTTTCTAGGTTGGTATGACTGTTAGTGACATCTGTGCCAAATGTCACATCAAAATAATCATTAGTGTTTAGTATACGCTTGTCTTTCTGAATTACAAAAATGCATTCGGCGATTTTTACAATGAGTGAAATTATTCAACAAAGCAGTTCCATTAAATTTTGTGTACGGAATCAAATTTCTGGTGCCGAAACGTTCAGAATGTTGCAAAAGGCCTTCGGTGATAATTGTTTGTTGCGAGCAAATGTTTTTGATTGGTACAAATTATTCAAAGAGGGTCGAGAACGCGTTGATGACGAACCACGTCCAGGACGGCCAACAACATCAACTGATGATCAACACGTCAATAGAATCAAGGAATTGGTGCTTGAGAATCGACGATTAACAGTTAGAGACCTTACTGGCATCGTTGGAATATCGGAAGGATCAGAAAAAAACATTTTGAAAGATCATTTGAGCCTAAGAAAAGTGAAAGCACGATTTGTTTCAAAAATCACTCAATTTTTTCGAAAAACAGCGTCGCGTTGACGTCTGTGAAACAATGCTTTCCGACTATCAAAACAAAATGAAAGGCATCATAACCGGAGATGAGACTTGAATCTACGCTTATGACCCGGAAACAGACGATCAATCGGCCGAATATCGTATCAAAGGTGAGCCGAAGCCCAAAAAACCACGTCAAAGCAAGTCAAAAATCAAGGTTATGTTGACAGTTTTCTTCGATTATCGAGGTCTGGTGCACTCCGAATTACTTCCGACCGGCCAAACTGTCAACAAAGAATACTATTTGAGTGTTATGCGTCGTTTGCGCAATGCTATTCGTAAAAAGAGGCCAGAATTAAGGGCCGACAACTCTTGGTTTTTGCACCACGATAATGCACCGTCGCATACTGCATTAATTCTTCGTGAGTTTTTCGCCAAATTTTCAACCAATATGGTCCCGCAACCACCGTATTCGCCTGATTTAGCTCCGTGTGACTTCTGGCTATTCAGTAAACTCAAACGACCGCTCTAAGGAAACCGCTTTGAGTCAATTGAAGACATTAAACGTGAATCGCTACGCGCATTGAAGGCTATTCCTGAAATTGACTTTAACAACTGTTTCGAGAATTGGAAGAAACGTTGGCACAAGTGTATTGGGGCCAGGGGGGATTACTTTGAGGGGGACGAAATAGATTTGGAAGAATAAATTAAGAATTTAAAAATTATGAACAAAGTCTTACTATTTTTTGCCCATAGTAGTACATACAAACATACAAAATGCAGTCATTATAAAAACAATAGCAATGGTCTGAAAATTTCTCAAACAACAGTTGAAGACCTCATAAGCCAAATAATATTCATCATTCGATCAACATAATCTCAGCTACCTTCAATGGGTGTACTGTAAAACTTGTAGTAAATACTGTTTTGTGATTAATAATAAAACCGTACAATATTAGTCTTCTACAATCTATACTATAGATAAGTAACTTGAGTGAAAAGTTTCCCTGCGTTATGCTGAGAAAGTGTGAAACATGTGCGCCATAGTAATACTAATAATACATCTGCGGTAGAACGTTTTACACCATCCAGAGAAGAAAATGGAATAGCTTATATTGATATAAAATAGGCATTATGAACAAGTAAACAGCTTCAGAATATACTTTTTGGACGTGAGAAACAACATTCTTCACAAAACAGTAAAACCGGACAACAAAAGCACACCATTAAATCACGGTAATATATATTTCAAGTTTGAAGAACATATAATAACTAATAACAATAAAATAGAAACCTGAAAAAATAAAATAATATTTGGAACACATCCACACCAAATAACTTAGACACATAGATACTAATAAATAAGCCACCAACAAATAGAAGAAAATTGGAAATATTTATGCAGAAACTGAAGGTTTCGTGATTTCAATATAAGATCGAATTGTAAAATCAGCAACTATAGTAAATATCGGGTTGGCAACTAAGTACTTTCGGTTTTTACTGATAGAGAGCGTTGCTTTATTTTTTGTATAACGGATGTTAGTGCTGTACTTTACCGTTTGTCGCCTGATACTAGTCACATTGACGTAACTTCAGAAGCGAGTAGTGCGTGATTTTTATTAAAGCTATTAGTTATGGGTTAATTTTAAATGGAGTGCAGAAACGAACATTTTCGACATATTTTACTATTTTATTTCCGTAAAGGAAAGAAAGCTACTGCGGCTCACAAAAAGATATGGGAAGTTTATGGTGCTAATTGCTTAACAGGGCGCACGTGTCAGAATTGGTATAAAAAATACCGTTCTGGAGATTTTTCCCTCAAAGATGAGCAACGTTCTGGTCGGCCTACTGAAGTTGATGATAACCAAATCAAAGTCATAATTGAAGAGGATCGTCATATAACTGTTCGAGAGGTTGCGGAGATACTACATGTATCGCACACAACAATTGAAAAACATTTAAAATGTCTTGGGCTAGTTAAGAAGCTTGATATTTGGGTACCTTACGAATTGAAAGAAATTCATTTAACACAAAGAATCGACTTTTGCGATGTGCACCTTAGACGAAATGAAACCGACCCTTTCTTAAAAAGAATCCATCACTGGTGATGAAAAATGGGTCCTGTACAGTAACATAGTTCGAAAACGATCATGGAGCAAACACGATAAACCAGCTCAAACCACATCGAAAGCTGAACTGCATCCAAAAAAGATCATGCTGTCAGTTTGGTGGGATTACAAAGGTCTTGTGTTTTTTGAGCTGCTTCCAAGGAACCAAACGATCAATTCTGATGTTTACTGTCAGCAATTAATAAAACTGGATGAAGCAATCAAAGAGAAACGGCCAGAATTGTCAAATCGGAAAGGTGTAGTTTTCCACCAAGATAATGCAAGACCTCACACATCTTTGGCAACTCGTGGGAAACTATTGGAGCTTGGCTGGTAAGTGATGCCACATCCCCCATACAGCCCTGATCTAGCGCCATCTGATTACCATTTATTTCGAAGTTTGCAGAATTCTTTGAATAGTAAAACTTTCACAAATGACGATGACCTTCACTCGCACCTGGTTCAGTTGTTTGCTGATAAGGACCAAAAATTTTATGAGTGCGGAATCATGCAGCTGAAAGAAAGATGGCAAAAGGTCATTGAGCAAAATGGAAAATATATAATTGATTAAAAGCTACTCTTTGTTTAAAAAAAGTGTTTTATTTTATACTACAAAACCGAAAGTACTTAGTTGCCAACCCAATACATATACAATAAAACAAAACGACATGATAGACATATGCAAGCAATAACACAAAAGAGATTATAGTAGTTCCGAGTATAATGCTTTGTGTGCAGTGTCATTTTCCTGCTCTACTTTTTTCTCGGATAATTTTTGCAATATTATATATATATATTTTAATTGTATTACCTTGGTATAATTACCAATCTTCCCTATTGATTTAATTTGCCGCTTACATTCTAAGTTTCATTAATTTGTAATTTAAAGCATTTTAAATCTACATTCCGTTTTAGCGGAGTCATTCCTGTCTCATGCCTTTTATCGATTCTTCGATATCTTTTTCTCCTATTTTTCTTTTTTGTATCTTAAAATCCGTGCTTTATTAACAGGTACGATTTAAAAGATCTAGTTATTGTAAAATCTGTACTTACGTCTCTTTTTACTTCCTTTAATTTTCCGCGGCCTGCGTGTTGTCTGTCGCCGGAATAGGCCCCCTTGGTGTGATGGCTGTGTCCTCGTTTATTCGTTTACATCCTTTGTATTCTATACCTATCGAGTTTCTTTTATCTGTTTTAAAACGAGTGTTAATTGTGATGTCTATTGAGAGGGTGTTGCTTCCGAAAATTAATTATCGTGCGGCTTATATAAAGCCGTTATTCAAACAACTTGTAATAAACTTTCACGAAATACGATCCAATGCTTAAAAAGCAAGACGCGAATATTGACTTTTACTACTGTTCAACATATAGTGATTTTAAGCTACAACCACGAAACTAAATGAATCGTCATCGCGTCATCAAATCCGTGAATTCAAGATTTCTGCCAAGTCAATCGAAACGATCAATTCGTTCTCAATCGATAAATTGGTTCGGGAAACGGCTAAACGTGAAGAACGTAAAATTAATTTAATTACTTTCTATCTTCCCGAATTGAAAGCGGGTTCAAGAATCGATCAGGTTGCAGACGACACAATTTCAGTACACGAATTACTCAGTAACTTGAATATTCCTCTAAATCAACCGTAATTTACAAGACTCGACAAGCACCATTCAACGCTACAGCATCGTAGGCGTCCTGTCAAAATAATCCTATAGTCTCCAGAATTAGTAACGTGGGCCTTGCGCGAAAGTATAAGTTGAAGAGTACGGAAAAATTTAAATTTTTGTAAGTGATAAGATCCCTCTTTAGAATACCTCATACAAAAGCTTGAAATGCGAACTCGATGATCGAATTGCTACTGGGGAAACAAATCTCTACATTAGGTACTTCCATGGAATTCCAAAAACTGAACACCTTAACAAAAAAAGAAACTAAGAATATCTAGTGGACAGTATTCGCCGTTATGACTTTTTTAAAAGAATACACGTCGCCTGCGATCTAAAATAAACCAATTTACCGCTTACCTTACCTACCCTCAGAAATTGAGCTTTTTTTGCTTTCTGGGACATCGTTGTTACCGGATATTAACAATACCGAATTCTTTGATATTTCTTATACTATCCTTGGAGGCAATAGAGACTTTGACGCGGTGAGGAAGTCACATAATGGCGATGTATTCATAACAGATTCGTCCAATGTGATAATATTTGTCGACTTTATTTCCTTTGATTAGCGTAATTATCTCTAAATGTAATTTCGTATCACAAACTGTTTGCTTTATTATGATGTATATTCTGCCTGATATATGTAATGAGGATTACACATCGACTTTTGAGGAAAATGTAAACAACTCTTTCTTTCAACACTTTCTTTACTTACAGGCTAAACAACTCTATTCGATGTTTTATTTCCTCTTAGCAGCATGGGTTTATATCAGGAAGATCAACATTATCTAATTTATCTGAAATTACTATGTATCAGTTCTAGCGTTGATTCAAAAAATAAGATCGATGTTCTTTACACTGGTTTTGGAAGGCCTTTGATACTATCGATCGCACCATATTATTATCTATCTAAACTGAGCTCATTCGATTTTTCCTCATTCACAACTGATTTGATAGCATAATATTTCCATAATCGCTCTCGCTATATCAGCTATAATGGCTTTTGTTCCTCCACTTTCACTGCCACCGTGTCTGCTACTATTTAATGTTTATAACAACGATCTTGTCACTGCTTGACTGTCGCATCCTAGCGTATGCTGACGACTTAAAAATTTCCTTTTCTAGACATCTTGGTGAATTCGTGATCTGAATGGTTCATTAGGACGTTGAGTTTACCGCAAATACACACACTGACCGGTATCATCCCGCCCAGAAACAGGGCGTCATTAACTCAGTCCAAAGAGCTTTCAACATATCTAACCAGTATTCTCTCCCTCAAAAATTAAGTCATATCACCAATGCCTTTGCAAACAATAATTCCTCCAAACATGATATACGACAGACCATATACCGACATCCTAATCCCAGAGTTTCACAACCCGATACTCAGAATACATCATTTCCCATCTCTAAAACTCATGTACTCTATATACAAGGAATCACTAACCGCATCAGTAGAATACTTCTTAAAAACAACAATAAAACCACCTTTAAACCCATTTCAAACGTTCAGACTCATTTTTGGTAAAAGATCGCGATTCTCTAGAAACACCTTGTGTGTAGAAGATTCCTTGCTTGCATGGTTGTTGTACAAAGCTGCTACACGTAGCTTCTACTACACTTGCTGAGCATAGGCTTGAAACCAGACTCCATATCTACTTCGATTCAACTAAAATTCTGTCCCGCACTATGTCATTACTATGGCCGGAAAATCCGTCGACTTATAGAGATTTCTAAACACCTCAATATCCTCACCCGTGATGATGGTTATTCCCTGCATAACGCCTATATTATAAATCCTTCATCTCCAAACTTCTCAAACGCAATCGTAATGCTCCATAGACTCATAACCAACATCCTTATATAAATCCATCCACCACAGACATACGCGGTTAGAGCCCGAAAGCTAAGACGAAGAAAGTATATACAGGTTATCTCAGATAGTCTGTTCGCCATTGTGGTCTCGTGAGTTGTAAGAGAGTGGGTTAAAGAGAACAAACAAAAATAAAAAATTAGTCAATATGGGCGCTATATGTAGGAGAAAACTAAAAATAGACAATAAAATTTTGCCGTCTAACTTATTTCATGTAAAAGAAATATAGTATTGAAACCATTGTTTCGGAATTGTTGTGGGATTTTTATACAAACTTTCTTGGCTTAAACGGATTGAAATAAGGATGTTTACTAAAAATAAATAAAATGTATACACAAAATAATACAGTTAACAATTACCGTAATTTAAAAATCAAATTTCGCAAATAAAACAACCCCTAATAGCATAACAATAGAAAACTTGTTAATGGGAAATCTTGTTTACATTCCGGTAGTCGTATAATATACAATTGTACGCTATACAAAAGGTATTTAATATTCTACAACTAAATGGAGCTATTATTTGCGTCTATAGCCGTCGCAAATGAAACACATACGTAATTCAAGCGATTCGGTTCTATAGTACCTCATGTTTCTCAACATTACCAACATAATAATGAATTATAAATTTTAATTAAGGAATAGCCTTCAGCATTTAACTCATAACGCTGAAATAACTTAAGTGTCCATATACACAGTTAGATCCGTAAAATTATTTAATGCACTACACTAATTCTACTAAACTTGTAATCTGTGTGAAAATATTTTTATCTTTGGATTCTTTAATTAAAACAAGCTGTGAATTGGAAGCAAATCGTAAAATTAATGAAGCGATTGGATTCTAGTGAAGTCGCTAACGTGCTGTAAATGATTTGAATATCTCGCGTAGCCAAGATGTTGTGTTGATGAATGATGTGAATCTTGTGTAGTTTCGAAGCTGATGCCATGATTTGTTTGTGATGATTGATCGCATAAGTCTTCCTGAAGTTTGTAATTTTAGTACGAAGGAATACTCACATACAATAAAATGTAACACCACGATGGCAGTTATTGGTCAAGACACTTAGAAAGAGAGAAAGGGTAACGCGAAGATATATAGGTAGTCGAATGGTAATTAATATGTTGCTTGAATATTTACCTTTAGCCCTAATATTTATAATCAGGAATCAAACCATTAATACCAATTACTGAAAGTTAAATATGCAAAAAAATGTAAAGATTAGAGTATGAATTCTACAATGCTTAAAATCTAATTGCTTATGAAAACGCGTGTGTTGTTTTATAGTTCGGTGTAAAAAGAATTTTAGAAATAATTATTTCCAGAATACATATTTTCACTTGTTTTTTCATATTTTTTATGCATTTCATTGTCAAGCAATTTGAAGTTTATAAGTAATTAACAGTCAGAGCTTCGTTTAGTTCGTTTGATAGCTCTTAAGTAAAAAATTGTATACATTAAGGCGTGCTGGCGGAGAACAAGACCCTATGAATATATTGTCAATTATTTCTGCATTTCTGTTGATACAAAATTCGTTGTGGAATGAACTCTCTCGGGAAGCATGATTTACCAATCCACAAAATATGCAAGAGGAAGTCTTATGGTTGTATTATTAACCATGTACAAAAAACTAATCTTTCGTATTGGTCAATTGGAAGGAATCCTTGTTAATTTTAATAATGAAAAGAGTGTAAATTTTGTTGTTTTAACATTTTGTGTATATTTAAATATTTTCAACTTTCCAATTTCTAAAACGACCCGACGAATTATGACCATTAGGTAAGTGTTTTAAGCCATTAACAACTTACTGATAATTATAAAAGTTCTTGCAGCTGTAGCATTTTGCCCGAAGTATATATTAAATGCATATCTGCATATTCCTCGTTAGTAAATTGTCGCGATGTTTTTCATTCACGCAAACTCCAGTTCGATAAGGAAGCTATGGTCAAAAGTCTTAAAAACAATCAGTTGTCCCAATATTAAAATAGGTGTGGTAAATAAAAGAATCAAAAACAGCGAGGCACAATTAGAAATAAGGAATTTCACACAGTTTTATTCTTGAATTTTCATAATAAAATATTATATGATACTTTCTATTTTTTATTTTATGATAGCTTATTATTCTGAATTTGATTTATAGTATATTTGTGCATAAATCTATTTTTGTAGACCAATTAGTTAATCAAATTTAAATTTAAATGATGTATCCTATCATTAGCCTTAATTACAATATTCTAGTGTGTTGTGAAACTGATCTGAGAGAAAAGAAACGCTCTTTATACCATTTAATATTTTTGTTGGCAATACACTCTATGTATTTATTTACAAACTTAGCGTTTTATATTTAAATTTTAAGAAATTAAAATTGAACCATTCGAGCATGGAAGCTTCATTTAAAATTCACACTATGCAATATTAAAAATATTTTTCATAATGTTTCTGAAAACTGCTCGCAAGACTATTGAACTTTAGAGTTTATGGAGGGCGACCACATAAGACATTGCAATACGTAAATTTAAATTTATTCCAAGCTCACATTCCAGTAAAGTAATCACCTTCTTATCTTTAGAGACAAGAAATTTTTTACATTTCTCAGAGAACTTTTACACCGGACTCCCGGTCTAATTTCCGCACAAATGCACTACCCTTAGGGTTACGTGCTACGTGAACAGTAGTACATTCGCGCAAATTGAAACAGAATACCACGGTCCGAACGTAAATCATGCAAATAATTGGAATTTCACATTTTCTCGACGAGAGTGGAGATTCTCGGTTACCCGTATTATTTATTAAAAGAAAGCTATAACAGGCGTGAGTTATGCGCAAATAAGGAAAAAATGGAAAGGCTATGTGAGAAAAAAAAACATAAGAGGAGGAAGAACAACGAGCGTGAAATTGAGGAAACTATGTGGATTATTTGACGGACGACAAAGATAAAAACTAACATGAAGGACATTAATCGCAAGTGTGTGCCGGAAAAACATTAACAGATTGACTAAAAAGATACAAAGAGAAATCCCTAGGGGGTTGCTATATGAATTGCGAAGGTGGTCTGTTTTTGCATTGATGTATCATATTATAAAAAATTTCTACTCTCTGAAACTCATACTTAAGAGCTGCCGATTTGAAATTCTAATCTATCGATTTAGTAATACGTTGTTTTTGTAGAACCAAAGAACTGTATGGTATAATCTTATATAAAGTGCGTTATCATTTTATTTTTCTCAGTCCATTATTATCGCTATTAACTAACAAAAATGTTAAGTAATTAATATTTCTTTCACAAATACGAAATCGAAGAATGATATTGAGTGAAAGATGTGAATTATTTAATGCCGTATAGGAAGCGTCACAATGGAAAAGGTTCATTTATGAACTGAAATAAGATTTTGGATAATATCTGAGAAACCATGTAAAAGAGCGATTATTTTTAAAATGCTCATCTTGTGATTATAATGTAGTAAACATTTTAACTATTCATACTTTTATCTAATTTAACGGTAGTTAAAACTGTTCCAATAACACATTTCATTTTCAATAGCCCACCATTTTAACAGTTGAGTAATCTGTAACTACTTGACAGATGACAAGTAAAAACTACGCCATTAATAAAAATGGAACGATATAAGTTTCAACAACGCACTGAAAACATTAAAATTTACAACAAAAATGGTAAAAAAGTAAAGCACTTTAGGGTCGTCGTAAAGCACCTTCTCGGCCAGCAATTGTGAAACTGGTGGAAGAATTTGAGCTGTTCGGACAAGTTAAAGCTGTGAAGAATCGAACTCATGCACGTCGCTCAAGAACAACTAAGAATATTTCTGTTGTAGCCCATATTGTTGAGGAAAACCCCGGTTTGTCCATTTCTTGTCGATCTTTGGACTTGGGCATTCCACAAACGACATTACATCGTATTTTGCATAAAGACTAAGGCTTTTAAAGTTCAGTTAACACCAGAACTCACGCCTACCGACTATCAACGACCTCGTGTCTTTGTTGATTGGGTCCTGGAAATGCATCAAACTGATCCGGAACTACGTCGAGAAATCATCTTGAGTAATGAGTAATCCATTGAAGATTCTTAAAATTTATTTCTTTCAAAATTACCGACCCTTATTCTGAGCGTGTTGCTAATTTCTAATACGTTGTGGAACACATACATATCTACGCATTAGCAGAATAGAAGAGTTTACCATAGTGCTTTTTTCCTAAGGAAATTAATTAACAACAAATTGATTGTTTATTTTTACTTTCTCGAATTGAGTTTACTGCACCATGTCTGGAATCCAAGTCTCCAACTACCATGTTTAAACTAACTGCTCACGGCTAGAGCACTTATTTTTAACATGTACAAAAATGCAAACAAACATCCTGAAGACATTTTATCTGATATCAATTTTTTTAATTTATTTTTTTCGGAGTAGTGTCTTCCTCTTGCTTATGATTTTTATTTTTTAATATAGTAGTTGAGTACATTGAAATAACATACGAATTGTAGAATTTTAGTTTATTGTTATTTTATAGTTATTTTAGTTCTTCGTTAGCTTTAATATTTGATGTTTTCTTATCATGCAATTATCTTTTCTTAAAGTGTAGAAAGAAGTGTATGCTCAGCATGCAGAAGAAATGTGGAAGATAATTTATTTTATTTATTAATTTAATAATAATAATAATTTATTTGAATCGTTGTACAACGTAACATAGGATAAGTTAACAATAATAGTAGTCACACTTCTTGCATATGTAAAAGCGTTAGCATCAATATAAAAATAACATTCCTATTCAATACTACTATCTAAGGAAAGCACAAAATGTGTACATGTAATGGTACAAAATATTACAACATTACATAACAACATAAAATTTCAGCCTAATATTAAATACAAATGAAGCATTAAACATCAGAACTAAGTACTCACAAGTTGGTTTGATGATTAAGGTCGAAGAATGGACATGTACATAAAAAGTGATGCGAATTATTTTAAACACAATTGCACATACATACGTACCAATTCCTTTTCGTCAAAATATATGGTTTAGAAACAAAAAATATGTAAAATAAATACTTTCTTATGTAGATTTTATTCTAGTTGGTCTATAGATAAAAGATTAAACTATAGTGCGACCAACTTTATTTGGCCGGCGGAAAAAATGTAAACTAATACGCGAAACTCTTTACCTCTCACCTCCTTAACCTATATATTCAGCTGAAGTACAGTCAAGTATAATATCATATCTATTGTGATCTATTTGTTGTTTGAGTTTATAGGTTAGTTTGTTGTATAATCTAAGATACGAATGTGATGAAAGTGATGCGAATTATTTTAAACACAATTCCACATACGTACCAATACCTTTTCGTCAAAATATATGGTTTAGAAACGAAAAATATGTAAAATAAATACTTTCTTGTGTAGTTTTTATTCTAGTTGGTTTATAAATAAAAGATTAAACTATAGTGCGACCAACTTTATTTGGCCGGCGGAAAAAATGTAAACTAATATGCGGAACTCTTTACCTCTCACCCCCTTAACCTATATATTCAGCTGAAGTACAGTCAAGTATAATATCATATCTATTGTGATCTATTTGTTGTTTGAGTTTATAGGTTAGTTTGTTGTATAACCTAATAGGCTGCAGTCATAACCTCACAATCACGTGTCAAACTTTTGAATTAAGCGCCCCAAATTTTTTTCTCGGAATGTATCTTTTAAAACGATCGTGATGCTTGACTGACCAAATTGAATTGGTTGTAGTATAGTACATAAATACGAAAAATAAATACAAAAACCATACTGTACAAATATGATACTAGCAGCAAAATTATTTTAAAAATTATATATACATAAAAATGATACATACGACCACGGAAAAGAAATAAATAATATTAAACTTAGGATTTTTCTGCAAGCAATAAACCTCTACAATCATTGTGAAAGTATACACGCTTTTTAATTTCTTTCACTTGAATTAATTTATTTCTTCCGTTTTCTCCTTCTGAAAATTATGCAAGAACAAACACCTATTAAATAGTTGCCCGAAAATATCTTAGGAGTTGAAAGCAGTCTCTGAAATTGTGTTTAAATTCTCAGAAAAATAAACATTAAAATTAATTGAAGCAGATACAATTTTAGCTGTAATTCGGTTAGAGCGTGGAGTCATTAGTGTCCCACGAAAACAAGTCCTCCAGACTTTCATTGTGTTCTCATTTTTGTGTGCATTAACGGAATTTTCGTTAACTATTGTTCAAGTTGGAAATCCAAAAGCTTCCCTTATTAAATTCGGATTGTGGTCAGATGGGAATATTTAAATTTCATGATTGTGATTCACGGAAAATTAAATCGAAAATATACAATGCTTTTCTGTGTTATTGAAAAAATCTCATATAACAAGCCTTGGAATAATCCGTGTGTAATGTTTTATAACTGGAAAATACGGAATACATATAGTACAAGGCGAAAGTACTGTTTGGCACTTACTGACAACTCTGTAATTAAGATAAATGTGTTTATTTAAAATAGATATTGTGAAGTATTTCTTAAAAACTGTGGTTAACTCTAGAATAGTTAATAAAAAATAATCCCTTTATCAGATTGTAGTTTTTAAATCTGAGTAAGTATTTCGTAAACTAAGTTGTCATTGTCAAGAGAAGAAAAATAATAACACTAACACATACTACACCATATTTAAAACTTTATTTTGGTAAAGCGATTATTTTTAGTTAACTTTCAATAAGATACAAATTAATATAAATAATTTATTGCAATGTTTCAAATTTTTTATAATATGTGGATGCTTATGAAGTTTCAGATTTCTAAACAACAGTTTTTTATTGCTTTGTCAATTACCTTCTTAATATCTGGAAACGCAATTGTACAATATTTTCTGCTTTCAAAGTTGCGTGTATTGCTGATTTGTTTTACTACTTAATAAATCTGTTTCCTGGTTAAACGCGTTTTTTTAAATTAGAACTAGAGCTCCAGTACTGTTTTTGCAGTTTGGAGTATCGGCCTTTTGAAGATCAGTTGTTCGAATAACAATGGCAGTACGGGCTTTTAAGCCTATATGATATATCAAGCACGAGGCATAAGTTTGTAGCGTTTTTAGTTTCATACATCAAAATTAGGTTAATATCATATTAGTGTTCATGTTTAATTTTTGAATTTGAAAATTTATGCAAAGACTGTTTTGTTTATTGTCAAAAGAAAATGGAATGTCTTGCATTTTCGACTTATCCTTTTGTTCAAATTCAATACGGAAGTTATTGCAAAAACCAAAATTATTTCTGCCGCTTACGGAGAAAATGCAAATGGGGAGAATACAGCAATGAAATGGTTTACTCGATTTAAAGAGAGGTCATACTGACATAAACAATTCTCAACGTCCAAAAACACCATCCAATTTTTATGAATATCATCTTAACGCTCTAATTTGTAATAATCCACGGGAATTGGCTATTATAATAAGTTAATTGACCATTGTATTATATAATATTTGCATACCATATACAAAATTACGAACATATGCATCAATTTAATATATCTTCTGTAGCTTTACAAGGTTTTAGTATGAGAACAATTTGTGGAAGCTTACTCAAATTGTTTTTAAACGTACAAAATAATCCAATGCTTTATCGATAACATTTCTCCCGAAGCTTTTTCTTTACAGTACAAAATAGAAAGTAAAACACTAATAGCCAAGTCTGAGCTATTAGAAAGATAATCTCAGCACTTGAAACTCTAGTTGAAAGTTGCAATGCACGTCTTTATACAATAGTCGAAGGCTTCTCGTTGATTTTGCCAAACACTTCCACGAGATAGCATTGTATAGTTGTTCTTTAATAACTTTAATTTTTCTTAAATTCACGGGCAAATACATTATTGCCAAGAGATCCTATTTCCATTCGAACAAACATATTCCTTATTTCTATAAATGTAATCTAAATATTTGTTTAATTTAATGAAATGTTTGATTTTCCTTTGTATTACTGCATCAATTCATGCCTACTTCATTATGACAGACGTAATGTTTGAAAATTATGTAATACGTACTAATAATAATACTACAAATTTAAAATATAAAGCAATATAAGAAAGAGAACTACTTAATTGTTATTTAAAAAATAATTTCTTCGATTTGTTTAGTAGACTCAATCCCTTGCAAAATAGTCTACGAAATCGAATCCCAACAGAACGTTACCATTACCCTACCCACCGACAGAAGTGTCTTGGGGAAGAGCTACCCTTGTTTTTCTATTTACTATTTTTTTATTCGCAAACCATTTTAAAGTAAACAACTGATTCTTTCGAATAGGTAGATCATTTCGAGTATGGCGAGAAGCATCATGGTTCTTTTCGGGATTCATTAGACGATGTTAGATATTTTATTATTTCCGAAGCAATGAGCGATGGTCCTGGTTGCACGTCATCTGGAATGCTAACGTCACCTTAGTGATAAATTGTGGCTTTCGATAGAGCATTGTTAGACAAAGTTTGCGACTTATCGGTCGAAACTTTAGTTGCGTTTAAGCTTTAAAATCAAAGTTTTATTACAGCACAAGTTGCGAATTGTGCGTTTGTCCATTTTCCATCTAAACACTTTCTTTCTATAACTTTCTAGTCAAATGTTAGAAATCGACCAAAATTCATCCGTCATCATAAGAGTTGGTTGAATTAGAATATAACAGTTTCGGTTTCCATTAAATCATCCTCATGTATCTATGCTTTACTAGTAATAATATTTGACAACGCGAAACGATTAGTCTTACTTATGCAATCGACATGATTCCTTTATCTAATAGCTAATTTAAAAAATCGGGATTGATTTGGAATAGAAATCCTGAGGTATATCAATCGTTCATGTTGATGTACGCGTAAGTATACCAATCGTAAGACCGGCATCACTAATATACCTCGTATTTACGAAAAATAACAATGAAGAATGTAAGATTTTAGATAGGTGATGGAATGTATTTGTAAGAAATATTTTATTGTATATATAAATTTTTTAGAGATATATATATAGAGGTCTCATCATAAAACTTTCACTCTTTAAAATGTAAGAATTGTAAAGTGCTCGTTAAAGTGCGCTCTTAAAGATTTACGTAAGTAGATAATTCAAAGGGGAGTCTTTGATAACATTAAATACAGAATTTATTTATGTAACTAATTTCATTTGTTAGCTGTTCTTCAATCGTCAAACTTTTTATTGAGGAAGCAATATAAACGTCGTTTTTATTCATTTTAAAGGCTAAAATATAAATTACAGTGTTTTATTTTTGGGTAGTAAACAGAAAAAAGACGTTAATTAGCAAGATGTATAATACATAATATATACAATAATAATAATAAAATTAATAAAAATAACACAATCATACAATACACTACAAACTATAGAAACAAAAATAAAAACAGGATATATTCCTAGGCGATGTATTAAGTGTGCTTTGGTTTTACATTGCACTTATTTTCATCAAATATAGTAAACGCAACACAATATATAAAATAAACTACCATAATTAAAATATCAAACCCATAAGTCACCTTCTTCATGGATTATTTAAGAATGTATGCAGGCGCGGATCAACAATTTCACTCATTACTAAATACAACAAAATTATTTAATAGCTTCGATCACAATGAAGTTGGAACTGAGCAAGTCTAGAGTACATGTTTAATAATTTAAAAAAAAATGCAACATCAAGGATATTATAGACAAGGAGATGCAATAGAAGGACTTTAACAAAAAGAAACATACAATTTTCTTGGTTCAAGAAATCTTTTTATTAATAATATATTAATTAAAATACAAATAAAATAATGATGACAACAATAATATTTCTGACATAAATTATGATAATTAATTCTTTAAAACTTATTGATTGTGAACTGTTTAGCAACATAAAAAATTAATCTTGATGGAGCCTCTGGTTGATTAACTTGATCACTGAAGGTTGATATATAACCGCTTGCATATTAATTTTCGTATTCTGTATACGTATTTCGACAACTAAGTTGTCATCATCAGCAGATAATTAGACAGTGTCGCACCTGCAAAACTACGGTAGAAATACCCGTACGAAAACAAATTCCGCACGCGATCCGTACCACTGAAAGTCAAAACGTACACTGAGTGTACGTTTAGAGTGTACGTTTTGGCTTTCATTGTTGCGTCATATTGCAAAACTTTCCTAGTACCCTTTGTAATGCTAAAGGCACTAGATTCGGTGTGACTAAATACTAAGATTGCGTAAGTAGTTACAAGAAAGTGATGATAGACGGTGACTCTGGCGCCGAAGCTATAGAGGTAACGAAAAAGTAGACGAACTAGTTCGACAAGCTTCGTCTACGGCTTTCAATAGACCTAAACCTTCCTGCGCCACTGCAAAAAGCAGCTATGGAAAATGTGTATTGAAGATAAGGTAAAGATAGGTAAAACAGCTCCTTAAGGATCAGTTACCGAAATTTACAACGGACCTTCTTAATAGGAATAGAAAGCTGAAATGCTACATCTATTAACAGGTAATTTGATTTTCTCTCTTTTTTATAAAACAGTTTGTACTTCTTCTCTTAACTTGTAAAGTCGCTTCAGCATTTTGCCCTTACTGAGCCAACGAACTTGAATGAAAAATGACATTTCCATATTTCGCTTCCTGTTGCTGGAACTTGCGGTAATTTACATCTCTTGATTTGATCAAATTTAGACGCGTAACTGCTACTTCTATTTCTTGCATCAATTGCAAAGATTTAGCCCAAGCCTTCTTAATGTATAATATTTTGGAACGTGAACAGTATTGTCGATATTCTTCTTTGATAATTCTAATTTTATTTTAACCTCTACTACTACGTTTTCCCTACCATCATGGGAGCTCCAGTCGCCGCTTAACTTTGCCCAGTCTAATTCATAAGTACTAAAAACAACAATATGTCTTCTTTCCCTGTAGTGCTTTTTATAGATTGAAGCGCGAGCAAATCTTTGGTTAACAAGACAACAATCAAAAGCTTTTCGCTTTTCCAGAACATAAAGGCATTAATATTTCTAACACCTTTAATTTTTCTCTTTCACACCCCAATTTTACAAAAACCTCTTCATGCCTCTCTCTACATTATACCCTAGTGTAAATAGTGCACAAAAGCCCGTATTGCTTATCTTAAAAAACTATTGATCTTACGTTACTCTTAGGAAAGGAACTCGCTAGATAATTCGAAGCGTAGAGTTGAGGAGACTCCTATACAATTTCTTAGAATGCGCCACGGCATTAATCGCTAGAAGTATCCTTACTAATTCTGAAGAGCATAAATTCTCAAAATTAATTTAAAACCATCGGTTCATTTATTACCATGAAATAAATGACTACATAAGCAGACCAAGTAAAGTGTCAAAAATGTTAATCTAATTACTAGCATATAATCAATGACTAAATGAACAATCCTGGTATATACCTCCTCAGAATTATCAATCCAACTACTAGCATATAATCAAGAACTAAATGAACAATCCTGATATATACGTCCTCAGAAATATTAACCTAATGACTAGCACATAGATTTTTAGTAATATTGATCTAATTGTCCACAGATAGTCGAAAATATTACCCTAATTATTAGCAAATGATGTCTTAAACTGTACGATACCAGTATATAGATCTTTAGTGTAATGGTTGGCATGTAATCAATAATATTGCTCTAATCGTAGTAAGTAATTAATGACTTAAAAGGTTTGATTACCTTAGCTATTTCTTAACTAATTAATAAAATAATCTCACAAGTACTTAATTTGTTAACGAAAAAAAAAAAAACAAAAAGTCAATGAGTACACTTGTGTTGCTTGAAATGCACGTTTGTGTAACTAAAGTCTCTATGGACACATTGAACTTTCCCTTCAGTTAATGTTTATGGCTTCGTAAATGGAACATTAATGGTTTTTCTAGAAATACTTGCTTTTTCTTGCAAATATGATACTGCAACTTTATTTAATCCTTAATTTAATAGCTTTTTAGTAAATTTTTATGACAAAATGTCTAGCCAACATATGCTTTGCAGAAAAACGCAATTTAATTGTATACTGATTTAATTTGTTACTTACTGACAATGTCTCTAACAAATTCGGACACAAGTTACGCCAGGTGTCATTATCCGTTTCGTTTATGGAATACCAACCTTAAAATGGCTGAAATTCAGAATTATGTTGACATAATATTTGATTTTTAGGATTACTCCATATTCTACATTCTTTTCTCAGTATAAAATAGTCATATATGTATCGTATCTTTCTATATATCTCAATTCTAAAAACACAATTTAATCACGTCAAATCACGTTCGAAAAATTTTACCACAGAAAGCGGGGAAAAGTCCCCAGGAAAAGAAAAACAATAATCCGATAAGCGGTTGTAATGGATTGGGTATTTTTTATACAAAGTTGGAGGTCAGGAGACGGAATGTGTAAGACGCGGAAGACTCGGAAGAAATTTTGTCAAAAGAAAAGATTCATCAATCATATTTTCTGCATGTATATTAGGAATTTTAAATTATAAGATACAAGAATGAAATTATTGATTTTGTGTCCGTGAAGAAAATCAATAAATAAATTTAAGATAATTACTACTACAAATCTATATAAAGCCGCAATTTTTTTAATGTTAATAGTTCTATAATGCCGAAAGGAAATGGGCTTATTTTTCTGGCAAATTCATACATTATTCCCACACTTAAACAATATCTGTATGACAATTCAGAAAAATCTTGAAAATGTAAATACGTATACAAAGTAATTACTATACTGTATCAAATGGTTTTGAAATCAGAAACTTCTAAAATAATTTTCAAGTAAATTTACTTTCCTAAAAATAAGTTTAGACGTACTATCTTCTTCTGGGCTTCCGGGCTGGAACCGCGTCACTGATATAACTGCTGACATTATGAAACGTCGGCAGTTATACCAGTGACGCGGTTCCAGCCTGGAAGCCCAGAAGAAGATAGTATGGACCACGACCGCGAAAGTCTACGTACCAGGTTTAGACGTGTTACTTACGCTACTTATTTGAACAATACTCTAATTGTGAATAAAGTTTTTTATATGCGGTTTATACGATTTAAAAATGGGCGTGAAAATTTAAATAACGATTGTTACGGATTCATTTTGCCTTCTTGTCTGTTTTGGCGTTTAACTATATGATTTTCAGTATAGTTTATTACTTTGTCCATATTTTATTGCACACTTCTGTATATCCCAGCGTTGAAATCGTTACGTTTCAAAGTTTCAAAGTTTAATATCTTATTTTGCAATTGGAAATTTAATTGATTTAATTCATTACGGCCCTGCATTGTTATTTTCTTAATCTAGGAGATTATCTTTTTTTTTTATTATTAATTTTTAGTTATTATTTTGGAATTAGTTTACTGTTTCATTTGCTTACCCATCTGTTGAATTTTTCCTAACTTATAAATATTGCCTTCATTTAATCTTCAAACAATCTTTGAACAAAGAAAAATTTGTCTCATTGACCATTCAACGCATTTGCTTGATCTATTATCGCGCGACTATTTTCTTTTTCCTAAATTGAAAATTGCTTTTTTAATAAAATGTTACAGTGAATGGCTGCAAGATTTTCATAAAATGCAGACGTGACACAAGTGCTAGACAACATTCCGAAAAATAAAATTAAAAAATATATGCTTGCATTAATTAACCGTGCCAAACGTTGTATTGATTCTATAGGAACATATTTTGAATAAGTATTGACATCCAAACATATTGTAATATGTGTTTTATTGTATATCTAAACAGTTCGATTATTTACCAAATATACTGTGTATTATACATACCTGCTATTTATGTATTGGGACACGATGACAGTTTATTAAATTATGCTATTAAAGGCACTAGTTGCTACGAGATTGGTAATAAAACTATTGTTATAGGGAATTTATTACTCTAAATAATGTTATGTAATAATAATGCAATCATTTGCGAACGATGTACTTTTAGTAATTTGCCATTAGCCTAATTAACACTGTGTTTATATAATGCCGCTAATACAGTACAGAATATTAGAATTGTTTATGAGGGGGGCTTTGAATTATTCTTCATGCATGTGGTTTCGTAAAATTAACATGAACACGAAAAATTAGAAATTTTTCGATAATTTTTAAAATATGACGTTCAGAGTTTTATTTTAAATTTCGCCTTAATATATTAAATTTAAAGAAACCTACCCAATCTACTATTTTTTCAGTATCAGTATCACAGTCTCTTGGAGAAATATAACACACACTTCTTGACTACTAGAATAGTACTAATTTTTGTGATAATTAATAAACAAGAAGATCGTAGTATCATCTTTTCTATCTTACGTAGGTTTTCACGTACCGCGACTTTAATATTGACGTTCGCAAGTACATTTTCAATACTCCTGTTAAAAACGAATTTACTGTATCATTCACTTCTCTTCAGATTGTACTAGTTATTAGGTTATTAGTTTATTAGTCAGTTTCAATTGCTGAGTAGAAACTAGTTTTAGAGACTAGTTGAAAGGATCGATAGCAGCTGTAAGGTTGATCCTGTTATTTCGTCCTTGTACATTGGAAGAAATATCTTCAAGACTGTTGTTGATCTTCTCACTCCTGTACTAGCCTAGTTCGTTTTAGTGTAGCAATAAGATCAAGAGCATCTCTGAGGATGGCTCTTGCAATAACATACAAAACATTGCCAACTGAAACAGCAGTGCCAGTCGTGGTTTAAGTCCTCGAACCTTGAATAAGCTATGAACAATGAATATATTATAACCAGTGTTTATCTATGACTAAAATTAATGATGTCAAAAGCACTGGTTACTTATATCTCAAATATCGATTTTCACGTGTCAATGCCAATTATTGCTAAATCATGCTTGAAGAATAATCTCTACAGTTTATACCATATGACAAAGAAAAGAAACAAATGATTCAGGAAGAATACACCAAAAGTGAACCAAATTTTGTACAGATTTTTCAATGAAAAATTCATACATTTTACACAGAAAATTTAATGAATTACTGCGCCACATAAATGAATATATTCTGCTGTTCTCTCGGACATGCTTCTAATAAGATGTTCTATGCACCCATGTGCAAGCTCATTCTAAATATCTTATAGGATAACATGTAACTATTATACATTCATTGTTGCATAAGGTAATATATTAACTCTTCTAACCTATCATATTTCAAACAAATTCTATGGTGACATGTCTGCCGACAGCACAAGCCAATTGGGTTTATTGTCGTTGGCCCCTTGCAGGAATCGTAATGTAACTACAATATAAAGAAGGGCAACTGTGTAAATGTGTCTTTAAACATCTAAATAGTTTTCAAGGAATACTAAAGAAATACTACTTCCTATCTTACTTCCAACCAAACCATCAGTTGCGTTCTTCAGAAATGTTCAGAAACTGAGAACAAATAAGTGCATTTTCGGCATTTACTACTGGAAGAGCAGCAATGCAGTTCAAGCCGGGAAAAGATATGTGGTGCATATGGAGACAATGCTGTAAGTGAACGAACAGTACGTGAATTGTTTTTAAAATTTAGACGGGGTGAATTTACTCTAGAAAACCGGCAACGCACCGGTAGGCTATACGACTAAATTAAGACGTTAATCACAACAAATCAGCGTATTACCACTCGTGAAATAACAAAAAATCTCAAGGTATCGAATTGAGCTAATCACGACCATTTAGTTCGACTTGGTTTTTAGTCGCCTTCAGGTTTGGGTACCGCATTTATTAGACTGTACTTTTATCTGCGGTTTCTTAAATGTAGCTAAAACCAGCCCTTTTTGAAGCGTATAATAACAGGGGATGAGAAGTAGAGCGAAAACAATCGTAGGCTAATTTCAGTGAACTGCTATCAACCACTCCAAAAACCAATATTCATGCACAAAAAGTTATACTCTGTTGTTGATGGGATTGAAAGGGCATTGTTTATTATGAGCTGCTGACGCGTAGCCAGGCAATCAATTCTGAAAAATATTGTAATCAGTTGGATAATTTGAATAGAATCGTCCAAAATTAGCCAATAATCCATTAGCCTTCCACC
This sequence comes from Dermolepida albohirtum, assembly GCA_031893035.1. Classification (NCBI taxonomy): domain Eukaryota; kingdom Metazoa; phylum Arthropoda; class Insecta; order Coleoptera; family Scarabaeidae; genus Dermolepida; species Dermolepida albohirtum. The sequence goes on from JAVIWB010002678.1 coordinate 109,508, forward strand.
AGGGTAAAACTAGACCACACGTATTTTTGGTTACTCGTCAAAAGTTATTAGAACTTGTTTGGGATGACCGTATAATCAAGACTTAGCACCGCCAGACTACCATCTATTCCGCTTAAATATTCGTCGAATGGAAAATCATTCAGTTCTCTAGAAGACTGTAAACAGTACCTGGAGGAGTTTTTTATCTCTATACCAGGAACTTTCTATAAGAGTGGAATAATGGAACTTCAAAAAACATGGCAAACCATTATTAAACAAAATGGAGAATATATTATTTAATAAACCGAATCGTCATTACAAAAATTTTTATTTTTAGTTTATCTTAATAATCGATGGAGGCTTTCTGAACAACCAGAACCCTATTACTTCATTAGTGTTCATCTTATTTAAGATTACATATACATACGTATGTATACAAAATTATAATATGTATTGTATTACATAGTATGGTCCTGTAATTATTTCTTGTTGGGTAAAAGTATTTAAAAATAATGAAACTATATTAAATGAATTTAAACAAATGCTCAAGTGATACGATGCCATATAAAACATTCATAATGGAGATATTTTTGTTATACGTTTCTTAACAAACAACCAACTTTCTACAAAACCATACCTTCACATTCAATGCCTTTACAATTAACTATTAATTGTTTTTAACATAAAATTTTATGCCCATATTTCAGTGTAATTTAAACGAAAATAATAATGCCACTACTATAGAGAAGTATAGGATTTGTTTCCACCGTTTCTTTTAATTACATTGTCTTATCTGTGTGAGAAAAGAAACCAAGACGTATAATCCTTGCTTAATTTCTCCATGACGTAGTTTGTCTAATAGAGTATTTATTAGTTTTGGGCTTATTTATTTGTCTGCTTTAATGTGATCGGTAACGAATTTATTTTCTCAATATAAGAGGACGTCCTCGTAAAATCGAAAAGAGACGAACAACAACACTTTATCCTAAGCACCACATAAAAATCACTTAAGAAAATGTCGAAATAAATTGTTTTCCTTCCATCAAGGGGCGTCCGACGACCGCAAGAATTACGAGCGGATTATGGCAAGCTGTTTCCTATTGTTATACACCCTCCCAAACTCACCAATTCAGGAGCCATAACAAACTAATAATCCGGGCAATTTATGAATTCGAACTTCGACCTCACCATCCACGCAAAGGGAAGAGAGCCCGCAGAAATGTATTCCCGGTCCTATCGTTGAAAGTTTTCAATTAGCATCTCACATCCTGTCCCATCAATTTTATTGAACCCCGAGGAATTAATTAGAAGAAGAAGAAGGGCATAAGAAATGGACGGGTCAATGTCAAAAACAAATTCCCTTCTCCGAATTGGAATTTACTTAAATTGTCGATCCCGCAATCTTAACGGAAATGTTTTAATTAATCTTACTTTGGAATTGTTATCATTATTGAATATTTTTCTTATGCTCGCAACAGGTATTCAGACTATTTTAAAGTATATTTTGAGCAATTTCTGCTGTAATATTATTAAACGAAAATGTTGAAAATTAAGAAACTTTTTTATGAATTTGAAACTGATAAATAAAACTGCAAACATATTGCTGTGATCCTCGTATGACAATAAGCTATATAGTTTTCGCAGCACAAATCAATCAAATGAGGGACGACATTTTAGTGAATCCATTGTCCAATGGACAGACTCGAGCAGCTAAGTAATTTATAATTTCTAAGGATGAAATGAAAAAGCTGGCAGAACAGAACCTAGATTACATAGAAACCAAGAAAGCTGTAGTCAACAGGGTATATGCAAAGAAGCCAAGCAATTCTAAATAAGATGTGATGACCATAGTAGATCTGAAAAAATCGCAACAAATAAGCTTTATGACCTGTTATGTTTTGATTGCTTTTTAGTTACATTTTGATATATTTCTTCTTAACTTTAGTGAAAGTATGTATAGTCGTATTTTCCTGTATGAATTAAGATCAGGTAAATCATTAATTGGATTCTTTTCCTAAAAATTTTCAGAAATTTCCTTTTCAATTATTTTTTCTATTATTTCGAACGATGACGTATTCGTGGTCATGTTTTTCTTTTGATTGATTGATTGATTTATTGATTTATTTATTTAGCATTTCTTGTTGCTATTTATTATAATACATAGGTATACAATTTCAAATCAAATATTAAAATTTTTCACAGAAAACATACGTTAAATTAAAAGTATACATTTAAAATCAAAATGATTGGTACTTAACATTGTTTAAAAATTTCTCTTGACATAATCAATAATCCCACGTTTAAATACATAATAATTTATTTTATTATTTATTTCTGGAGGCATTTCATTGAAAACTTTCAGACCTTCATAAAATACAACATTTTGACAAAAACTTGTTTTTGCCAAAGATAATCTATATTCGTTGGCGTTCCTCAAATTGTATGATTGGACTCCAGCTACAATGACCAGATATCGCTGCATATAGTTTGGCATATTTCTTGCCTTAATTTTAAATATAAATAATAGAGTGTTCATAACGAGTCGTTGATTGATGGAGAGCCACTGTAGCTTATTTAACATATCACTTATATGCGTCATTCTGTTGCATCTCAGAATACAGCGCATGGCTTTATTTTGTAGTTTCTGTAGTCTTTCTTTCATTTGCTCATTACCTAAGAATAATATCGTGGAGCAATACTCAAAATGCGGTTTTATAATTGTGTTGTAGATATTAGTCGCAGTGACAGTTGAAACCCTATAGAGGATTCTTCTCGAAAATGCAATTTTTTTCGATATCTTTTGGCAAACCTATCCAAAATGCAGTATGAAACTCCAATTATCGTCCACTATTATACCCAAATATTTTGTTTCTTTTACTTTTTCAATATTTTCATTTTCAATACATATGTTATAATTTGAATCTCCATGATCAACATTGCTTTTGCTTTATTCGTGTTTAACTTTATTTTATTCATTTTAAGATATTTCTCAATTTTTGCTAAGCCTTCATTTATGTTATTTACACATTTATCTGGATTTACACCACACGTATAATAAATAAGTGTGGCAGTTATATATCTACACCAAGAACAATGAACACAGGTGTTCCACAGGGCGCAGTGCTTGGAACACTATTGTTTTTAATTTATGTAGATGAGTGTATCATCATTTGAGTTAGTAGATGAGTGTATCATCATTTGCTGATGATACACTCAGATGAGTGTATCATCAGCAAACATGCAGACTTTACTTTTTTGTAGAATTTTTTCCATGTCATTAACATAAATTAAAAACAATAGTATTCCAAGCACTGCGCCCTGTGGAACACCTGTGTTCATTGTTCTTGGTGTAGATATACATATGTATATCTGCCACACTTTGTTCTTTGAGTTCTGTTACTCAAATAGGTTCTGAACCATAACAGTTCTGTACCTTCAACTCTATATTTTTCCAATTTCTGTAGTAGGATTTCTCTATTGACAATTTCAAATGCTTCTTTTAAGTCTAAAAATACTGCCGCAACGCGCCTTTTAACCCCCCACTTCAATCTTCCATTCAGATACGATGAGATTCAGTAGCGTTCATTCGGATTGGACTTTATATAACAGATTATGTTTTTCTAAGTATTTACTTAATTGATTATACGCCACGTTTTCTAATATTTTACTTATTGTTGGCAACATATTGACTGGCCTAATTTCATTGGGGTTTAATGTATTTTGAACTTTCTTAATTGGAATGATTGTTGCTTCTTTGAGGTTATCGGTAAGAATACCACTCTTGAGGGATTCAACTACTAAGTGATGTAAATGTACACCAATTATATCAAAGTTTTTTAACAGAATTTCAACTGATAGAAAATTTGGATTTTTTTTGTTGTTCATTGTTTTCATTATTGCCTTAAGTTGTGATATGCTTATATTTTCAAATTGAAAGCATTAATGCAGGTTCAAATTAATATTAAATTCACAGTTTGTGTACAGTATACTTTCTGCAATTTTAATTAACATTATTTATAAAAAATAGATTAAGTTCTTCAGCAATTTGTCCTTCATTCTTGAGGAGCTTGCTATTTATTTCAATTTCATTTTTGTGCGTTTTACCGCCCAGGTGTGACTGCTGAATACTGAAAGTTTTAAGTGTTAGGGCCTTTTTTAATATTTCTCTTCCGATTATAAAGCATGCATATTTTGAATGCTGTTCACATTGGATCATTGGCGGTACTTTTTGCCTTGAATATTTAATACTTTGAGTGTACTGGAAAGTTTCGTATGTGATGGTAATTATATAAACCACCGCAATAGCAGATTAATTCTCAATTTGAAGACTTGGTATTTCTACCGTTCGCATTTGAATTTCCTCTTTGTTGTCGCCATTTTAATCACGTTATTCTATACTGCTAATTGCTTCTTCTGTTATGTAATTTTAGGGTACTAGGTATTAGCCACAGTTCGGATTAGAGAACCAATTCGACGTAATCTTTTCCTATATTTTAATTTCCTTGGAAATATTCACTGAACCTACAATTTACACAAGGTCAATAGGAGTGCCGTCAAAATGGGTGTTCGTCCCCAGGTTAGGGAAAAAAACAGATATGTTCTCCATGCAGTTATATATAGTATTAAATTCACATAAAAGTTGCGATCCTAAACACTCGTTAATTAATCTAGAAGTTAACCAAGGTTTTTTCTATATGCTTAGCCTATTTGAAGTTAACTAAATTGTATTTTAGGGTTTTGTTTTGTTTTTTTTTATATAAAACGTAATTAAAATTAGGTTTAACTTATAACACAAAAGAGCTTAAGGTTTTATACAATTATAGAAGGTCGTCTTATTGCGCACAAATATAGTCGATGTGAACGAAACTAGGCCCAGCTCCGGACATGTAATTACAGTAAACTTCAAACTTAACTAGTGACTTGATCACTTATTTTTCTTCTTTACTTTAAAAATTAATCCCTAACTGCATTTTCGTTACTACTAAAATACTTAAAATTTAACCAATCCTTTGTGATTGGCTTTTTTTCTTTATTAATCAAAATCAACTTTACGTGTACGTAGTATTTTTTATTTTGTATTGTTATCGGGTTTTTGCCATATGGAGGGTGCCTGATAACATGAAGTAGTTCACAATTCCTCGTTACTCACCCCCATCTAATAATGTACGAAGTCAAGCTTTTTTTAATAAGATGGCGTGCTCAACACGACCGTTTCCTTCTCTGCAGATGTAACCTGAGAAAACAACTCTGGTTTATCAAAAATCTAGTAGATTATCTTTCGCAACTTATAAACTTTTTTCACCTGCTGTGTTTTTTAACTTTCAAAGCGCGACAGATCACCCAAATAATTTAATCTAATATAAAGGTAATTATGTTAAGAGGTCTTTTACAACGTAGCCTATATAATAGCAGGTCAATATCCCAGTAGAAATATCTTCCCTCTAATACGCCTAATTAATTTTAGTTCAGTTATCAATTGTAGTGACGAAGGTAACAGTTTATATTGAAGTGAGTGCAGCATATGCAAAATGTTTCGAAGCAGTGTTTTAGCGTCAGCGCCGTAAATTCCCTAAAATGACAATTGAAGTGGCATTCGGGTACTTACATATACATATATAAACCTGAAAACTTCGCCAGGCGATGGGCAAGGCGTTAAAAGCAATTCTAAACACAAAATTTCGTAATAAAGATGTTTTGTTTAGCGATTAATGACATGTCAATGTCTGCAAAATATGGCAACTCTTATTAAAATTGAATAAATATTTGATATATATATTTTTGACTATCGTTTATTATTTTAAATAATCATACACGCGTAAACAACATAGAATGAGCCACTGCAGTAATTTAATTCTTCATTTAAGATAAGATTCGTCAGAAATAATCATAAAAGTTATGATTAAACTTATTCTATTTTCCACCTAATACAATTAAAACTACGAACTATAAAGCCGCTAAGTAAATTGCTCCGCTATTACATAGTATTAGCGGAAAATTAACTTGTATAGCAAATTAATATTTGAAGTGTATATCTTCCTACGACATTCCATCCAATAAAGTGCTCGTTAAAGCAAAAACTACTTTCGAAAGTTTTAAATTAATTGTGTCAACTAACTATAATAGTTTGGTTTTGTTCTATAATATCTAGTACGTATAAAACAAGTCATACGACAAGTTTCGGGGAAAATACATTTCGAAACATTTTAATTTGTTCTGATCTATTGGGCAAGAAAGTAGTTTATAGAACTCTATAATAAATGTCTGAAGGACATGAAGAAAAACACCTGCAATTATATTAAAATTAAGTATATTAAGTAAAAATCATAACGATCCCATATCTTATAGCGATCTGTATTTACCAGTATTATTTCAGACGATTCTAAATCTCAGGAGCTCACGTCGTCACACGTCGCGTCATCTGCAGTCAGTCGCATCGACTGACTACAGATAACATGACGTCTGACTTGGTGCCGGGAGATGCTAAAAAAGTTTAATAAGAGACAATCTCGGTATGTGAACAACATCGTGACAGGTGACGAGACTTGGCTGTACTATTACGATGTGCCGACCAAAGCTCAAAACAAAGTTTGGGTCTTTGATGATGAGGACACACCCGTAATTGTATTTTTCAAATCGAGTGGAATTGTGGAACGCGTCGTTTTGGACACACAGAAGACAGTCACAGCTAAGTGGTATACTGAACAGTACCTGCCTAAAGTCATTGGATCTATGAAGAACCTGCGGCCAGAGTCAGGAATGGACACCTGGTTCCTCCATCACGATAATGCTCCAGCTCAGTGCGCCAAAGCCTGCACCGAATATTTGACCACGACAGGATTGATTATGAGCACCCTCCCTACAGTCCAGATCTTGCTTCCTGCGACTTTGCACTGTTCCCGCATGTGAAAATGAAGCTAAAAGGGAGGCGGTTTTCCAGTGATGAGGACCTTCCGCGGGCTTGGGACAACGAGTGTGCTTTACGCCCTAGTGAAACTTGGCAGGACTGGTTTAAAGATTGGTTTCGGACGACAGAGAGGTATATTGAGTGTAGAGAAAGTTACTTTGAAAAAATTAAATAAACTAAATAAGCTGTATTGCAAAACTTTCCTAGTACCCTTTGTATATATACCAATTCAAACTTTTTTAGATGTCTTCAATATCTTATTATTACGTAAAGTCTTTTTAACGACACTCGTGTCTGTGTAAAGAAATCTTTAATGATCTATTGCGTCCGGTTTTGGTTGGATCGAGCTTTCCCAACTGTCTTGATTTAACAGAAATGGAGGGAATCTCCAAAAGAGTTAAAATATCGTTAATTATTTCAGCATCTACGGCAGTTTAATTACTTTTGCTAATAGTAGTATTCCCCTTCACGTTGAAAATAATATTATTTTTTCTACCTTCGGGGATAGCCACCTCGCGAATAATTTCCTCCATCCGAAGTAATTCACTTTGAGAATTATTAGTTGTTGCTTGAAGAGCAACAATCTGTTCTCGAAGGTCAACAATAGCGGCCTTCAAACCATTCAGATCATTACCGAGACCGATGCATGCGCGACAAGTCCAGGAAATCTCAACCTTGACGTTAATAAGGCGGACTTCCGCTGCAGAAAGCTACGTATATGCATAACTAAATCTTTTTTTCCAAATACAACGTGAAATTATTTTATTATTCAAATGGTTGACTGCAACATGTACACTTTAAGCGATCTATGATGTTCAAAAGGAAAAAGAAAGAGAAGGTAAATAAAGGAATCAACGGGGATACACACAGTACCCTTTATGTGCTAGTCCTCTAGCACATAAAGGGTAGAGAGCAACGGAAGGGTACAGCTACAGAAACAATAGGATAGTATCCCACAATATATAATCAACTAGTTCAATGAATGCAAAAGAAACAATCAGAAGAAGTAAGTATCGATAAAGTAAGCTACAAAGCTTACTTTATCGATGATGCTTTTATTATCCAATATATAGACACGTAGTAGTATTAGATAGCACACGAAAAGAGCTTTCCAATTGTACAGAATAATAGATTTAATTATAGGTAGTGGAGGTAGTAGAAACGCAAAAGAAAATTAAAAAAAACTGCACTCACTTCACTTGGTGATATCGACCGACACTATATATCACCGTATTCGTTCGTTTGGGTCGATTTGCTGTGTTCCAACACTGCCTTTTACGTGTACTAATCGGCATCCCGTCCTTAGATTAGAATCGTGATTTTTCCAGATGAATTTTGTTTTTGTTTGCGGACCATGATATTCGTAGATGAGTGCGATGAGGAGAAAGACCATTTTTGAAATTAATATAAGACTGCACTTACTAGAAGATTAATAATTTGGAGTGGAATTAGCATTGGAAGTAAAACTACTTTAGTATTCCTTCGCCATTTAAATGCATAAGGGTATGTTTATGACATTCTAAAACTACTGGCTTTAATATATATCCAAGGGCTAACTAGTACCAAACTCCAGCAAAATAATAGCCATCATTATGTAACTGTTACATTTCTTCAGTCCAACATCAATAATCCCAATTGGCCAGCGCGGCCATGTCTGAGATATGGTTAAAGGATTGATAATGTAACCCGCACAAGTTCTTTGTAATGGACTTTCACAGAAATTTATAGAACACCTTATTAAGGCTTGCCCAGACGTGTAGCAGAATGTATTCGTTCACATTTACGTTTTTTACATTTTGAATTTTTCAATGAAAATGTAATCATTTATTATTCTCAATGCGGTAACCATTTGTACAAGACTTGATTTCAAAATATATACTTTTACTGGATGAAACCAAAAAATTATATTAAGTCAATTTTTTTCAAATCTGTTATCATTTTTAGTCTGAGGCTAAAATATTTCCTTTAGTTTTTTTCTTGAATTTTCACTAATATTCTATTACAATATCCTCACATAAAAGTTTGAAAACAATTTAAAACACGTTTAACTAAACCTTTTCGAAGGAAATACATCTAGAAGTGACTGTATTATCTACTGCCAATAGACGAATTTATCTTCTAATAAAAACGAAATTTTTATTCAGTGAGAAGCGGGAAAATAGTTTAAGATTTCTTATCCAATATTACGTGTTATACGTGATGACAATAAACTAAAGGAACGTCACACTAACTTCACTCACATATGTTTACGTGTCAGTTTTTACGACTCCAATCTAGGTTTCTTCAGTAAAATGGACTCGCAGACAGTAAAAGGACCATTTGCCTTATCACTGTTGTAAAATCTGAAATGACATCTTCAGTGCGTATTTTACAGACGCTACTACTTGCTGTTTGATACTACTACGATGATGAATATTTTTGTTTATACTTTAAAATAGAACAAAAGTGAAATGCAATTTTTATAAAAGCTTTCTAGAAATTACTGAAACTTCTGTATGCATTTTTGTATAAGGATTATATAATGAGCGTTCGCATAGTAATAACTAAAACAATAATAAAAATCTAATATCTACATTAATAAAAACACATTGTTTATTACAGTACCTGGCAAATAAATGAGCTCACCTTACTAGAGTTTTAACGAATTAAAATTCGAACACATGAAACTTAAAACGTATACTTCTACAAAGGGTACTAGGAAAGTTTTGGAATATGACGCAACAATGAATTGCAGGAAGCTGCCCGTTGCTGCATGTTGAGACATGTTCATACGTGCACAGTAGCCGCCGCGCCATGTCGATGGGCTCAGTTATTCATTAGCAGTGAGAGTGTAAAGTGTTTGCGATGGCATCGTGGTCACGAAATGAGATAAGAGCAGTTTTGCATTATAATTTCGTGCATGGTTTAAACATGGACCAGTACTTCGAAGAAATGACTCTTACACTAGGTGATGTTTGTCCACATCGCACAGCGATATCCAGGTGGAATTCCAAAGGGGAAATTTAACTGTAGAGGATGCTGAGAGGCCGGGAAGGCCACGAAAACGTCAGTTACGAAGGAAAACGTTACTACTGTGAGGAAAATGCTTGGTGAGGATAGGCGAGTGACCTACCAACAGATACAGAGTACTTCAGGCGTAAATGCACCAGCAATTCGTTCGATTCTGCATGATTATTTGCACGTGAAGAAACTTCGTTCTCTCTGGGTGCCGCATCGACTGACTAAAGAGCAGATGATATGACGTGTGACTTGGTGCCGGGAGATACTAAAAAAGTTTAATAAGGGACAATCTCGGAATGTGAACAACATCGTGACAGGTGACGAGACTTGGCTATACTATTACGATGTGCCGGCCAAAGCTCAAAACAAAGTTTGGATCGTTGATGATGAGGACACACCCGTAGTTGTCAGAAAATCCCAATCTGTAAACAAGAAAATGATAGCTGTATTTTTCAAATCGAGTGGAATTGTGGAACGCGTCGTTTTGGACACACAGAAGACAGTCACAGCTAACTGGTATACTGAACAATGCCTGCCTAAAGTCATTGGATCTATGAAGAACCTTCGGCCAGAGTCAAGAATGGACACCTGGTTCCTCCATCACGATAGTGCTCCAGCTCACCGCACCAAAGCCTGCACCGAATATTTGACCACGACAGGATTGAAACTTCTCGAGCACCCTCCCTACAGTCCAGGTCTTGCTCCTTGCGACTTTGCACTGTTCCCGCATGTGAAAATGAAGCTAAAAGGGAGGCGGTTTTCCAGTGATGAGGACCTTTTGCAGGATTGGGACAACGAGTGTGCTTTACTCCCTAGTAAAACTTGGCAGAACTGGTTTACAGATTGGTTTCGGAGGATGGAGAGGTGTATTGAGTGTAGAAGAAGTTACTTTGAAAAAATTAAATAAACAAAGCTGTATTGCAAAACTTTCCTAGTAGCTTTTATATATTACAAATGTCAGTATAAACTTGAATACACACTTACACTAATAGGATATACTTGTTTCAATATTTGGTCAAACTTCCCATAGCTTAAATGGCTACTTCGCTTCTGCATGCTATGAATAGAGATGCCTTGCAACTTTCTGTTTTTTTTCCAGACTTTTTCGATATTTTCTTTTGAAACACTTAAATTGGAATTTGGGGACGAGTAAACAATAAATTTAAGAACACCCCATACATTCTCGATTGTATTGAGAACTGGTGAATTTCCATGTCGGAGTGATACTGATATACTGAAATCGCAAAAAAGGTTCTAGACAGATTTCGTCATATAGGACGGAGCCTCATCTTGCATAAACATGGAAGGATTTTCCTCAGCAAAATAATGAAAGTACAGGAACAGTTCCTAAAACATATTTGTATTTATACTGATACATTGTTCCTTCAACATAATGCAGAGGTCCTGTTTCAGTCCCAGTAATGCATGACCATATCATTGTAGAGAAGGGTAGGTGTATTGTGCTTCATATTCGTCCCTATAACGTTCCGAAGGTATTCGTCTCACAAATTTGATAGATTATGTAATCGCTTCTAGTCGTGACTTATTACTGAATATTATTTGTGATTAAAAAATTAAAAGCATTAACTAACACGTAATATAAGAAATCTTTAAAATGTTTGCGATATAATTTTATGCAGACTTTTTTCCATTCTCTAACAGCAAAATGTTGATGCATTTTTAACCACCGTAAACGCTTTTTCTTCATTGTTTCGATTAAACGAGGTTTTTTCGTAGGTCGGGAGCGAATAATCGAATTCACGAGGTTTGTTCTGATACCTTTACAATGAAAGACTACGGAACATCTCTTTGATGGAACCTTGTTAATTTGCAAAGCAATTTTAATAATTTTTCTACCCTCCCTTTCGATTTTTCGTGGCCCGTGACAATGTTGGCACTGCTTGAGGTTGATGGCAATTTTCTTTGATAAATATTGCAATACTTGGTATTGTTCGGCGTGAAACTTTTACTTTTCTAGCGATGTTAAACTTAATCTCTAATTTTTTCACTGCTTGTAATATCTTTCATGTTGCCCGTGGTGTATAAGTTAGTCATAAGAGTGTAGTAAGAAATTAGCACACCACCAATCCAACTATAAGATTCTAAACTAAAAACAATAAGAATATTATCACAAATACACTGCTCGAGAGTTCTAACAATTTTGAATGAATTTTACTTGTATAAATGCATTATACCACTCCCTCATATTCCTAGAATGTCGTGAGCGCAGGTAAATATTACGAATTCGGTAAGAGATTAACGACTTAGGAACTAATACTATGAATGAAATAAATAAATATTATAGGCTAACAGTCTGTATATTTAAGAAACATGTACATTTATCTTTCCGGGAGAATACAATAATATATATTTAGAATATATTATTCATCATAACTAAGAGCTAATTTAATTACCAGTAACTGTATATTAACCAAATAGTTTTAAAAAATATTAATATGATACTTTAGCATGTTCAATTTTAGATTTAGCTATACAAACGATTATAATTACAAAAATCTGAAAATTTAAGGTTCGGAACTCAGCGTGTCTTAAAAATTATAGTATTATTGCGATCCCACCTTCAGTTAGACCGTAGTAAAGCAAGTACCTGAAATAACTCTAAAGTAATAGTAAGCGGTCAATGCACTAACCTCTTTGAACCTCTAGTGTATCATAGATCCCTGATCGTAGCAAAGCTACCAAGTCACAGTCTTCCTGGCCTTCAAAATCTGTTACAGGTATCTATCTTGGCCATACTTTTTTTTAACAATATTTAATTTATTTTTAATAGCAGTTCACAGTCAGACATATTTTCCAAAGAAAACCACCAAATATTTGACATCACTCTTTTTGCTTCTTGCAATGAACTTCCGTTCTCAACTTATCTCTGATTCTGTCTAAATTCTACCCGAGACATTTATAACAACGGCCGAAAAATTCGTGAATCTATAGAAATTTTAAAGCATCCTAATAATCTTAAACCTGGTCAGGGATATTTTACCAAATGTCTGACAAACCCTTCCGTCAAAACAACTCCATTCAACACTTTAATGACTCAGAACAATCACATAATTTTCTTGCGAACTAATGGTCTTTCTCTTTTTTGAAAGAGTGCACGAAATTTCGGCAAAAGAAAAAGCAGTATGAAAGACTCGTATACAACGGAAACTAAGCAAAAGACGTAACATTACTGTACGGCAAAAGGAACAGCTGCTACTACAAGAGAGAATTTATAACGATTATTATTTATTTATAATTTTTTACACGCACACTGTGCGTTTTGGCTTTCAACGGTTCAGATTGTGTGCGGAATTTGTTTCGTACGGGTATTTTGCCATAGTTTTCCAGGTGCGACACTGTTTAATTATGTGCTGATGATGACAATTTAGTTGTCGAAATACGTATACAGAATACAAAAAATAATGTGGAAAAGTATTATATGTATATCAACTTTCGGTGAATATGTTAATGAAGCACAGGCTCCATCAAAATTACCTTCAACAAAGATATCCTATTACAATCTACCGGTAAAAATAACCCATTTTTAACATTTTATTTATAAATTAAACGCTTTCCAAAAGTTGCCTGCAACGGGTTCCCTTTTATTTATAGAAAAACGTTTTCTGTTTACCCTCTCTATGTAAAGTCATAAAATCATATACTGATCCCCCGCTTTAACTTTCTTTTTGTAAAAGCATTAATATTTTAACATACGTTGACCCTTTTTTTACCCCCTTTATTAAAATTCCTCGTACGAAAAGTGGCGGAAATTAGTACACGTTGATTCGTAGACGTCAAATGGTAAAATTTTACTCGCTCCATAAATTGAAGCAATTATATCAGACACGTATGAACAAACATTCGAAAGGCAGCAGTAAAATTGAAGTTTATGATTTCGCTTTTTGCGTTGACCACACCATTGCAAAACAATAATTTATACTGTTTTTGTCATTTCGGGTCACTAAGGATTTCCGATAATTTATGATTAATAGCGACTTTTCAAAGATGTGTTGGGAGACAAAGATATTTTACGTTTGCGTGATTTGTTCGATGAGCAATGTAACTTCCGTAAATTACAGTTTGATACCGATAAAATAATTTTTGGAAGAGAATAAAATAAGAATTAAATAGTGACGTAGACTCTCAATAGTAAAAACAGAGACATTTATGTTAAAAGAGTTTTAAAATTATCTCGGATTAAACGTAAACACATAAAAACACAATATAAAAAGGAAGAATTGAATATACAAATAACTATAGTTATAGACAACAAGAAAATAAAACAAATGGATAAATAGACAGACTGTCCCATGCACTGAACAAAGAATTTATAAATAATAAATAGGTATCGAATAAAACCAAAATGACCATATGCAGGACTATATATATATATATATATATATATATATATATATATATAAGATACAGGTAACAAATATAATTTTTGTAATATGTGGTTATGTGACAATAAGAGATACAAAGCGAATATCACAAAAGTAGACACCAAGTTCCAGAAACGAGGTATCTCAGAAGAGTAGCGAACATAAAAAGAATGAATAAAATAGAAACACCGGAATAATAAACAAGTTAAAAACCATTAATAGAGAGAATTGAAGAAAGAGTAGAATGGTTATACATCACGTCATCACTGTCGTATGAAATAAGATGTCGACAGGAAGTGAAGATGTCAAATTAAATACTATATTTATATGGCTGACAAATAATGAAAGATTTTAATCAACCAAGAAACAACTACGACGCATTTGGTTTTTGCATTTTTCGTTTTTTTGCACCCTATTTAGTTGTTTTCGCATTTGAACAATAAAAGCAGACTCTCTCTTGTTGTAACGGATGTTGTTCGCCCTTTAAAACGTTTTCCATGCTATCTGCTTCTGTGGGTTTGCAGGCCCTTGAGGAATACCCTTCTTGATGGAACGCTTTAATTTTTCCAATTTCTTCCATACCCATTTGTATGGCACAATACTTAATTACAGATGTTTATTTATCCGGATACACGTTGGCTGAACTACTGCACTATTGAAACTGGTGTAAGTCAATGGGCGCGGTGCATTTTATATATGGATAATGGGTCATGCATAACGGTCACTATGCGCAATAATGCGTATTATTTGCCATATTACGGTTACGGTTGCATTGTATTTTTAGAGAATTGCAGGATTGCCAAGCGTTATGTAGGGGGTATATATATATATAAAGCCATCAATAACATGCGGTTAAGATTATATCACAAAAGTGACACCAAGTTCCAGAAAAGATCTCTATAGTTTCACGGATTTTGCGACCATAGAAGTGGTTAGTGCGACAGGATAGATGTCAAATTAAATCTATATTTATATGGTTGAAAGATTTTTAAACTGAATATGGTGCCCGGTTTCCAGCCTACCAGACTATGCTTTCTATAACGGTTACAGATCCTTTGATGCGAGTGTACCTCAAGGCTCAAACTTGGTCCATTACATTTCAGTTTATTGGTTATTGATTCTGTGTATTCAATCCTGCAGATAGTGTTGAATTACAATCAGCCCTTTATTTTATGGTGTCTTAGTAACCTACATTAGAATAAGTACTTTGTCGTAAGATATCAAAAAATCAATTCCATTATTTACCCATATTTAATGGAAGATCATATCCTTAATTTTACTATCACTGCTAAAGGCCACGGAGTTATTTTTATAACTAATTGGTCGTTTAACAGTCATATTGATCTCATTTGCAATGAGGACTCTAAGATGGTATGTCTCATAATTAAGATCTTGAAATACTTCAATAACATAATCTTCTAAAGTCCTTATAACTATGCTTTTGTAGTAGGCAAATTATATTATTGGTTTATAATCTAAATAGTATATATTGTATTTGAAGCATCACTTTCTTTTGGAGCGTGTTTAGTGTTAATTCTTTAAATTTATTTCTTTTAAAAGATCAGGGAGCACCTGTTATAATTTCGCCAGGTAGAAGGAATATTTAAAATTTCAAATTTTGTATAAGGTAATATCAAACGCTATTGATTGTTCCTACTTGCTATCCAGATAAATTAAAATGTATCACAATTGTTTGCGTCTGCAAAACAATAAAAACGTTTTTCATTATGCTTTTATTTATAACATTATGTTTAAAGGAATTTATTAATATATTATACGCGTTACAATATACCAAATTTATAACAATTATAAGTGAACCAGTAATAATCCTACTTGATTGTCAAATGTTTTAAAAGCTTTGTTAATATATTATATTTGTCACTCGCTTCAAAATTGATTTGTTAATTCCATCGAAATACAGAGATTTGAAATGTATTCTCAATTAAAAATCGTTAAAAGCTTGTGTATTCAGTTTCCATATTTTAAAATTAAAGTAATATGCTTACACATCAATGACGTCTGTGATAGCGAAACAGATTAATTGCACATCACATGATTCTAAAGCTTTTGAATTGTTGCTTAAGTTAATAAAAGAAAAATGTAATACTAAGGACGTACAGTGAGGACGTATTTAATATAGTATAAATATACATGGATCAAAGTACCTACATAATTATCGTTCAAAAAAACATACTTAATCGTCCCTAAGTGGAAAAGACGTCTTTTGTCGAAAAACAGCACCACAAACAACTAAGTCATTTGAGCAAAAGTTCGTTACAACACGAAAAAGTGCTCGCGCAGTTTTCAGATGTTTACGAGGCTCGAATAAAATGTTAACATTTTATTGTTTTTCAGTTCAAGGTTACATTCGAGGTTGAAATAAAAAATCTTTGCGCATCTATTAAATTAAATTAACTAATTAAAAAAATTGAATACAGAGCGGTTATTAAATGCACCATTTGGAAAAGCTTAATATCAATTAAAAACAGAACTGAATTTGGCAAAGAAGTCCTTTCGTTTTCTGTAATGAATAAGTGAGCAGCAGAATTTGAATATGATCATGCATCGATTCAAAATTATTCACATACGTGATTTACATAGGAAAAAGGTGTGCTGTGGTCGCTCATAATTAACTAAAAACACTAAACTGAACATTTCAAAGCAGTATTTTGTCGTAAACGTTCTAAATGTTTACAGTGTTAAAATGCTCTGAAGAGGCAACCCGATTTCGTCAGTTAAAAAGGTAAAGACTGCTATTCTTTCAAATGCACATGACGTAATACTTCTTGACTATTCAAAGAAAGGGAAAATCGTTACAGGAAAGAATTATATTAATTGTTCGAATAAAAATATTTGGTTTTCGTTGTGAGTTGATCTTACACGCGCCTGACCCACCAATCTTAGTCTCAATGATTGATTCCTTCTTGTTTTTCAATTTGACGATGAGATAATGTGGAAGAATTCCACTCGACTTAATATATAATAAAATATCTCTCTGTATATATGCATACTAGAATTTCTTTTATAAGGATAATCAGATGTTGATTCAAACTAATTAAGTTAATAGACATAAAAAAAGAAAGTTAAATAGAGAAAAAGAACCTAAAATAAAGAGTATACAACAAAAATATAACAATATTAATTCGTGTTAATGTGTTAATATCGAATTTTTTTCTATAGTTTGGACAATAAAGTTTAATATTATGGCGTAAATGTCACTCACTTCCTACTAACGCCTAACACCGGAAAACTTTTCACACAACAATCCGGTTTAGCAAGACATGTGTTGGAAAATAATTATAATGTAACCGCGGATTGTTTGCATTTGGTAAAGAATGTGTATAATTATCGCGAAGTAGATACATATGAGAGCATATACATACATTTTGAAGAACAAGGACCATGTGTTAAACCTACCCATAACTCATCTCTCTTTGATCTCGTATACAATAAACACGGGAGGGTATAGTAGATGCATGCAGGTACATTTTAGGATATTTTAAGATTATGTGAAACGAATGTACAGTGTGCGTTTTAGATTTCGACGGTACTGATCGTGTACGGAATTTGTTTCGTGCGATTTTGCCGGGATTTCTCAGGTGCGACATTGCTTAACTATCTGCTGATGATGCCAACTTAGTTGTCGTAATAGGTATACAGAATATGAAAACTATTGTGGAAAAGGGAATATATATTAACCTTAAGTGATTAAGTTAATCAACCACAGCCTCCATCAAATTTACCTTAAAGTAACAACAAGAATTTTACTATAATTGTATTATTTAATTAAATGTAATGCTAGATTAAGGTTACATCGAAATGCTGTTCCCTCTTAACCAACAAATGTTTATTTTAGATATTTGCACTTTGTGTTGACAAATTTGTTCACAAGTTTTCACCTGAGCAAATTAATCACAAAAACCTAACACGTTTTATAAACAAAACTATTCAAAGATATCGATAAACAAGAAGCGTTTTGAAAAGAAAATCTACGGAATGTCGCAGACTTCTGACCGAAGAGAAACTAGATGACATTTATATTAATTTAGAAAGGAGTCTAACAAAACCATTGCAACATCTGGCTCAATAAATAAGTAACAATATTTTATTATCTTATCAAATAATGTATATTAAAATGATGAGTATTATTTATTTTATGGTTATACATAAACATCTCATACAATACTCTGAAAGAGAAACTGCATTTTCATCCATATAGAACTTCTTTTGTGCAAGAGCTGTTAACCCTAGATTTAGGCAGAAGATTATAGTATTCTAACTGGTTTAATAGACATGCAAGAAATGATGAAGTGCTAGGCATTACTTTTCTCTCTAGCGAAGCATAGTTATCTGGTTATGTAAATTCTCAGAATTATGGGATTCAATCTTCAAGAAACCCTCATATCTTTCGTGAAGCATCACTGCATCCAGTAAAAGTGGGCATCTGGGCAACTGTGTCCATATTATTGGTCCTACAATTCTCGAAAACATCATAAATGCCAATTTTTCAACAGGTTTACTAGATCAATTTATTAAACAACTCCATAATGGTGAAATTATTTAGTAGAATTTTGTGGTGACACAATAATTAGTGCTGGACTTTGGCCTCCAAGGATCTCCAGGTCTGACATCTTTGGATTATTAATAATAAATAAATAAATAGAGCATTTAATAAATACCGTGTTTTGTGACAGAATCAATATAAATTTTAAATTATTACAATTAAAATTTGAAAATTAAATTGTTCCCATTTTAAATCTTAAAACTATTTCTGTATACTGAAACCAAAGTCGAGAGTTCCCTTCGTTTGAATAAGTCAGACAATTATCGTTTTTGAATAAAGAAAATTTGGCCTGAAGAATACTATAAAATCAAACTGTTTCATATATAAGTTTTGTCAAGAAGATAATAGTATAATTACATACACATTGTAACCTTTGTTACTGAGAAAGTCTGTCAAAAACATTTCTCAATCTATAAAGCTGATACGCCGTAGGATGTAAGAGATGTAAAAGGGTTATGTTTTACATATGTACATGCATAGAACGCAATTAATTTTAATTGAGTTATGATTCACGTTTTCATCATAGAACCTATAATAGTCTTACTGTTAAAATGAATCGTATTTTATAAGTTTTGTGAAGTTACTTACAAAACGGACTTTTGTAAAATCTTAGAAATGAAAAAGAACTGGTAAAAAATGAATTTTTATTAATTTCTATATGAATACAGTTTTTTCTCTGAATAATATAGGAGAAAAACTCTGTTCATACAAAAACTAGAGTGTTTGTAATGTAAATATTTACTAACAAGGGGTTAAATAGCAACCACTTTAACAAAACGAGTTGTGAAGCAGTAATTCCAAGAAAGTTAATTATTATATATGCTCATGGTTTTAATATTACATCTGGAAAAAGTTAATATTAAAAAAGCATCCCTGCAAAACAAAGGACACTTGTTGCACAATACTCGTAATGAAGAGAACGTTAGCTATCATAAAAGAAATTTTGCCAAACAATAGGAGAGGTATGGCAAGTTGCGCCGTCTTGTTGGAACCAAATGCCGTCGATGTTTAGCTGATTAATTTTTGAAAGCAAAAATTCAGTCAGTATGACTCGATAGCGCTCGCCATACACCGTAACGGCAGCTCCTTCGTCATTTCGAAAGAAATAAGGATCGATGATGCCGCCAGCGTGTAAACCGCACCAAATAGTCAATTTTAATGGATGTAATGGTGATTCGTTAACGGCTTCAGGATTGTTTTCGCTACAAATACATACATCACTAAATACAATTCTTTGATAAAAATGCTCATCTTCAGCCAGTTTCAAATGAGCCCAATCAGCAAAAACGCGACGCAAACGATGGTCGGTTGGCTTACATTCTTGTACGAGCTGTATTTTATAGGCACGTAAGCCAAGATCCTTACATAAAATTTTCCACGTAGTCGAAGGACAAAGGCCAACAAGTTGAGAACAACGACGAATCGACATTTCGGCGTCTTCTTCAATACTTCGCGCTACAGCAGCAATATTCTCTTCGTTATGCATATTTCTTTGTCTCGTTGATGGTTTTGAATCGAGAAGAGTAAAATTAATTCGAACATAATCAATAACTGCACGAATTGCCTGATCACTAGGCCGATTACGTTGACCATAAAATAGACGAAGTGGTCTATGAACTTCGCGAACAGATTTATTTTTTTCGGAGTGGATTTCCACAATTTGGAAGGGTTGTTCTGGCGTTAAACGATTCATGATGATTTGCCAAACCTTACTGAACAGAAATGTCAACACAGTTTGACATTATCAGCTGTCAAACCATAGTTATCGATATCGATAGTTCTCATGCAGCTTAAAAAACACCTCCTTTTATTAAAAATATTTATGTAATCACATTGATTTCTTATTCAAACCAATTTATTTTTTCTATGCAACTAGTATTTGAATTATTCGCCATCCAGTAATATTTCTTATTTTTATTTAATTTACGGTTAATTTATGTATTACCTTTATGTAATTTTCTTTGCATTCAGTTTACTTTGCTTAATTTTGTGTGCGTAAATGTCATTAATTTTCTGCTGTAAATAAATATTTTATACGAGACTTACCTTTTTCTATATTACAAATTTGGCCTGCATAAAAAAAACACTAAGAAAAAATCAAATATACCGAAATCATGATTGGTACTAGAAGATAAACAACACTCAACATATAAATCAACTTTTATTAAACTTTGTTGTTCGATAAATCTCCAGAAAACAGTTCAAAGTTATTATTGTTTTACGGAAGAAAATACAACACACACGTACTTATCACAGTTCAAATTACAGCTGTCAATCGGTCTATATGGCCAATAAAGCAGAGTTTAATAATTGAGTTATTTATTCTTTGGCAATCGATTTGTAAACCAATAATATCTGTAATAAACAAATTTAAAGTTTAATTATTAAAATTATGAAATCGGTGTTACTTATATAGTAAATACGGGCGTGTATGTACATAAGCATCAACAATATATTATTCTAGTAAACGTGAAATTTTCAGCCAAATTAGTGAGTTTCAAATAATTGCTTACAAAGCGTCCAAAAGCTAACGATTAACCTTAAAACAGTGACAAAGGACGCCGCAATATGTAACAGCTCCATGACCTTTTACACCGAACACTTAGTTAATTATTTGCTTATATTCCTTTTTATTTTCAGCTTTCTGTTTACTTTTAGTAACATCCAGTTTTGCTGTATCTTCTTCAACCTGATTTCTTCTCCGGCCTTTGGCCCTTTTCGTTCTAGCACTACTAGTACTTCGTAATATTTATCTTGTTCCTCTCTTATTCAATATTTAGGCATGACATCGTATCCTTTGGGCTTTTAATATATTTGTCATACATGATTCTTTAAATATTTCTCTCAACTTTTGTTTTTCATTTTCATATTTTTTTACTATTTCGTGAAGTTTCAGTGCAGTAGTTCAGCCCTGAAGATGTCCCATACAAATGGGTATGAAACGTCGGCAGATATACTAGTGACGCGGTTCCAGCCCGGAAACCCAGAAGCAGATAGCATGGACCACGACCGCGGAAGTCTACGTACCAAATTATACCAGATATTCTTCATGAAATAATAAAAATAAGTATTCCAGTTTACATAAAAATTTTATCTCTTATATCTTATCAACAAATATGTCCATATCACATCATTTTACATTTTTTTTATTGTTTTCCTTCAATTAGTCTTATTTGTTCAATAATTCTAATTATCAAAACATCTATATACAGTCTTAATCTACTTGTCCGACCTGTAACTCTATAATTCCTCTTTAACAATTCCATCGATCTAAGTTATATTTTATTATTTTATAAATTAAGATATTTCTCTTCTTAAATGTTCCTACATGGAAAATTCTATTACGTAACTGTTGATATTATACGAGGGGTGTTTCCAATATTCTGGCAATTGGGGCTAATATTAAATATCGCAGAACTTATACGCAATGTTATTGATGCCAGACAAGTCTTGACATGTTTATGCAACTATCTAGTGCAACATTGTTCAGTCTGATTCAGGTATGTGACTGATGTAGACGCGTTTTAGTAGCACTGTTTTTGTAACCATGGAACACGTGGCAAAATCTCAAAGAGCGATAATTTTCTTTTTGTGGAAAGAAGACGTGAAAACGTCAGAAATTATTAGTCGTCTGCAAGGAGTATTTGGTGAATCTGCAAAATCCAAAAGTACTGTTTATCGGTGGATCGATCGTTTTAATGCCGGTAGAACATCACTAGAAGACGAACCCCGTATTGGGATCCAAGCACATCGGTAAATGAAAGAAACATTACTGCCGTCGAAAACCTACTGAAAGACGACAGGCGAATGACTATTCGTCAAATTAGTGTACACCTAGGGATAGGTACACGACAAGTTCATGACATCTTGCATGATTGTTTGGGCGTTAGCAAAGTTTCAGCGCGCTGGGTGCCAAGGCTGTTGGGACCAGAACTCAATAGGTCCGATACTTGTCGTCAACTTCAAAAGCTGTTAGCCCGCTACGGTGATGAATTTTGGCAACGGAATAATAACCACTGACGAAACGTGGATTCCTTATTTCAATCCTGAGACGAAAAGTCAATCCAAAGAATGGCGCAAACCTGAAGAAGGGCCTCCACTTAAGGCGCGTGCAGTTCCGTCTGTTGGAAAGGTAATGCTTACTGTATTCTGGGATTTCGAAGGGATTATTTTCATGGATTATCTGCCGAGAGGTACCACGATTAATGCAGAATATTATTCAAATTTATTATCCGGACCACTGCGACAAGCACTGGCCGAAAAACGGCCTGGAAAGTTGCATAAGCGTCCGCAACAGGATAATGCAAGACCACACACCGTAAGAAAAACGAAGGATGTTTTGAACGATTTAAGATGGGAATTGCTGCCGCACCCACCTTATTCCCCGAATCTTGCACCCAGTGTTTACCATCTCTTCCCAGATTTGAAAAAACCCTTACAGAGTGTTGAAAAGTTTTTTTTTTGAAAGTTTAAATGACGTAAAACGTGCCATAAATAGGTGAGTCGACAAGACACCGAAAAACTTCTTTGAGGGCGGCTTAAAAAAATTAGTTTACCGATGGGATAAATGTATTCAGTTAAATGGAGATTATGTTGAAAAACGACATTGTAATAATGACGAAAATTAACAAAATTTTAAAAATTATATGTAATTCCCAGAATTTTGGAAACATCCCTCGTCGTTAACTAATTTGTAAGAGTCTTACAACTACATTATCTACTCTACATTTATATGTATGCATTTTGTATATTTCAAATAATTCTTTTGAAAAACATTTTCTGTTTATAAGTATATTAAATATAACTAAATATCATAACTATATCTTTATATATATATATATATATATATATATATATATATATATATAATACATCAAGAATTGAAGCTGCGCCAAGTGCTATTCATAAGTAATAAATGACAGAGAGATAAATTTCATAAAACAACAAACAAAATCTTCTATGTGACAAAAATTAATGATGCTACTGTCTAGTTGTTTCAAGTATATATTCCACAGTATATATTTTTGTAACAGTTACGTGCAAATGCCGAAATGATCTTAATTAAAGGGACAGTGCTAAAAAATTACCCATTTGGACTGGCCGATACCATTATAAATGACGCGATTTCAACTTGATATATAGGATTACATATAAAATGACAATAAACTGTAGTGAAAAAAAAAGAAAAACGAGGATAATATCAATCAAGAGAAAACACATAAAAGGCCCACTTCTCTCGCGTGGTGATAATAAAAACGTTCTCTCCATATGTTTGCGATTTTGTGCCTCTGCTGTTAACCAAATGACTACTGGATATATCGAAGCTTATGCATTAGACTTTGTGTGAACTAATGGAAGTGCGATAATCCGGAATCAGCAGATACATTTTCGCTTTTCAGAAGATCCCCACATAATTAATCCGTATTGTGATGATACAGTCACGGACTTACCTATATATGCGTATATATTTTCTATAAGTCTGATTTTCTTATTCGATAAAGACGAGTATAATACTTCAACTATTATTTCTTGTATAAACATTGGCACGAAAGACTCGAGACGCTAAAGAATAATTTTCAATAAAAAACTATGTTATACGATAACTTTATTTATTAATCTCCTTTTGTTACGCTTACGAGAATGGTTGATGAATGTGTAAAAAAAAAATCTGAGATTTTTGGACAAAATACATTTTATTCTCCAGTATAGTCTCACGCTTATTCAGCACTCTTATTTTTGACAATTTGCGTTTTATTATTCTTTGTTACTCTTATCGTCCTCTCGTATTTGTCAGTCTAAAGTTGTAATTAATGCTATTAAAGGATTATAGACCTTTTCTGTTTCATTTTTATTTTAACTGTTAGATTTATATTATTATTTTCATAAAAGTTATTTGAAGTTATTCCCCGTATGTTGTGATTAATTGCCGTAATAATGAGTTAGTACCTTGCGTTTCACTCGTTTCTTTTTGCCTTATGACATCAGGCTAATAGAAGCATAAAAGGCAGGCCTCGATGCTTACCTTCTCTATCGAGAGCTAACTTCGTTCCATTAAAATTTCATCGTCTATCACGCAGTAAACGGTTCCATTTGGATGTAAATTGTACATAATTATTTAAATAAAGATATTACTTAGCAACGACTGTGTTAGAAAATACTATGCTGATCGATTAATTTATCGACTTATAGTTGAATTGTGTCGGATAAGTTGATGAACCACTAACACGTGGATAAAGTTCCATCTTGACCTTACTCTAGCCTATTACTAGAAGGACAATCTATCTCATTTATTAACTCTCTAATTCAACTGTGAGAGTGGCGATCCTGCCTTTGGTTCTATGCTAATTACTTTATGGATAAGATTCTTGACGAGGATCACGTTTCCATCTGTTAAAGAAGACGGAGCACTTTATTGTCTTAAGACCTAAGCGAAGCCGTCTGGCATCTGTTCCTCGCTTAACGGCACCAGGGATTGAAATTTAGCCAAGGATCTAGGACTTGTCGTAATTCCAACATTTAAATATTGATAAATAATGATTTTATGAACATAGTTTTTGTGTTTAGGTTGATTACGTTTCTACTTGACGAAAATTCACGACAGAATTAATAAATACACAAAGTGTTCCAATTTTCTTCCTTCTCCTAAGTTTATACGTATTATTATACTTAGAATTTCGATTTTCAGTTCTAAAACGCATAGTATGGCATCGTTTTATCCCTTCCAAAACTTCCCAATGTATCAAGTATACAAATTTAAATTTGGCGAAATTCATGAAGTAATTTTCTTCTACATCAATGAGAATATTCATGTATACATTAATGTCAATTACAGCGAAGAATAGAAGAAACCACTACATCCCAATTATTATATTCTAAAGAAGACTTTAAGATATAATTTTGGAGAAGGTTATTCGTTCTGCAACAGTCGTGAAAGTCTACAAGTTGTAATTTTATTTCATTTAGATGTAATTTTATCAACGAAACAATTTCAAATTCCACTTTACACTAACGCATTATGACTATGACCTATTCATTTATAATTGTAAATAGGGAAATCGTCAATAGCTTTTGGCAGATATTAACGAAAGCCCTGTCTGACAATGTCTTTATTAAAATATTCACGTAGGGTATTTGAATATTAAAACAAGCACTGCAAACAAATTCGAACACTTTTGGCCCGAAACAAAGGCGTATTTATTATTCGCCAAGCATCTCTATAAAGTGTATTTAATAATTCGGCGGAGTTTCAATTGTATTAAATAATTTAGTTACAGTACCGAAGTTAATAATGCTAAGGAACTTCGTTAACGTAAATATTTCATATAACAAAAAGTAATTAAAATATTAGGAAGGATTGTGTAACTTAGAAGGATTTTTTTTTCAAAACGTAACCCTTTCTTCATATCTTATTAAAATATATCGTTGGTTTTAACAATTTCAATTATTAAAATGGTATATAAAAGGAATATTCTACTCTATTATTTGGAATAAATAAAATACGATTGTAGATTATGATTTGAAATAAATATTAATGCTATATACTTGGACGATTTTAGTATATTGCATGAATGTAAGCATGTTTTAAAGAGTAAATTTTCCCCGATGGGTTCTATAATAATTAATAAAGGAGTATTAGAACAGTAGAGAAACTTTTATTGCGGAAAACGGATAGAAAACGAATGGAAATTCCTATATAGTTAGAGAAAAGAAAAAAGTTATGAATAAATATTTCGACTATGTCGCATATTTTTTTTTAATAAATGGCATCGTCAAAATCAATAAAAGCAAGAGAGAATTTATACATCACTCAATACCGTGTTAAAACTAAAATTTTTTTGCTAATTATAATTAATTTAATAATGAAATAAATGTTATTTATCTTTGTGTAACACATTAATATATGAGTTGTAAATACAATTCCTTAGCAAAATGAAGTTATTTAGTAAAATGAATGTTAATAGAAATTTAATCACTGAGGGTTGATATCAGGTTGTTACATATTAAATGTCCGATTTTGTAAGGAATAAAAAAAGTCTAAATTTTAAAAAATATAAATATTTATTCTGCAAAATAGTCTCCATTTACATCAATAGTTTGTTGCCAACGGCCTGGAAGCTGAAAAATTACCTTTGAAAAGAAATCTACGTTTTGACGGCTCACATATTGCTCAAACACTGCTATTACAGACTCCCGGTCAGGGAAGTCCCTATTTTTTAAGTGATTGTCTAAACTTCGGAAAAAATGAAAATCAGTTGGCGAAAGGTCAGGTGAATAAGGTGGGTGAGGGAGAATTTCGTAACCAAATTCCGAAAGTTTTTGGATTGTCTGTCGTGCAACATGAGGTCTTGCATTATCATGAAGAAGTATGGGTCCATGTCTATTGACTAGTGAGGGCTGCAAGCGGCTCAATTTTCCATGCATAGTTTCCAGTTCGGCACAATAGGATGCTGCCGTGATGATTTCACCAGGTTGCAAAAATGAATAGTGAATAATACCCTTACTGGTCCACCATAAAGTCACCATAATCTTTCGCGGGTGAAGTGATGTTCATGCATGCTGTCTTGGTGCTTCACCTCGATCAAACCATTGTCCTGACCGTCTCCGATTATCATAAAGTATCCACTTTTCGTCACACGTTACCACTCGATGAAGAAACGGTTCAAATTTCTGTCGATTAGCCAAAGAGGTAGCCACCTCTGATCGACGGAACTTAATGGCTTCCGTTAATTGGTGCGGCACCCATCGATCGAGTTTCTTCACTTTGCCAATCGAAGAAAGGTGACGACTAATGGTGGCAATGGACACTTGAAATGCTTCTGCAAGGCTACGCACTATTGTCGACGGATTACTTTCAACTTCTACACGCAGCTCGTCGTCATTAACGGTATTACGCGCATATCCGCGAGGCTCATTTTCCAAATCAAAATTTCCCTCGCTGAATTTTTTAAACCATTACCGTAATGTGCGTTCATTACACGTGGTTTCACCGAACGTCTGATTAATTTCTCGCGTTGCTGCAGCTGCATTTAATCCCTTTTTAAATTGAAAGAGGTAAATTGCCCAAATATCTCTTGCCGACAGCATTTCCATAGGCGAGACAAGGACAGGTGTATTAATCTTTCCAAGAAATGGAACAGGTACACACTTCAAAATAAATACCCTTTTCTACAAATACAATAATAATTTTCACAAAAAACATACACGTCTTGACACAGGTGCGATTCAGTTCAGACTGAAGGAAAAAACGGACATTACATTTGTAACATGGAGCCTGTTGTTTTCTTGTGGGTGTTTTTGCCGTAGTTTACCAGGTGCGACACTTTTTAATTATCTGCTGATGATGACAACTTAGTTGTCAAAATACGTATACAGAATTCGAAAATTAATGTGGCAAGGGGTTACATATCAACCTTCAGTGATTAAGTGAATCAATCACGGGCTCCATCAAAATTAACGTTAATAGAAATGTTGCTAATCATCATGCAACTGGAGTTAGAACGTTCTATATGGCGGCGAGAAAAATGCACTGTAGTTCGCAGACACCTACCAATGCAACGACCACGCCTAATAATAATAAATTTATTTCTTGAAAAACATAGTATAATCATATACACATGCTAGAAAAACTAGAGTTGAACGCTCTTACGTGGTGGTGGGAAAGATACAATGTAGTTCGTAGACATCTATTAATGGAGTTACCGCGTTCAATAATATTTAGTAATAATAATAATATATTTATTTTTTAAAAACATGGTATAACTATATACACATGTTAGAAGTACGTCAATACATAAATAAGCTAATATATAAAGTGGATTACATAGAAAACAAGAAGTAATTCTACAACAGTTTAGAGGTAGTATATATTCTTTTACGGTTGATGTGACAGCTTTGAGTCTATTTCAATTTCAAGTGTACCTAGTAATGTATTATATAATTTGCAATCCATAGAAACATCATTTTTGATAAATAGAGCGTTTATGAGTAGCGGGTAATAGATATTTTGTAGTACGGGTGTCATATACAATATATTCAAGGCTGGCGTTATTAAGAAGACACTTCGGATGTAATAAAGAGTTTCTAGAATATAATAGTCATAGAGGGTTAACAGACACTTAGACCTGAAAATATCTTTACAAGAATTACAATATTTTAAGTTACATATATATAATCCTCAAAGCCTTTCCTTAACAGAAAAATTCTTTTAGTATGAGTTGACATTTCGAATGCATGATAAGGTAGTGCCTAAGCGATACAAAGTTGGAGTGATAAAAAGTTAATAAAACGTCGATGTTACATAACTTTTTAAGTAGCCTTAGAGCGAAATATATTCTAACTAAATTATCACAAATAAAACCAATACGAGACCATTTTCAGTGGTTAGGAGTTATAATTCCTAATACTTTAGCGGAAGATGTTAAAGCATGTTCGTCCGCTAGAATTTCTGTGTTTAGAACACATATTTTTTTAATATGAAAATGAACCGAGCTAATCTTATCAGTATAATTACCAACTGGTTGGGCTTTCTTCTTTAATTCCAGTATATTCACAGAGGTCATTAATATACAGTGTGTTTCAAAAGAATATACGTATTACAAAGTATTATTTTGTCTAAACTATCGATCGCTGCGCCTCGGCTCGGCTATTGGAGAAACGAATACATAGTCTAGCTTATTTAATAGCCCCTAGATGTCAGTTGTCTCCTGTTTTTCTTGGTAACCGTCATATGTTTAAACTGACTACTCCGCAGCTGAAATCATTTTATGTTCTCGAGTTTGCGAAGTGCAATTCCGTGATTAC
This sequence comes from Dermolepida albohirtum, assembly GCA_031893035.1. Classification (NCBI taxonomy): domain Eukaryota; kingdom Metazoa; phylum Arthropoda; class Insecta; order Coleoptera; family Scarabaeidae; genus Dermolepida; species Dermolepida albohirtum. Next base: position 139,137 of record JAVIWB010002678.1, read on the forward strand.
AGTGCAAAAATGTTTCAGATTGAGCTACCAAATGGATCCTCCGAATGGGTGGAACATTCGCAGATGGTATCGACACTTTGTCGATATAGGATGTAAAGGAAAGAATTCTAGCCGCCTTCGTGTTTCTGAAGAAAATGTTGCACGAATTCAAACTGCTTTCCAACGTAATCCTTCAAGATCAACTCGTCGTGCCAGTCGGGAGTTACAACTGCCTACAACAACAATTTGGCGTGTTTTGAGACGTCAGTTGGTTATGAAGCCGTGCAAGTTACAGTTGTTACAAGCTCTACGCCCTGATGACAAACGGAAACGCGCGGCAATTTGTAACGAGATTCATGATGCTATTGGGAATGATAACATTTTCGCACAACACATCGTGTTCAGTGATGAAGCGACTTTCTATGTTAGTAGTCTGGTAAACAAACACAATGTTCGAATTTGGGGTTTATAGAACCCACATGCAGCCATTGAACATGTACGAGATTCGTCTAAAATCAGTATGTTTTGTGCGATAACCCGATCATCTGTTTACGGCCCATTCTTCTTTGATGAAAACACGATTAACGGTCAGCAGTATCTCGCTATGTTACAAAACTGGTTGTTCCAGAGGCTACAGGAAGACTCTTCACTTCAATTTTCAACAAGACGGGGCACCCCTCAATGGAGTTGCATTGGTCGTCAAGGAGCTGGAGACTTAGTATGCCTCAGCTGGGCTCCACAGTCACCGGATTTGACACCCTCTGACTTCCTGTGGGGTTTCGTTAAAGACAACATTTATGTACCACCACTCCCACAGAACCTGGAAGAGTTGAAGAACCGGAACCGTGCTGCCACAACATCAGTGACGAAGGACATGCTTGCCCGAGTATGGGAGGAATTTGAGTATCGGTGTGATATTTTTCGTGTCGCTGAATATACGTATTTCGAATGCATATATTTATTAAACTTTAAGACGTACGAATATGACACACATATTTACAAACCTCTCCAGTTCAGATTACAGATGTTTAATATATCCTCCATAAGCGACACGAACAATATCACATCGATACTCAAATTCCTCCAACACTCTGAAACGTCTTTGCACTGTAATCACGGAATTGCACTTCGCAAACTGGAGAACACAAAATGATTTCTGCTGCGGAGTAGCCATTTTAAACATATGACGGTTACCAAGAAAAACAGAAGACAACTAACATCTAGCGGCTATTAAATAAACTAGACTATGTATTCGTTTCTCCAAGAGCCGAGGCGCAGCGATCGATAGTTTGGACAAAATAATACATTGTGATACGTATATTCTCTTTGAAACACGCTGATATAAACTTTCATCTAAATATCTAAACCAATTTTACCAATTGATAAAGGAAATAATAAATATGTAACATAAATTTAACTAATTACTTTGTGAACATAAACTCACATCTTTAAGACTACCATATCACCCAGAATTAAAACAAATTAAATTAATATGAGTTTCGGTCAAACACAGTGTTGGACAGACAAACACTACGTGTAAATTGATCGATGCAGAAGTCTTGTAGTAATAAGTCTCAATAATTTATTGTCGTAACTATTATTAGTTCGAAAGTGTCATAATCTAAAAAGAACAATCAACCTTTGTTTATTTATAGGGGGATTCCTCACGGGTTTGCTAAGCACAAAATTTATGTAGTGTTGTTAAGAATACTTTTAGCACAGAGATTTTCATGTTTTGAGCTAACACAACACGATCTCTCTTCTTTATAAAGCTGGTTACTTTCGAGTATAAGATTAATTAAATACAACATAAAATTGATCAATATCCATCACAATATCAAAATAAAGAGTAGTTAACAAAATATCGAAGGAAAAGCACTGCATTCTATATTGTAAAGTTACTGCTTTTAAGTAATGTAATGAAATAAATGTTTTTCCTTTTTACTTCGAAAAAAAGTATTAATTACTTATAAACAGTACTGTGGAAAAGTTTCCAACAATGATTTTAATACAAATGGAAGTATTGATCTGACAAATTTTAATTACCTCAGGGACTATACTATTATGAAGGGAGCTGTTACATACGGATTTACGGCTCTGCAATCACTTCTTGTTTTTCTTCTTTCTCTCCTTTATTGTAGGTAATTTAATTTTGTATATATTTTTTAATCTAAAATGCTAAAGGTTTAACATATTTATAACTATACTTCTGGCCCGTACTTTCCAATAAATACTTTATTATTATTATTATTATTATTATTATTATTATTATTATTATTATTACTATTATTAGAGCTGCCAATTCTTGACGGCGTATCACAGTCGCTGGGAGTCGGGACATGTGTGTCTAGTTAATTAACAGAGTGAATTTAATACATCGCGTCAGCTCAGTGTGAACAGTGTGGTATTTGTTACATTGTAATTTTCGTGTATAGCGTAATAATATCAGAAGGTGATTATAGTACGTGAGATATCTTTTCAGTTTTCCATACAGTTCGGACCTAAGTCCCAACGATTTCTTTACTGTTCCGAAAATCAAGAACGTGGTCAAAGTTTCCAGTTATCAGAAAGAGCAGTCGATTTAAGAGCGCAATTTTGACTGTATCAACAAACGAGTGGAACAACTACTTCCAGAGTTGGTTCGAGCGCATGCAAAAATGCATTAATCTTCGCGAAACAATGAAGTGTTTAAAAGCTATCTACTGTTTTATTCCAGCTTTGTGCAAAACTTAAAGAACAACCTATCTACCACGATTAGTAGAAAACATAATGTAAGGAAGTTGATAAAAGAACTTCTAATCTTAAAGTACGATGACGCAAAAATAGTATCTACAGTCTGTGATAAATCTTTGCCCACTCGGAACAAATTTAAGCGTAAAAAGCACATTAAATCTACACAGCATAAACATGCAAAAGTGGCGTAAATACTTACAACGACATTAGTTTTGATTTAATTTTAATATTTATTATGTGTAATTTACCGTTTCCTTCGCTTGCGAAAGAAAACGAATTCGTAAATTCCGGGTAACATACAATTTCAAATAAAAACTACTCTTGAGCCACATTACCAAATCGCGATAAAATAGAAAACATTATTATTAAATCAAATTTAAATAATAAAAAGATGGAGACTATAGACTGCAAAAAAATTTTGTCATTGTTGTAGCACGAACATTAGAACCTGTTAAACTGTCAATGTTATTGTTCCTAGCTAATAAAAGATTGGAGAAACGTACTAGTGAAGTAATTTTTGGAGTAGTGCTAAATACATTGCCCACAATTAGCTCTTAACAGGCCAAATATTAATGTTAATGACTGCTTTTGCCATAACCATGTTAAGTATGGGTCGCTCAATTAAAAATAGGTGCAGTAACAGAATACATGTAACATGTATACTTCATTCTTTATATTTTCTACCAGAAACTATTAGAAATTGTTATCCGGAGATAAATGATTCAATTGCTAAAAGAAAAGCCATCTTTCGTAAATTTCCTGTACAAATTCGAGAATTTCACAAACTGTGTCCCAGGATTCCTCAATCACCACAGCCAATTATTACATGTTAGGGAACATGTTTACAGACAGCGTTTTATTATTCTAAACATTTTCAGCAAATAAAGAGTTTAATTTTACAATTTAATCCCAAATAAGCTGAAGCTATTGAGGAAAGTCAGAAAAAATTCGAAAGTGCTCAAATATTTATAGATTTGCAAACAATTCACAATTACCAAGAAATATTTAGGGCAATAGACAAATTAGAATATCCTTCCATTAGTGGATTCGCTACAAATCTTGGACGAAGTACATTTAGAGTTGTGCGCTTTAAGTGACGAAAATATCATCTGATTATAGAAAAGTTAAATAGTATTTTAACAAAGATTAAGATTTTATCAAATTAAGAGAAATATGTAATGATAGTGGTAGTGCTTTTCCAGATCCTTTTCATAACTTCAAAGATTAGTTTAGCTATCAAAATATTACATCGCTAGATGTAGAACGATTGTTTTCTTTGTATAGAAACGTATTTCTAGCACGGTATACATCGTCAAACGCTTTTGGAAACATACCAGATGCTGCAGATGTATAGTTCATTGAGATTAATAATGTTTCGCAGAAGATTAAGTGTTTTGCAATTTTTTATATTATTAAAATTTACTGGTTTCTAACGTCTCACGACTGTCGATCGAACGTATGAATGGAGCTATTGATACCTTTTCATTGGATAAATAACGAGAATTTATGCTAGGATTTTATACACACATATTTATTTATTATACAGTACACTGAAAGGCACAAATATTTTACAAGATTTAAATCAATGCTCCTATTATTAAGTATAACATATTTCCTATATTTATTATGAAGCGGGCGACTACGATGCTATTATTTAAATTCTCTTACTAAATAGTACAAAGGGTACTAGGAAAGTTTTGCAATACAGCTTTGTTTATTTAATTTTTTCAAAGTAATTTCCTCTACACTCAATATACCTCTCCATCCTCCGATACCAGTTCTGCCAAGTTCACTAGGGAGTAAAGCACACTCGTTGTCCCAAGCCCGCAGAAGGTCCTCATCATCGCCTTCCTTTGAGCTTCATTTTCACATGCGGGAACAGTGCAAAGTCGCAGGGAGCAAGATCTGGACTGTAGGGAGGGTGTCCGAGAAGTTTCAATTCTGTCGTGGTCAAATATTCGGTGCAGGCTTTGGTGCGGTAAGCTGGAGCATTATCGTGATGGATGAACCAAGTTTCTTGACTTTGGCCTCAGGTTCTTCATAGATCCAATGACTTTAGGCAGGCACTGATGAGTATACAACTTAGTAGTGACTGTCTTCTATATGTCCAAAACGACACGTTCCACAATTCCACTCGATTTGAAAAATACAGCTATCATTTTCTTCTTTATAGATCGGGATTTTCTGACAACTACGGGTGTGTCCTCGTAAACAAAGACCCAAACTTTGTTTTGAGCTTTGGTCGGCACATCGTAATAGTACGGCCAAGTCTCGTCACCTGTCACGATGTTGTTCACATACCGAGATTGTCCCTTATTAAACTTTTTTTTAGCATCTCCCGGCACCAAATTACACGTTGTGCCACCTGCTCCTCAGTCGGTCGATGCAGCACCTAGAGAGAACAAAGTTTCTTCTCGTGCAAATGATCATGCAGAGTCGAACAAATTGCTGGTGCATTTAAACCTCTATCTGATGGTAGGTCACTCGCCTGTCCTCGGCAAGCATTTTCCACACAGTAGTAACGTTTTCCTCCGTAACTGACGTTCGTGGCCTGCCCGGCCTCTCAACATTCTCCACAGGTAAATTTCCCCTTTGGAATTCTCTATACCACCTGAATGTCGTTGTGCGATGTGGACAAATATCACCTAGTGCAAGAGTAATTTCTTCGAAGCACTATGTTTAAACCACGCACGAAATTATAACGCAGAACTGTCATTATTTCATGTCGTGACCACGATGTCATCGCAAGCACTTTACACTCTCACTACTAATGAATAACTGAGCCTCTGCATACAGCAACAAGCAGCTTCCTACGATTTATTGTCGCGTCATATTGCAAAACTTTCGTAGTACGCTTTGTATTATTGCAATGCATATCGAATTCTATTTTTTTAAATTTCTATTGTCATATCATTTATTTTTCCTATGAATGCTTTTTCTTTGATAGGGTTTCAAAGGATTTGTTTTTTTTGGCTTCTACTTGACATTTCACAATTAATTCGAAAGTGCACTGCCACCAGTTAAACAAATTAAATGATTCTATGAAATAGAAACGGTCAGAATTGATTAATAGAAGAGGTGTAGCTTTTCACCATGATAATACCACGTGCCATCAAATTTGATGACTCACCAGAAGCTGTTACAGCTTGGATAAGCAACACCCTATGATTACCATTTACTTCGATTTTTAGAGAATTCTTTAGTTGAAAAAACATTTAATTCTAACGTTAAAAATCTTAAGTAAAGACCAGAAACTTTACGAGCACAGTACGTTACTAATAGAAGGATGGTAAAATCTACTGTACCAAAATTGTCAATATATAATCGAATAATATATTTACATACTATAAACGAATTGTTCATTTCCAAAAAGATAAAAGAAAATTGCTCTCAGAATAATCCAGTTAATGCTAAAATAATAACAAATTGCTGTAAAATGAACTCAAATTTGTTCGGCAAATATAACTATTTTAAATTTAAGTTGTAATTTTTGACGTAATTGAATAAATGTAATAGTATTGGGTATTAAGTAAGTTGTCAATAAATGCTGAAAGATATACAGCGAGGGGGATGTAGAAACCGGGAAATATAATCCTCTGAAAGATGACGCCTTGTAATTTAAAAATTCCATTTCGTGACCGACGAAGAATTCCTACCTCGGTCAGATATTCAAATTTTCTTGAAATAACATTGTCGGATTGAATTTAGGAAGTCACAAACAAATAAAAAAAGGAATAGGAATCCAAATGAATGAATAAGTTTATAAAAGAAGCATCATTATAATATAATTGAGTTACATGTCCTTCAAAACCATTAAGGAATATTGTGTGACAATAATAAATTGTTATTGTAGTAATATTTGATTGCCAAGGCAATGCATATAGAAAAACATGTTTTAATTTTTTAAAATGAGCAAAACAAAATACGAAATTTGTTCAAATATTTCTCGCATGTCAGTTTATATTAAAGAGACTTTGTTAAATAAGAGAACATTTATCTTCAGTGAAACTACCAGCGTCTCATCAGCTCTAGGCGAAGAGCGTAAAACACGAAACTTTATCTTGCGTAGTACACAAGATCGTGAAGTTAACGATAATCATTATGAATTGTAAGTAGGGGAGGCCCTTTATCTTCTGACAGCCAGGGATGTGTGATACTCACTGCATATTAAATGCCTTTACTTTACTCATTTTCAATAAACGATATTTGAACAATTTTTGTTGAATGCATTCTGCTCTTGTTATATTGATGCATATAGAATCCTAAATTTGTTGAGTAAACTTTAAGACTATTTAGTCTTTAGAAAAACACATTTATTAAGCAATATTAATTCTAATTCTATATTCTAGTATCATTTTTTCAAATCTGGGTAAGTGGAGTTAATGAATGTTTAACGATAATTGAAGATTTATATACTTATTTATATAGCGAGTGTATAAAAAAACCTACATATTTAAATTGTGTAACCATTCAAGTTTGAAGTACATCGTGCAAAGTCGTGAAGGTCTTTCAGATAGGCACGCTCTGGACAGTCCATGACTACATGCAGGATGATCTACCTTCAGGATCCAGTCACAACTCGGTGATTCTGCTCTATTCCATCGATATATAGCAACAGCATATTTACCACGCCACGTGCGAATACGATTCAACTTTAGCCATACAGAGTGGTGTAGTTGGTTTCCGTTGAAACGACTAGTAGTATCTTGCTTTGCAGTGAGTCTCCATATCTCAGTCCATTGCTTCATAGCACTGTAAGAGTGTAAATTCACTGACTGTTCTGAGGAGGATGTCTAACAATTTCAAACGTGGACATCCCTCGTTAAGAAGGGAAACATCTTTATGGATGGCGAGTTAGCATTAGATATAATTTTACGATACTATGTTATGTAAAGCTGAGGATAGTCGAATCTCGTGTGGGTGGTAATGCCGTGTTTCTTAAAATAACTGCGATGGCGCCCCAGTTTATTGGAGCAAATTTTGTCATTATATTGTACCTTGTTCTGAGCTTACCAGCTGCATTTGTAAGATAAGTTAAGCTGCCGTCAAGAGTCATTTCTAGAGATTTGGGATAATTATTATATTTGAGAGATTTGCCATTGAAAGCTGTGTTTAAGTTATCTCTTGTTTGTTGTATTGTTAGATGGAATTAGCATGATTCTGTTTTATTAATGTTAGGAAATAGTCTCCAATTCTTATAAATAAAGAACCGGCTCAGCTTACTTAAGTATTCTTTCATACTTTGTTCTAAACTTTCTTTGAATCGACCTTAATATGTAAGAACCAGATCGTTAGCATACCCAAATTTTCTAATCTGCGTGTTTGATAGATCTACGATGTACATATATACATTATATACAAGCAGCGCAATAACTAAGATCTGCGAAAGTCCTCTGTTCAATATTCTAACATCGCTTTTCTTATCGTTCATGTAGAACTGAAATAATGGTAGTAGGAAGGTTATTTATTAAAGGTCACCTTTTAAGGCACAATTTTAAGCAGTTTGTAGATAGGCCCTTACAGTATCATATTCGGCAGTATGATTCACAAATATATAATTAGAATGATCCTAGTTTAAGTTACTTCATCTTGGCTTCTGGGTTAGAACTGCGTCCTCGCTACTCCTACTGTCATCTTCAGGGCTAATAGCTGCTATTGCTATCGTCCTTGCGCTGAAACTGGTGTAAGTCTGTTGCGAAAGCGTGCGTTATTTGTCCCGGGTTAATGGAGCGTTGCTGTTACGGTGGAGTTGTTTGAAGATTCACGCATTTTCGTCTATAGTCATTACTAAAGCTGTCAAGCTTTAGTAGTGACGCTGCACGTCATGAGCGTAGCATTCACCGGGGTTACTCTCCTTTAATATCTGTTTTTTTTTTTGGTGCGATAACGCTGAAATGAGGTCAGTGGACAATCGACGAACCGTAGTAGAGGGGGTCACCAACGTACTTAGTGATTTATTCTGCGATGGAACGAAAGTAATGCGATAAACCGTTGGCTGGAGTAAATCCGATTGCACACGTTATTGTTATTGTGTTCGTAGCCTGTAATATTCCTCTTCGCATTCTAGATACACAACCATTTAGAACATTTTGGCACAAACGCAATCCACTGCTTTAGTTACCAAGCCGCGTCACATTATGAACAATATACCAAGTGTACGCGACGACATTACATAGTAGATTACAAGTATATTACAAAGTAGATGATTGTGTTTATGTGTTGACTAAACAACAGGTCGTAAAAAAATTCTATTGGCAATATTATAATACCTGTCCTAGATCTTCGGCAATCGATATTTCCATTGCTACTAGATACCAAAAGATTCACTGATTGTACTGGAAACACAATTATCCAGACAGTGCTGGAGTCGTTAGAAAAAAGTGTCAACAAGTTAAATATTGTTGTTTGTAATCGATGGTGCCGCAATAATGCGTTCAGTAGTTCGTTCTCTTTCACAGCACAGTTATAGATTGTTACATGTTACGCGTCAAGTACATGCGTTTCATATTGTGGCAGAAACTATTCGAAAATGTTTTCCTAAGGTAGATGCAATAGTGATTACAAAATGTGTTTCTAAAATCTCCTAAATATCTTTGCGAGTTTCTAGAAAAGTGTTGTGGAATTACCGAACCAGCCTATCCTTACACGTTGAGGAACATGGTCAAAAGTCGCTTCTTATTATGCTAAATATTAACAGCAAATGAAATCTGCTTAACTACAGCTGCCCAGGCTTCAGCTGTTAAGGAAAGCCAGACACTATTTCGAGATGTTTCCATTGAAATTATTCATACCAACTGTGAATTAGTGCTTGACGCAATAGAGAAACTACAAAATGGTGTTTTGGCGTTAGCGAAGTCTCTACAAATAGTTGAAGTAAATTCACTGCTGCACGCTATTGATGATCCAAAAAGTAAGTGCATCAAACACTTACTGCAACGACACTTATTCTAAATTCTAAAACAGATTAGCCTCTCTGCTCAATTAAAATATTTCTATTAAGCGTTCAAACAAAGGGCGCCTGTTCTAGAAAATATACTGAACAGAAATAAAAGTGATTATAGTAGTAGTAGTAGCGGTGTCAATAAGCCTACAGTCGAATGTAAACTTGTGCTTGTTGGATACGCATGCAACTTAAGAAAGAAGATTGATACGAATTAATGAACCCTTGAAATCAACTGATCAACTGATTCTGTAATGTGCGTTATAGTAATAAAATGACTTTTTTGCACAATGCATCGCTGCATATAGTAGGTCATACAAAGATGGGTAGCAAATTGTGCATCAATTATGTTTGTAGTTTTCGAAATATCGATCCAAAGATTATGATCGGTCAAAAAAAATGAGTGACGTGAATAGAGCAGCAAATTAGCATAAAATTTCTCGCGCAATTGAGCGGAAGGCCGGCCTAAATAAATATCTCGTTACTTAATCGTTGTACATCGTAATTTAAGTTTTATTCACAGAATTTGAAACATTGATTTTAATGAATTTCTACTTAAATTGAGTAAAGGATACAAAAGCTTCCATATTTATTTGATTATCTATGACTAGAAAATGGTGGAATATTTATTGTACTTGTTTAACTTTTCATTGCTTTTTTTAGTTAGAAATCATCTTTTACTTATTATCCCTTAAATAATATTGACAATAACAGTAGGTGACTATGCGACATAAATCAAATTCAATGGACAATAATTTGTAAAAAGTATGTAATATCATTAATGATATCGGCTATGTACACATTTAATGTTAGACAGTATCTGTGCGATCTTTCGATTTACATAATTAGAATTTTCTATAATTATTTTTATTGTAGAGTGAATGCTTCCAAATTTATTATTTACAATTTCTGTATTATTGTATTTTTGCATTACCAAGATACTTTTTGAATTCATGTACGAGGTGTGGCTATTAAATAACGAGACTGACGCTGGTACAGAAGAACTGCACATGCGCCAAACGCCAATGATTGACAGCTATTTATCGTGAAGCCTTCTCTTTCGAATGCAGTGCCTCTCGCCTCTCTAAACAAATCAGTATAGCCGTAGCCTTCATTTGCATTAGAGTTTTTCGTTCCGCCGGAAAAATGTTAAGTGTAACAATAGAGCAACGAAATGTGAAATTTCACATGAAACTTGGAAAAACCGCTACTGAAACTTATGATTTATTGAAAGTGTATGGCAATAAATGCTTATCGCGTGCACGTGTTTTTGAGTGGTTTAAACGTTTTCAAGATGGCCGAGAAAACGTTGAAGATGATTCACGCCCGAGTCGCCCTTCCACGTCAAAGACAGATGACAATATCGAACAAATCGGTAATCTAGTTTGATCTAACCGTCGGTTAAGTATTCGTGTGATTGCTAAAACTGTAGGAATTGATAAAGAATCCGTACGGCAAATTTTACATAACAATTTTAACATGAAAAAAGTGCCTAAAATTCTCACGTTTGAACAACAAGAAACTCGCTAAATGTTTGTACTGACGCTTTGAATGCCATTTAAATGACCCAAACTTATTGGAAAAGATAATAACATGTGACGAATTGTGGTTTCTTACTTATAATCGTGAAATGAAGCGCCAATCCATGCACTGGAAGAGCCCATCTTCACCGAAAGCCAAACAAGCTCGAATAAGCAATGATTATTATTTTTTTCGATATTCATGGGATTGCGTATCTTCACTGGGTTCCTGAAGGTCAAACTATTAATCAACATTACTACCTTCACGTTCTTGCTCCACTCCGTGAAAGAAAAGGAAAAAACGACCCGAATTGCCGAAGGACAAGTCATAGGTTCTCCACCAAGACAATGCACGGGCTCATTCCGCATTGTCATTCAAGAGGTTTATAGCCAAGTACAGCATACCAATCTTAGATTATCCGGCTTATTCGCCGGATTTTGCGCCGTGTGACTTCTACCTGTTTCCTAAGGTGGCATCTGAATTAAAGGGAACAAGGAGGTTTATAGCCAAGTACAGCATCCCAATGTTAGATTATCCAGCTTATTCGCCGGATTTTGCGCCGTGTGACTTCTATCTGTTTCCTAAGGTGGCATCTGAATTAAAGGGAACAAAATTTGAATCCGTTGAAGCTATGAAAGCGAAAACGGCACGCGTCCTGAAGGAGCTGACAGAAGAAGACTTCCAAGCACTGTTTCGAATAATGGAAGATCCGCATAGAGCGTTGTAGGGATAGAGGAGGGATGTATGTATATTGAAGGTGATAATAAGTAAATATGTATGAAATTAAAATAAAATATTTTACAGAATCGGTCTCATTATTTAATAGCCACACCACGTATACCTTACATGTAAATGCATGGTATGTATGATTCTAATCTTAGATATGGATTTACTTATACACGGGTTACTGTAAGTCTAAGTGAACAAAAGCATGGTGTAAGGAAAATGACGTCCTAATATTTGAATGACCTACGCAAACTCCATACTTATCGCCTATAGAAAACCTGTGGTGCATCTTGAGGAACATGTGATCTAATTTCTGCTGCAACTACCAGGTGCAGCAGAAATAATGCCCTAGTATTAAACGTAAATAACAAAACAACCGCAGAATCTATTCAAAAATGTGTTTCACAGTTTAAAAGAGCAACATTTGCTGTTTACTTTAGTTAACATACTGTATTATACATCTAAGATATCAAATCCCATTACAAGATGACATTGCATGGACCAGTCGGCTTTTCGAAATCGCATCTCGCAATTTCCCATTCTGAAGCTACTTGAAGGCTCGAAGCAACCAATAGAAAACGCCACTAGACCACTTAAAAACTGCCATTTGTCAAGGAATCGAGACAATGGAATAATATAGAATTTCAGGAATAAAATTCAGCTTTGCATAGAAAAGTACTGTCGGCATTTGCCGAATATTATTTTCAAAACCAAGTGATGGTATCGTCGATATAAAGTAAATGCAAAAATTGTTCTTCCAAACTGTGAAATGTTATTGACGTTTGATATTCGGAAGTCATTTCTGTCGCAATAAAGTAACAAAAAATAAAAATGAAACTGGAATAAAACAAAGAATTTTAGGAGAATGGGAAAATATTTTACTTAATTTTATTTAATACGTACGTAAAAAATTAATTGGTACAATCCCAAAAAGCACTAAAGTCGATTATTAAATGTCATAGTGATGTTAATAAAACACTATCGTTTTTAGAACATGCCTGTAGTCATATTTATACATCTTACAATTTGATTTTATATGAAAAAGATATGGTCAGAGCTGTAGACATGCCAGTCAGGGCTGTAGACATGCCATTGTGATGAACAGATTCAGTATACGAAATTAATAATATCACAGACAAAATAGGTTTTGATAGTCAAGCCAAATCAAGTATTCTATTTTACACAAACTACTAATTTTGCAGAAACCTATTCATTACATGAGCATTTTATTCCAATGGAAACAAATGTCTTGTTTAGTTTTTAATATTTTCCATTTTTCATTCTGCATGACCAAGCAACATAAGTTTGCTATAATGTTTTCATGGTTGTTATCAGAAGATTCCTGCAGAGAGTCAAATCGAAATTAGAATACTTTAGCATCTTTAAAATTGGATGAAGTCTAATGTAATCTATTTTACAAATTTCCACAGAATTATAATATAGTTGAATATTTATTTAGAAAGCTGGTAGTGTAGTTAATAAAACATTGGCATATTCTTAAATAGAAAAAGTCTGAATCTCAAAATTTCGGTGTCAATGAATTACTTTCTTTTGATGAAAAAGAACAATTTCTAAAAAAAAAGCATTAAGATATGTTAAGCATAACTATAATAGAATATTACTACTAATTGACTCCACAAACATTTTTAAATATAAATTCATCAAATATTTGCTTACCCAAAAACGAAACGGCAGTTAATAGCACTTGATAATGCGTAAACCACGAAGTCAGCATCTCAACTCTTCAAAATTTCATAATTGCATTGTCATTAAATTACTCTCATATTTAGCCTTTCTTAAGTTCTTATTTTGTACACTCAAAATTTATAAGAAAAGAAAACCATTCTACACAATTACAACTTTTTAAATTTTCGTGTAACTCTTTCTTGATCTAATTATATGGAACACAATCACAAATTTTATGTTGAAGTTCGTATCTTTAGATAACGAACTTATTATAGGAAAATTTTGACATGACATCAATTGTCTTTTTAAGTTATTCTTACTTTTTTAGGATTCATGTTGTCGGTTATGCGCGACTACGTAAGCTCCGGAGATGAATTCCGGGAGGAGAAGTGTACGTATCCCGGATTTACGAATAGCAACTGACGAATCCGTTATATTTCAGCGACGAGTACAATCTCTGACGCATGTCAACTGTTCATATATAAAGTTAAAAACATTCAAAAATATCTTACTATTTACAATAAATAGGTATTCCTTTCTTAGTTAATAGTTAACGTTTCCCGTTATTCAATTTTAAAGCTTTCTCTTTGAATAATACGTTTTGATATAAAATTAGTTTTTTTTACTATTTCCAAAAAAGCAGCAACTTGTAATTATAATCAAGGAATCACTCGTTTCTAATCACTAAAAGATTGATACTTCAACAAATTCTCGTGAACTTCTGAAGAGTTTAGATGTGTGAATTTTACCAAAAACATAAATTCCATCCGATCCGAATCTGAAGCAAATTTCTGAAATAAGTACAGGATCCGAATTGCTCTTTCAAATATATGTATTAACGTATTAATTTAATATTTGGACTTTAATTGTAAATACAAATATAATTAAAGAGAGATAAGAAATAAAAGCCAAGGTATTGAAAACAGCTGTAGAAATAACGATCCTATCACTGTTGTACAAAATAGTAATTTTAGTTAAACTAATTCTGTTTGTATACATAGTAGTGCTAGTATGACTGAGGGAGTATGAGTAGTCTAGTAATATACATAGGAGGGTGGTCCCATAAATACCCGGCCTGACGTAGTGATGACGGTAGTTGTTTGGAAAATATTACTGTATTACAAAGTACACAATTTATAAAGCATATGTTTCGAGTTCGAAGACGCCACGTATTTAGTATTTGTTTGGCAGCCATCAATAGTGAAGTTTTCAGTGAATTTGTAAAAATGGAGAAAATTGGTCATCGTTACGTGAAAGGCCTCAGCCCAATCGATATAAAAGCTGAACAGGATTCTTCTCTGGGTGAGTCTGCTCCTTCGTTTACAACAGTGAAATATTGATAACAGAGTTTAAACGAGACCGTACGAGCTGCCAAAACGAGCATCGCAGTGGTTGATCAAATGAGGTGATGACTCCAGAAATGGTGAAGAAAATCCACAAAGCGATACTGGATGATCGTCGACTGAAAGTGCGCGAACTAGCAGACATAATAGGCATTTCAAAAAGTGCGGTACATCGCATATTTGGAGATGAGAAAGCTGTGTGCAAGATAGGTGCCGCATTTGCTCACACTCGAGCAAAAACAGTGTCGTGAAGATGTTTTAATTGAGTATTTAGCGAAGTTTCACAGCAACGAAGGAGGATTTTTGCGCCTTTTATAACAATGGTTGAAAAAAATGGCTCAGTGGTCAAAGATTTTGCGGTAATGATTAAGTTATGTCGGGAGTTAATGACTATTTTGTGGAGCAAGACAGTTCTTATTATAAAAAGGGTATCGAACTTATTGAATATCGCTGGAAAAAGCGTATAGAGCTGAAAGGAGATTATGTTTAAAAATAAATGGTGGGTAGAGTACTTCTGGGACCCCCTCGTATGTGTAATATACATGAGATGCAGTTAAAATTTAAAAACACATTGTGTATATACATGTACATAGTATTAGCATGTTGTAATATGTAAAATTTTAAGAACTTGATTATCTATACAGACAAAAAGTAAATGTACATTTCGTTTTAAAAATTTGTTCACTTTATGTAAATTGTCTTCTTAAACCAAAAATGTGTAAAGAACTATTTTCAGTGATCTCAGAGATGCCTAGCTTCGTAAATAGTATTAAATGTACACTACGCAATTTGCCATTCGCCTTCAGAAAGTAGGGATCAGTACCTGGACAGAGGGAAAAAGCAACAAAAAATTGTCGTAATACTGAAGGACAAACCTAAAGCAAGAATAGCATTATGTTCCACCAAAAAAACAAGGGTTTATTCAAGTAAAGAGTAACCTAAAGATATTCTTTTGTATATAGGTTTTAGGTTTCCAAACACATTTAGCATTTAGAGCAGTTAAGAATTTTTTAGAAGTTCTGACTTACAGTTTAAGTAGAATTTTTTGAATATCAATAATTTCGTATATATCAGGATACATGTTGTATCTAATTCTGCTTATTTCTTGTTGTATTTTGGGTAAACTGTTGAACCGCTTTGGATGCAAACGTATCACCCATCACAGTCCGCTGGAATAAAGAATCAATCATTGATGATGTTTTTGAGAAAGGAGCCAACAAGAGGATTGTACACAAAAGCAAGAGCATTTTATGTAATATGCTTCTCATTACAAAGTCGAATACATTTAAAATAAAAGAAAAAGGACACGTATAAAGCTCTTATAAGGGAACAAGAAATGGTATGTTGCTAATGAGAATGTAAATAAGACAATACAGTGAGATAATGTAATAATATGTGGAGATATTTTCACATTGCCAGTTTAGACATTAACTAAAAGTTAATTTTTGAAAAATATATTTTAAAAAGTTAATCTAAAAAAAAAAATAGATTATAGTTTAACTTATAATAAAAATAGCGATAAAATAATCAATGAGCTTGTCATTAACAAGTGTGATGTTGTAATGAGTACATAGAGGGCAGAATAAATTTGAGATGTCATTTCAAGAGCATGGTGTTAAATACGCTGAAACAATTTGAACTTTTGTGAGAACAACTCTTAATATGTTATTAATATTATTAATTTATGGTGCTGCAACAATATGTTCTGTAGACTGGTCCCTTAAAGACGACTGTGCTAACTTCTTACATGGTACTTGTAAAATCCAAGCTTTGATTGGACATTGTTATCCAAAGGTAAACAGTTGATAATGCACACAAAAGCAGTGTTTCTCAAATCCCCTAAAAAGAATTCCACAGGCAATGTCCCGATATCACCGAACTTCCACAGCCAATTCGTACACGCTGGATTAAGGGTAACAAAAATTAGGTCTGTTGTTTTACAACATGATCTTAAAGAAGCACCTATCATTAATGAAAATCAATAGTAATTCCAAATAATTTATAACAATTAAAACGGAGTAGTTGAAGCAATTATTAAGTTACAAAATTCTTCGTTGCCATTAGTGGATTCACTGCAAATACTGAACAGTGTCCGAACACAGATGTATACTATCAGCAACGTGATACAGCCAAAGTATATAATGTACTAAAGAAAGATGCGGATTTTACTCCATTAAAACGAATTTGTACTGACAATAAGTGCACAGACCCGTTCAATATTGACAAACATTACTTTAATTATGTAAATATTATATCACTAGATATCGGACAGTCGTTCTCTTCATATAAGAATATTCGAGTTCACCGTGAGGAATTACAAACTGTATTTCCTAAAACAACTGTGGAAACATATCTGATGCTTCAAATATTTAACCGATCTTATCCTGTTTGTGATTACACTGAAACCGCTGCTTAAAAGAAAGTTTTACTATATTCCTCATTTTACTAAGGTTTCGATCTCGGCCGCTCTACGCAAGTCATTAATATTTTTGTTCTGGAACATTTTCTCAATCGTTTCATTTGTCTTCGATAATATCGCTCGATGTTCGCATTCTTTTGCTTTTTGGTTGCCAGTCAAAATTCATGGTACCCACTTTAATAATTTGGACATGCTCAATTCTACATTTAAAATGTGATGAATATATTCAGTCAATATGTAGATCGTGGTAGTCGCTATCTCATTGATGATTCGATCGATCAAACAATGTAATTAATTTTCTTGACCAGTTCCGGATTCCTGACGATTAGCAATTAGTCATTTGATTTACAATATAATAAACTATTTTAAATTTACACTACAATTGAAATTGAAGTAACATTTATACCAAAGAGAGCTCGCAATAAATATTAATTACTGTGAAAAACTTGAATAGCAGCATTTTAATTGCCAGAGAGAATTAAGCAACTCCAGAAAAACACTACACGTGTTGTTAATACACACGACACATTTTATTTTTACACGAAAAACTAAAAAGAAATTAATAACCTATGTGTTTTAGTACAAATATTCATAGTTATAGCACCAGTCACACATCGTAATGAAACAAAACTATATCTTGACTAATAACAAAAACACGTTGGAATGTCCAACCTATAAAGTATTGGAGAAGCGTCTTTTCCTCCAATGGCAACAAGTATGTAGCGTCTATGGCGATGACTAGTATGAAAATCATATCTAAAAGTCCTTAAAGAAAGATATCTTAAGACACCGTTAAATATGGAGGCAGCACTATGCTTGTATTAGCGCTATATCGACAGTATTATATATTAACGATTCCAGTTGGAATATTAGAGATAAATCATTTAGGTAATATGTGTGCTTAAATATTTTATAAATGAAGTTTCAATAAAATTTAACGAAATACAATTTGTCACCGTCTGATTTTGGTATTTTTTCAAATTTATCAGAAATTAAATAAGAACAGACACATATTACTAACACAAAATGTTTTATGCTTTATAGATACTACTGAAAATCTGTAAATACAAGTTTTTACCACTTCTTGTAGTTTTACTTACTCCTGTCAATGTACATATGTGAATATTATCTTTTAGAGCTACTATTGTTAGGTTCGGGAATGAGTGCGTAAACTTTTCCGGTATGCATCATACATTTTTGATTAGATATCAGATTTATATCGAGTGAGTTCTTAGGTCAGGTTAAAGGAGTATATTATGTTATTGAACCAGATTTTTGATCGATTTTGTTGTATGACACGGTACTCTATCCTGTTTGAAGGTGTATGGACTTTCTTTTTCATTAAGTGAACTTAGTAAAAGCAAAAATATAGTTTCAACAACCTTTGTCAATTGCACTGGTGCTCTCCACAAAATACAGAGGTCTGTTGCCATTCGCGATTGTATACTATCAGATCATGACTGATGATGGCTGTTTAATTTTTTTCTACAGCATCATCACTATAATGTCCCTTGTGTCTTCATTTACCGAAATTAACAGACTCCGAGAACGTTTCAAGTCGGGATTTATTACTGAATATCACCTGTTGCAAAGAGAATTTGAATTGTAAAAATGAAATTTATTATAAAAACTGATACTCTCAAGAAATAATTTATTAACGACAAAATTTGTACTTATTGATTTTTTTTGCAATCCTTTACTGTATAATTTCTATGCATATTTGTTCAATGCAGGCGTGCAGGCGTATTTTTTAAATTTTTAGTGTCAAGCTAAGCTTCTTGGCTGGTCTGCAACATTTGATTTCGGAAGCGTATAGTGGTAATCGCATCGTGACCTCAGATATCTAATTTATCCAGTAACTGTCTAGCAAAAGTTTATCTATTTACAAGTAGTGCTTTTATAATTATCCGATCGTCTCTTTCGGTGGTTTTACGGAAACCATGGCAATGATAGTTACCGCTCCATGTTGACGGAATATTTTCTCGAATTAATGAGGCTATTTGGTTGACTGTATGCCGAGATACTTTTGGCATTAGTGCAATTTGTCGCTTCAAATACGTGCCTGTTTTTAATATTACATTTTAATTTTATACAAGCTACTAATGTCTTTCACTTTTCACATTCTGAATAAATTACGAACCTTAAAAATTCATCAAAATAATTAAACTAATAATAAAATTCAAAATATATTATTAAAACACCTTAATACACTTCTTAACTCGAGCACGTATAAATTTTAATTGAAATTGCATATTATTCGTAATACTTTCACATATTTCACTACCTGTGTCTAGACCCTAATGGCAGATACCTAATCCCAAACCGATAATAAAGGGATTTTTCCGAATAATGCAATGGTTGTTTTTCTAGGAATAGATCCCCTTTGAACAACTAAATCAGTTTACAATCAAAAATTTGGAATATATTTAAACAAACGACTTGTTTGACAAATTTTTTGATACGCAAGGGTGGATCTAATTCAATTTTCAGGTCCTCTTTGTTTCAAGTTATTGTGGACGTTCGTTTTTTTCTGAAATCTCCACAATTCTCTAACGCCATCTTCGCAGAACAACAATCGATGGATATTAAGACAACGTTACAAACTTGCCTAAGTGATTTAAGTGTACGAATAAAAGGAAATACCACTAAAAATTATAGAAAGTTTGGTCTTTAATGTACCTCCTTACGATTGTAAAAATATAGGCGAAAAATAGATACTTATTATGTCAAAAATAAACGACACTTTGGATAATTATTTGAAGCAGTAACATCGCAATCTGTCTCTTATTAAAAAGACGCATAATAACAAATAAAACCAAACATTGGTCTTGATATGACTGGCAATATTTCCTGTCCTCTGAAAATTGTATAATTATTTGAAATCAATTTTACAGAAGAAATATACGAATTAAAAGAATGTGCAAAGTTATGATGCCAATTTTTACAACAAAAACAAATAATATTAATAAATTAATAGAAAAAATATCAAGAAATTGGCTTCCAATATGCCATATCTCTTATACGTGGGCAAGGTGAAAAGTTCTCAGCCTGACACAGAGATAGCGTTACAATAAACAGTCTTTAGTTCATATGAAAACTTTCAACTTCTTCTTTCAAGTAGTTTGTTTGCAAGAATTTTTGTAGTAGACGTCGTGCGTGTTATTTTTTTAAATGGATAAACTTGAATATCGTGCTGTTATAAAATTCTTTGTTTTGGATGGTTTAACCCCTATGGAAATTCATCCGAGGTTGACAAAAGTGTACTGGGACTCTGCTCCTTCGATGTCAACCATTAAAAACTGGGCAGCTGAATTTAAACGTGGTCGTACGTCCCTCGAAGATGATCCACGTGAAGGACGGCCAAAAACCGCAACCACATCAGAAATTATCGAAAAAGTACATGATATTATATTGGACGATAGGCGAGTGAATATGAGTAAGATAGCTGAGGCTGTGGGGATATCGGAAGAAAGGATGCGAAACATTTTGCACAAAGAATTAGAGATGAGGAAGTTCTGCGCAAGATGGGTGCCGCATTTGCTGAATGTCGATGAAAAACAAATGCGCAAACGATTTTCGGAGCATTCTTTGGACAGATTTAACAAGAATCCAACCGATTTTATGCGGCGATTTATCACCATGGTTGAGACATGGGTCCACCACTACACGCCAGAAACGAAATAGCAGTCGAAGTAGTGGGTGGAAGCCGGTGGCTCAGCGCCAAAGAAGGCGAAGTCGATAGCATCTGCCGGAAAAGTCATGGCCAGCGTGTTTTGGATGCAAAAGGAATCTTGTTAATTGATTACCTTGAAAAAGGCAGAACAATTACAGGCTCATATTGCTCTAACCTTCTTGACCAGCTGGATGCCAAAATTTGCTAGAAGAGGCCTGGTTTGAAGAAGAAAAAAATCATTTTTCATCAGGACAACGCACCCGCACACAAAGGTGCGTTGGCGATGGAAAAATTGAGGGATTTGGGGTACGATTTGCTCGGCCATCCCCCCTATTCTCCTGATTTGGCACCCCCAGACTTCCATCTATTTCCAAATTTGAAAAAATTTGTTTCTGGGAAGCGATTCACATCCAACGAAGAAGTTGAAAGGACCGTAGAAGAATATTTTGACAGCCTTCCAGACTCTCACTTCCGGGAAGGAATATTGATGTTAGAAAAACGCTGGACCAAGTGTGTTGATCTCAAGGGAGATTATGTAGAAAAATAAAATCATTTTTTAAATTTAAATCGCGGTCTTTCATTGTCAGGCCGAGAACTTTTCACCCAAATTATTCCAATTAATTATATATTAGAATAATCCATGTGATTGTTATAATAAAAATCAAAGTAGAATGTTAGGTTTAAATAGGTTTCACGAACGTATTACAAACCATAAAACACTAATGGGATGAATAAACTAAAATTACAAAACATAACAATCTTTTTCAATTTTCGCTTCAACATTCTCTTTTTCTCGTGTTTTATATCATGTTGTCTGACAGTAATAAATTAAAAATAAAATCAGTAAAACAGTGAATTATTATTTCTAATTAGCAAAGAAACAAGCAAAATAAAAGCAAAGCGGTAAGTTCTAAGTAGAAATTAACTCCTACATAATCATTTTCACCCTTCATGTATTTTACAGAAACACCACCTAAACTTTCATTAAAGGTCTTCTTTTCAAGTCGTCACAAAGGTTGTATTTTTTTATTTCCTAATTTCTCATTATTAATATTGTGAATTTGTTGTTATAAAATGAAGTGTATAATATATTAAAGAACATATTTTGAGTAAAAAAAAGCGAATTGAAAATTTTAAAATTAAATTATTTTATAATTTCTCTATTCTTAATATTATATTTGAATATTGTATTCCATTTTATCTAATCTTTAAAGTATATACCAAGTATAAACAGATAGAGGAATTCTTTGACATTAATTACTCTAAATATATTATCCATTCTAACTTTTTTTATAAAAATATACAAATAATTGAATAAGTAAAAAGCGCATTAATTTTGTTTTATTTATTTCCTTTTAATTTAATATTTATTAAGCAAATTTTCCAGTGCTAGAATTGTAGAGTCATCTATGAACGAGCGCCGAAATTACTAGAGCCATTCTATTTTTGAACGGTAATTCGATAAGCCCAAAACACGTGTGAATGTTAGTTCGCTGACTAAAAGCGTGCGTCGCGTAAACGCGTTCGATTTTTCTTTTTAAACGAAACGTGATCGTCAGTTACAATGGGAAAGAAAAACCAACACAATAGACAAACGAAACACAAACAAACACCTAACCTCAACAGAAAACAAGCTGAATTACACACACAAATCGAATATTTGTTACGTTTGACGACACAACCTTCAAATCAAAATGTTGCCAAAGAACTGGATGCCCTCCGGGAAATTGACGGTATTTTACAGAAGATAAAGAAGTTAGAAAAGCGTATAGACGATGAATATACAGTGGAAAACGATAAAAGGTGCAATGTCTCTACAATCGAGAGGTTCACGACTTGGCTGAAGGATAACGGCGCTACATTCGAAGGTACTAGCATATCGGAATTTTCCGGTTATGATTTGGGATTAAAAGCGGAAATTGATATACCTGAAGCATCTCTAATAATTGGCGTACCACGAAAATTAATGTTCACAATAGACGCCGTTAAAAGTTCTACACCAATTGGTGTGTTAGGTACTGATGCTATACTGGAAAATATGCCGAACGTTGCCCTGTCTATTTTCCTTTTGTTGGAGAAATTTTCCGAAAATTCCTTCTGGAAACCCTATCTTGACATTCTTCCAGTATATTACACGACTGTACTATATTTTACCGTTGACGAATTGGAAAAATTAACGGGTTCACCCACCTTGAAGACCGCATTAAATCAAATTAAGAACATCGCCAGGCAATACGCGTATTTCTATAAATTAATAAATGCCGCTAAGGATTCCGCTTGTGAGATATTGAGAAAACGATTCACATACAGAGAATATTGGTGAGTTAATAATATTGAATTTTTCATGTTTCATTTATTCGAAACAAGACAAGAATATCAATATTTACCATTCAGTTTATGATTTTATTTGAACATTGAACGTTTCAATCAGTGTCTGTTATCAGTCATAAATGATATTATAGTACATTTTGTATTATTAGTTTCCTTCACAAAGCAGATATGTATATGAGTTAAAAACAATAAATTATTGTAATATTGTCGTGTATCATATATCACTACTGATGCACTGGACATTAAGTTAAAAGTGCTTAAAAATTTTATAATATATCAAGAATGTACATAATGGTAATTAAATTATTTGAATTATTACTCGCTTTAATCTCTAATTTGTTAATTTCCATATTAAACTGAAAAACAACGCTGACATGAAAGTAACGTGTGCTTGTTTTAATCTATTTTAACCTTTTGATTATAATTGGCAATAAAAACAGTTGTCGACTGAAATAAAATAAACATATCTAACCATATTCTTCAATTAAATATGTATGTATATTGAAATATATTGCATTCTATTTAATATATGAGGATGATTTAAGGGGAAATGAAACAAACAGGTTAGGTTACTAGGTTTTTAATACTTTTATATATTCCCCTTTACAGCCAATGCATGTAGACCAACGATGCTGAAGTATCTGAATACCATTTTTGCAAAGATATTTTTCGAAATCCTTAAAATACTTCTCTTTTGCTTCAATAACTTCGTTATTTGATTAAAACTTCCTTCCAACAAGGAAATGTTTGAGTTTTGAGAATAAAAAAAGTCACTTGGGGTTAAATCTAGCGAATAGGGTAACTAAGGCACAACCAGGAATTTCAATTTATCCATTTTTCCGCAAACAATTTGGCTGGTAGAAAAGACTCGTTGTCGAATTGCTTCCGCATTCAGCTTATTCGTTCCCTCAGACGTTTTTTCTTTTCCGCAACCTGAAAATTTGGGTCGAATTTGATGGTATTACTTGAGTTAACATATACACTTCAAACGGTTTGATAAAACTTACTTTTCTTAAGGAATGAAACAACTTGAAGAGTGATGGATTAAATGTAATATGTGTTCGAGGAGAATACGCTGAAAAATTCAATATTTCTTGCCAAAAAGTTTTCTAACTTCACTAATTTGTTATCCAAATTCAAAGTAATGGAAAGGATAACATCGAACGCTGATACTTTATTAAATTATATCATTAGTTGTGCTAATAGTCTCACTTCCTGCTAAGACATTCACCTAAATGAAATACAGACAGTAATCATTTTCCCTTCTCCAACTTTAGTTAGAAGTATTCAATTTTGGCTTTCCTACTAGGTCGTGGCTCGTTTTGATATTTTGTTATCATAGTTGAAGCCTTCTAATTTCGCAAAGCTGTTTAAATGAAATAGTTTCGTCTCTGAGCTGTCTTTCAAATACCTTGAGAATATTGACGACGATATCGACCAGATATTGTAAGAATCTTTAATCTTGGCTGTTAAAAATGCAATGAGACAGATTCTCTATATTTATTTACCCTTTACGAGCACTTGGGCAGTAACTTAACAAATACAAAGTATTTACTATAATTTACAGACAATTGTTTCACTGTGTGACATGTGAAATGGTCGTGAAGTAATAAAATACCAAATGCATGGACAGCATATTTCAATTTTCTTCGAACAAACATGTAGGGAGGCAGGAGTAAAAAAATGTATAACGAATAATTTAAAATTCGTAAATAGAATAAAATATACATATTCTGACAGAGTTTAAACTACTTAAAAGGTTTTGTAGTTTCATTAAGACCATTCCTATCAAGAATTGTTATTTATGTTGATAAAACCTTCATTTCGATAGAAAAGAGGCTAACGTCTAATGTCAAATTTGTCGTAGGTTGCAGGAAAAGAGAAATAACAAACTTTAAACGAAATTCGTCTGTGTTCCAGGAATATTCGTTATCAAGTAAACACACGCTCACAAAGTAAGCAAGCCATTGCCATTACCTGCATAAAATGATTATCGCCAGTACCAGCGATTGGACGATAATAAAATTTTAGTTCATTATTCTGTGCCGAAGTAGAATTCCTTTTATAACCTATCGACTGTAGAAATATATTTTAACTCGTCTATATTCTTTAACTAAAATTTAATTGTTTGCAAAACGTGTATTGTATCTAATACGCCTACTTCCCAACCCACGTTTTAAATATTAAACAAGGATTGATTAATTACGAAACATTGGAAACTTAGAAGCTCTCAACACTTTAATAAAACACCAACTTATAAATGTTTTGTCTATGCCTTCAGACATAATGAAATGTAAAAAATTTCTTTAACACTTTCGATGATACCCTTCGGTACTTTCATTCTTCTGATGAATTTCATTAAACGTAATTGTTAATTTTCTCTCCGAAACTGACGCGGCAAAATCAAAGTTAGTCGAAGTTAAACTCAAATAATGACTTTCCGGTTGTCTTAGCTTTTCATTTGGTGCTTGGTTTTCGAGGCAATTGAGAAAACATCCAAATAAATTAATTTCTATCGGCGAAGAAGACCCTCTTAGGGTAGGCTTTTCATCATGCAAACTGGATTTATTAGCTCTTCACTTCGAATCATTACGCGAGTAAATAAGAAATTACAGCACTTGAAATGATTCAATTTTATTAGAATGAAATTCAAAGAAATTGGTTTAAACATGTATATATGGATCTATATACGTATATATTCTGTGGTGTATTAAGACACACACGTGGTGTAATATGATAATTTTCATGGCGTATTTTGTTAAACATTGATTATTTAATATAAAAAAAAAACGGTTTTATGTACAGACTCTAGGTGTATAACCTCCAAAATGGCCTAAATTCTAAGTGTAGTTAATAATTTAATTTTCCCTCAACGTTTCATATTACATGTTTTTTATATTTAATATCTCTCGTTATATCGTGAGGGACGATGTTTTTTTGGCGTCAATATTTGACGGAGATCTTGCCAGTTACATTATATGAAATTTCTAAGGCAATGGTAAAATCTGATTAAATAGGGTCAATATTACATAAGGTCAAAAGAGCTGTAATTGAGGCTAACTTCAACAGACCTGTGCAAAGAAGCCAAAAGACTCCATAGAGACATGAAGACTACAATAGGTCTGAAAAGGTTGCACTTATGGCTTCCTCAAGAATGCTGATGTAATCTAATCTCTATAGGATGGCTCGCAACCTTTTACCAAAACTCTACGTCGTTATTTCTATTTTCTGACAGTAACGATACACTGACAAATAACATTTTTATTCTTCCGGGTTTAAAAAATTTAGTAAAAGTACCCCCCATTTTATCAACTTTTACTAAATAATAAACTACTTAACAAAATTTGATTCCAACTTTCTCAAATAACAACTCAGTCATATATCAAATTAATTCTCCAAATTCTTGTCCCAAACATATATAGATTAGATTTATACGCTAAACCACCCAAATTTGCTTCGATTATACCTTGCTCCGAGTGGTTCATTTTTAGCCCACGTTGTCCAGATATGCCTTATATACGATATATAAGGACAGCAACTTCCCGGATGCAGCAATTCTAAACATGACAGAAGTCGACACTTTTGATGAATCCATAATTTTTTCGAATGTTTTTGAAGAACGACGAACTATTTCTTTCGTTCGACCCAATTATCCTTAAAATTATTTTTGTCATAATTGGCTATGGAATCTGTATGAATTTCTTAGAGTATTTATTAAATTAGCGAAATATTGGTTAATGATAAACGGATTAATTTTAGTTTAACTCTCTTTGATGGCCAGAGATAGCCTTTGTGACAATACATCTTTGTGTCTATTTAGATACGAGAGATACTAATCTTTGTTTGGTTTGTTGTCCTTAAATTTTGGGACCCTTTTCTATTTAAATAATTTTTTACAAATTCTCTTACATCATCACATTGTAGAGGGAACCCCCAGTTAGATACAAAAGTAATGCAACTTACAATTTTGCAACTTTATTAACACTACGTTTGACCGCCAGGTTTTTTATGCATCTGCCCTTTATTTTTCTATGTAATACTATTCAAGTTACAAATTGGCTTCCGATGATTTCTATAATTCCATTGCCACATTGATATTGTTCTACTGCCTGTCTTATTACTCCATCTCAATAGTTCCGGTAACTACCAGTGCCCACACGCTTTCCATATTTTCATAGCACGATTTTTTAAATCACGTCTAAAATGATAAAAATATTAATGTAGTACGCCACTGCTTAAGTAGTACAAAAAAAGCCCGAAAAAAATGCTACAAAATTTTCACACTCGCAGCTTGCATTGGGTAATATAAAGTGTTCGGTAATGATGAAATAGTTAATTTTCTTACCTAATTTCCAAAAGTACACACAGTCAAAATTCTCATTAATTCTATGCAGTTTGCATGTAACGCTAATGTTAGTTCCTTGTATGTATATTTAAAATAGAGCTCAAAAATTTCCGTAGATTACTAAAAGATGTCACTGGCGTATTAAAATTTTTAAAGTGTTCATGTCGCCGTACTTTTTCAAGTCACCCCATTTTACGGTATTCAATCACTCTTCAAAATGTAATAAGAACACTAACTCCCATTCCGATTTGCTTTGTGTTAATTTTTACCAAACGCTAATTTAATTTATTTTTCGTTTTTGCTTACATTGTAGTTTTTAGAATAAAAATAAATAACTATATCCATATATTTTTTTATTGTACTTTACTATGCTTTCATTGGCTATAGTTTTCGTCATACAAAGAAATAGCATGAAACGATATAGATTAATATACTAAAAAATAAATTAGGACACAATAATTAAAAAAGTATTATTATATAATAGTAGGACTATTTATAATTTGCAACAACATACACACATAATTCAGTTCTGTTTAATCAGACATATTGCACATCTATCACAACGCAGTCTTATATTGAATTCGTATTGTTCACTTATTAACAACTAAATCACTGGAATGGTTTCTTATCATTCTCCCATATAGTCTCAGACATACGCTGCAAATGTTGCTTGTAATAGTGTTTTTTCCTGCCAAGTGTTTCTGACATGAAAGTTCGAAAACTCCTTCGGTCGGAATTTTCCAAAATGGGAGACTTTATTTTTGAACAAGAGAGACTTCCATTGTAGCAAAACTTTTTCTTGTGTTTTTGAGACCATTTAAATATCATTAAGATAGTTAAAAATATCACTAATGATATACCAACTATCAATAAACTTGCCAAAATAGCGTGTTTCACACCATATGGTAATTTTATGAAAAGGTCATAATCGTTAGTGTCGCTATAAATTTCCTTGTTTTGAGTTTCCACGATCAAATCTTCGTTTGCACTTTCTGATATGGTATTATCTACGTCATCGATGGTTCTTAATTCATTAAAGTACTTCTCATTCAAGTCTTCGACTGTTCCCTTCTGATGGGTTCTATGATAAAAATCATCCAATAAATCAGGGAAATTATTTATCCAGGTATCAGGCATAGGTGTTACTGGTCTTTCCTTATGTCGATCGTGTAATCCAATTTTGTATGTGGGAAAACTTGTTACAATATACTTATCTTTGTCTTTACTTTCTTCTATTGATTTTGATTCGTTGCTTTCCCCAATTGCTTCTACAGAATCCGAGTATCCATAATTATTAATATTTTTCGATTCCAAAGGCAACGAATGGTGGCTTTTTGGCTTTCTATCAATTTGCACCTCATTTCTCTCAGTACTGCTAATTAACTCATGTTTATTTAGTGACAGTTCTGATCGCGTGGTACCTACTTCTGATGGTCCTTCTTGGTCCTTATAAATTGGTGAATTATTTTCTACAGAAGCAATTAGCGGTTCATCTTTAGCCTCTGGTTCTTTAGTATTATTATGGAATAAATCTGACAAATGTCTTTGACTTGAACCCCGTTCACGCAACTCAACCAGATCATCTATTGTCATATTCCTCCTTTCCAGTACTTTTGTCAAATGTTCTTTTACGTCCACATCTTTCATAACATCTAGTATTTCATCCTTAGCCGTAATAGCTTTCAATTTGTCAGGAATTGTTTGTAAAGTTGTACTTTCCATTGGAATTTTGGTCGACGTCTTCTCCGTAATACTATTTATATCGAAAGACATTCTTAGAGGACCTTCATCGTTGTTCGCCTTTTGTCTTGCCGTTGATATACCAAATAATTCATTTATATTTATTCTATAAGCTTTGGGTGGTAAAGTAGAGGGAGAAACTTCGTTTTGTATAGCGCTTCTGTCGGGAGATTTTAAAATCTTATTTAATTTAGCGCTTGTTATTGGAAGATCAAGGTTCACTTTAGGTTTTACTTGTACATTGAATTCTTTTGGTGGAATGTTAGTCGTAGTAGATTCTCTGTTTAAATGTTTTGTAGTTAAGTCTAAACCAATTATATTGGGTTTATAATCGACGACTATAACATTATTAGGTTTAATAGATACCCTGTGGCCTACTTCTTCATAAGTATTTCTTTCTGTAGCAACAGATTCAGTTGGAGTTTGGGTATTCTTATTATCCATCGTATTAAATCTATAATTACTATTATACTTAGCTTTTACTACTGAATCTATTTCTACAGGATTCTTGTATTCAGTCATAACCAAATGAGGTTTTTCTGTTATGGCAAGAATGGCTTGCTTTTCTCCCTTCAGTAGATCTGAAAGGGAAAGGTTTTTCTGTTGCAAAATTTCACTCAGACTTCGTCCACCTGCTTGTTTCAATATCGTTCTTAGATCAGGAATAGTTTCGGTAGAAACTTTATTCTCGGGAACTCCCTCATCTGCTTGAAAAACGTTAATTTTACCATCCGCAGAAAAATCTAATTGCTTATCACCGAAGCTGTCATGGAAAAGTGGAAAAATACGTCTTCTGTTATTCGGTCTGATTCTCGCATCTTCTTCCATTTGGGTCCAAAAATCTTCTTGTCGCTCGTGTAGATGTTGGGGATGTTTAAGTCGTGCGGAAAGACGATCGTCTATCCTTTCGTGGTTCGCAGATATAATAGGTCCTTGCGGTCGTCGTTTTCTTTTCCTTAGACGTCTCCGTTTTACTGGGAGATGACCCTCTTGTTGACGAATATTCGAATCTGGAATCCAACCGCTCGTATCCATTTGTACATTTTCAACAACTCTCCATGCCTGAAAAGAAAAAATACGTTAGATAATTTAATATTTATGGACTTCTGAGCGTGTTATAAACGCCTGAATTTATAAAGTTTGTGCCAAAGAAATCATATTGAACATTAATTGATTTAAAAATTATATATTTTTCTAAGAGAGTCAGCATTTTAATTAATTCTTTGCATTACATATAGGGAATACCTCGAAAATAAATTATTATTTGAACGCAGTTCTGGAAACTTCTAATACTTCTATCGCTAGTATATAAACAATAAATGTTACCAGTATATGGAATGAGTAAATCACAAATTAATATTTTTTGCACTTTATATAGACGAAAAACGCGAGTAATAAGAACGTGAAAAACTCTTCTTCGTTTATAAACATGTAAGGGTATTCCAGGTTGCGTTCGGTTAGATGATGTGGAGGTTACGCCTCAATCCATCTTCGATGCCTTCGCCAACGTATTTTCGAGTGTTCTGTGTAATAACTCTGTGATAGCTCCAACCTCTACCAGTAATAATAATGTATCTTAGCTGTAGGGGCTACTTGGAGCCCCTATTCAATACCGTCCAAGTGCACACTTGCAAAGATTGCCCTCTCTTGATAGTCATAGCGAACGCGAGACTTATTGAAAATTGAAGTCGTTTGAACTCGAACCATGTCAGTAGAAAGGAGTACGTCTTCACCTTTGTGAAGTCCAATCAATATCTTTGTTTTAATTAGATTTTTCATCAAATTTTTAACTACTGATCGTGCGCCATTGCATAACTTTGGCTGATCGATGTTTTGGGGTAATATAATTGTCACTCAAGTTTTCAAATGCAGAATGTGTGACGGTAATCCGAGAAGATCGAGAGAATTAAGAAATTCCGTTGTAAATTCACTACTTCGCCTGCGATTCAACTTAGAACGATGCTGTTCGTATGTCACTCCGTTCGTAATCGCTGGAGTGGCTCCTCTTTTCAACCATACGTGATTTCGGTCGTTTGTTTCGACGTTTTGCGAAACGTTGTCTACTAATTCTTTTTTTGAAGTCACGAGTTGCAGAAATTATGTGGGAAGGTGATTTTTCCTGTTTCTGGATTTGTAGGTACAGTGCCGTTACCGACTTCGAGTAATTGTCTTTAAAATATGTTGGATCGATATGAAGCTGAACCCTCATATTGGTTGTTAAACGCAATTCATCAGCTGGTGTCTCTCAGTGTTTGGTCTAATGCCAATGCCATCCCATACAATGATTTTGCACGCCTGGAAAATCTTTCCCATTCTTGATGATTTTGAAATATTACGTATTGGATTTTCTGTGAATTGCATGTTTACTGGCTGTTTAAGGATTGAATGCGCTGGTCTCCTTCTTTTCATTAACGTGGCAGTAATACCTGAAGGAGCAGGAGCTAACACAGTATGACCGTTAGAACATATTTTATCCAGGACCAAGGAAATTAAGAAGGTTTTTTTAGTTCCACCTGTAGCGTCCAAAAAGCGCAAACCACCGGATTGGTTGGCCACGATTTGTGTGATGATATCAAACGCTATCTTTTGTTCTGGAAGGAGTTTCGGTGTATTTTCTTGGATGAACAGCTGTAAGTCATTTCTGTTGTAGGATTGCTCTCTGAACAGTTCTCTGTCGAATGTTGAATTGATAGACTGATTTGGTGCTATTCCCAATTGTACTAACAACTTGCCGCACATTGCAAGACAAATATCCTCAATGAAGATTAACGCTTCCTTGTATAATTTCTTTTGTGAAATCCAAGCCATGATTTTGTGTTTCTTGACGCATTCCGTGCAGAATATCTTCAGTCACGTAGTCTTTGTATATCTTCCAAATTGCACTGGTTGTGACAGGAAACATGTAGATAAAATAGTTGCGAACAGCTTACGTATTTGATGTGGATTTGAAATGGTGGATGACTCTTCAACTGGCTTGTTCCAATGATCGTCATTTTTCAGCAAATGAAGTGCCTCGCACGCACTCCGATACGTAATATGTATTACTCCATCTGCTATTCGTAAATGCATAAACGATGTTGGGCCACGAACTGTAATCAGAATACGCCTGTATTCGAATGCAATGTTGTGTCAAAATTTCATTTTACTGTACAAACACACGTGTATTCGAATGCAACGTTGTGTTACAATTTTAAGTCAGTCAGCTCAGCTTTGCGAGCACAAACATACGCAGGCTGAATTTTGATATACAAAGATTTAAATTCATTACATCTCAAATTTAATATTATTGAACAATTTTTCTACAACAGTTAATTTATTATGTATACATCGAAGATAGTTTTGTTGAAGTTTATAATATATTATCTTCCTTTTATGGAGTTTCTTCACTGCTGTCAGATTTTAAAATTATATCTAATCGTTCTTGCGAACTTTATTAATTTCAAGGGTTGAACTATTTACATCTATTGCCTTTTTTGGGAGAACTATTTTGTATTCTATAATAAAACCCAAGTCTTTTATAAACAAAAATATGCATGAAAGACGAATAGCTGCAATCGTCTGAACGTGTAAGCAAGCTAGGGAATGTCAACGAACTGTTGTACCATAAAGGGAAGAATACTCGCGCTAAATCACCGAAACGATTACGTCACGCTAGAACAAAGTTGTAACAATTATGTCACAAAACCAAATCGATGCCGGCAAGTTATGCAATAATATGGATGTCGAAATTATTGTCATTATTATATAAATTATATATACATACATACATGAATATAATTTATCTGTATTCAATATAAGGTTAAAATATTCTTTTGATTCTATACTACGGGATGATCAATAATTAGTAAACCTAGAGAAAAAAAAAACAGACTTTTGGCATACATTTATTTATTCTTCAAGGTATTCTCCTTATAAGTTATAATTCGTTACATTTGGTCCCCGATAATTAAGTCCTTTTATTCTTTAGAAAGGTAAGCTGTATTAAACTGTTCGAAATATGGTTTAGTTAAAATGATTACTTCCTTATACGACCCAAATCTCTGGCCACCGAAGTTTTCAAGTTGAGAAAAAATAAAAATTCCGAGGCCAAATCTGTTTAATAAGCTGGATATGGAAATATCTTGAAATGTACTTCCTAAGTATTTGCCATTGAAACAGTCGAAGTGTAAATACGTGTACCATCCTGAAAAATAAAAAATCGTTTCCTGCTTATGTGGGGTGTTTCAAGTTGTATTGCACCGTGCAGTTGATTTAAAAGGGATACATATTCACCTGCCATTATTTTCTTTCCAAAGATAGTCGACAAGAAGAATCACACAGTAAAAGATAACTCTAATCTTTCCTAAGTGTATGGTTTTTGCCTTCATCGGAGTACTTGTGTCAGCCTCAGTTTATTGTTTCGATTGTTGTTTCATTTCAGGTCTATAATATTGTATCCAAGTTTCATCAACCGCTATTATTCGGCACGAAATGTTCTTCTGGTCATGTCTTAATCTCACTAAAGAGTTGAAATGCATTCTCTTTCGAGTTTGTGTTTTATGATCAACAATACAGCACCCGTATATATTTTTTCATGCTAAATTTATTATGAAAAATGGAAACCACTGGTTCATATGGAATATGTAGAACCTCTGCTATTTCGCGTAATTTGATTAGACAGTTATTTATCACTACACCATATATTTTTTTCAATAATTCCTAGAGTATATACGTCTTTTAGGCGTCTACTGCGTCGTTCATTAAATATACTGTTAAAATCACGTTTAAATTCGGATGTGTATCATTTTATGCTTGCAATCGATACTGGTTCCCGTAAACAGATTTCAGTTTGACTTCATTATTTGTTTTGTTCTTTCAAATTACGAGCTTAGTCGATACTCCACTTTTTCAATGTTTCAAAATGTGTTATAACAAAAACTGTTTTTATTAGTGCTGGCCTCTTTTATTACACTCACTAATTACTGATCTGCCTTCGTTATTGTTGGTATTTTTTGTTCTTGAATGGTAGAAACGAAAAACAGCTAAAGTTTTAAAAATTAAGGAAAAGAATTCTGCATTCACAGAAATAGAAACAATTAAAGAAATAGTTATGTACACTCCGCGCAACATGAATAGGACCAACTGCATATATGACATTTGTAGTTGGTATAAACATGGTAGCGCGCTGGAATTGTTATTTTCGAAAATAAGAGGGTTGATAAAAAGATGTATGTAGGTACCAAATATAATTTTTGTAAAAGTCAGTGCAAATGTACGTTACTAATGACAATAAGTAGAGTAATTAAACGCCACTTGAATACGACCAATCTACAAAATAAAAGATTCGTTTGCAATAACAAAATACTTTATTGTTCAATAATGAGTACTTTTGCCATTATTTCTTATAACCTCAAACAGTCGGGATGGAATGGAATTATACAGGGTTCTCAAGTAGTCAACGGGAAGTTCCGCCCAACTTCGTTTCAGCGCCTGCTCTAGTTCGTCAGCGCAACTGAATTGGGTAGCATTGGAGTACAATTTACGCGACAACCATCCCCAAACATTTTCTATGATGTTCAGGTCGGGGGAGAGCGATGGCCAATCGAGAACCTCCATGCCTTGTTCTTGAAACCAGCGTCGAACAATGCGCGCGGTGTGAATACTGGCATTATCCTGTTGGAAAATAAATGGCCCACCTGCCATAGCGTTGGAAAATTTGTCTTTCACTTGTTGCAGCAGCTGGACGTACTTTTCCGAATTCTGTCTGCCCTTCACTATTACTAAATCAACAGGTCCGTTATAGGAAATAGCTCCCCATACCATGACTGAACCAACATCGGCTCGCCTTCGTGACTGAATCACTTCATCTTTACGTAAATCGTGGAAATAATAAGAAAACCCATCCGGGCCATCTAAATTAAACTGCTTCTCGTCACTGAAATTAACAGTTTGCCATTCTCTTGTCCACCCCATTTTTGCTTGAGCAAACTGAAGACGTGCAGTGCGCTGAAATTCCCTTAAAGGAGGCCGTCGTTTAATTTTCAAACGTTT
The DNA here is from genome assembly GCA_031893035.1 of Dermolepida albohirtum. Taxonomy (NCBI): domain Eukaryota; kingdom Metazoa; phylum Arthropoda; class Insecta; order Coleoptera; family Scarabaeidae; genus Dermolepida; species Dermolepida albohirtum. The sequence continues at coordinate 174,603 of JAVIWB010002678.1, forward strand.
TAAATGCGGACAGGTCTTCAGTAACTTCTGTACAGTTCTTACCGATGCATTCGTTCCAACGTTATTCGCGATTTGTCTTGCCGTTAATGCTGAATTCGATGCTTCGCGTAATATGGCTCGACGTTCTCTCTTAGTTGTAACGGATGTTGTTCGCCCTTTAAAACGTTTTCCATAATTCTCGGGATCCCTAATAAAATTGTTCACAACCTGGTGTGATCGACTTATTTTCTTTGCAGTAGCCCTTGAGGAATACCCTTCTTGATGGAACGCTTTAATTTTTCCAATTTCTTCCATACTTAAGCACTTCTGTCGTCCCATCGTTGCACAATACACTTAATTACAGATGTTTGTTTATCCGGATACACGTTGTAACTCGACACTCATCCGGTAGCTTACTATTAAATACTGGTCGTATCCAACCGGCGCGGTGCATTTTATATGTATGTGATACTTACGTCACCCAATGCATAACGTTAGGCACAATTGCGCAATAATGCGTATTATTTGCCATATCATACCATTACAAACTTGCATTGTATTTTTAGTAAATGAATTGTTTTTCAAACCACCGAAAGCTTGCAACAAGTCGGGTGGTCCTATTCATGTTGCGCGGAGTGTATGTACACGTTTTAGTATCCGATGTTGCATACATAAATTAAGCCTGTTTTTAAAGATTAGGTACAATGAAATAAATGAGGAATAAGTCTGTGACACTTCATAATAATTTGGAAGCAACTGTGAAGAAAATCTTGTGTGCTTTATCTGATGCGTGTCCTCTGTTTTCCACTTATTGTACGCTCTGATAATTCATACTGTATATTACATAATATAAGTGCTAATTCATACTATATATTACATATACAAAGTAACAATATACACAAGTTTTGTCCGTAGTAATTACCGTTTTCCATAATCTCTTCATCATCTTGAACAGTACTCGTAAATCGCTTCTTTAGTCACTTTTCGACTCCATATTAGCAAACGCGGAATTCAGCGAGCACGAACTCTAGACATGTTGAAGTAAGGGGATAAAAGCACCTCCAACATATATTTCAAGAATGTTAAAGAGTTAGTAGGAAGTTAAACGTAGACCTTTGCCTATAATTACTGCCCCACTGTTGATAGTTTTGTCAGTTAGCACACTAATTGGAGCGCCTCACATTTTGCATCTTCTTCGACCATTATTAAATTCTTTATTCGAAGTGCATGAAGGAAAGTGGTTGATTGTATGTGTTACTATAAAAGTTTAAAAAATGGTTTATATCGCTGCCTATACCAAATAGCACACTATTTTATTGTAAAAATTAACGAGTTTAAATGTTTAATTAGTAGCAACTGTTAAGTATTCTATGGTTCACAACCCATAGCATGTTATAAAATACATAGGATGTAATTAATTATTGCTTTTAATCCAATCGTGAAAGTAAATAAGTTTTGTCAATACAATTTCCGAGCTTTAAACTACGAAATTCTATAGAGACCATTGTAATCACCAACCACTTATCGTCAATAGATAATGCTTTTTTTGAAGAGGAAAACGTCTTTCTAAAGAGATATGAATTTTCTGTAACGAGGAGGTTATTTATCTCCAAAATTTTTCTAAAAAGTGATATACCTAGAATAGTTTTTGACAGAAGTGTGTAAAATAGTTCCTATGTCAAGCTTCCTCCTTTGCTTTCCATTTTAAAGCATTTACTGTCATTTTAGCAGAACGGCTCAAAATTTGTTATATAAATTTGCTAGTGTGACCTGCGTCCGTCAATATTACTATCAATTCTCTGTTTTTTGCTGAATAGTGTTTCGCATAGTCCATATTAATTTCTGATAGCTCTTTAACTTGTATGATAGTCTAACAATAATTATTATTATGTTTACTCATTTATCTGATACGTCAATATCAAGAGTATGCGAACAATTGTTATTGCTTTGAATGACGGCATTTACTCCACTGCCACGACCACCATGAAACTATTTACGTAATTCGGGAAATTATACTACTTTGTATTAGTAACATACAATATGTACATCTTACTTTCTAGTAAAGATTTCGCTAAAGAATTTTAGAGCAGTCGAAAAAAATGAATATTTATGAGCAACTACAATTGCTTTGAACGTAACTATAGATATTGCTGTATATTTTAAAATAGGCATTTATGTAAATATAAAATTCAGTATGTTACGACACTCGAATGTGCAACTATGTGGTGCGATATTAAAACCGCTCGTAATGCTCTTATTTACATTAATTTACTACATAAAAGTTTTACCATTCTTAATCAAAACATTATATCCATGTATATATTATACCATAAAAAATAATTTGATTTTTAAAAGAATAAATAATAGATTATATGTCGATTATTTTATTTCAAATATGATTATAAAAGTGATATGATTTTATGTATCTTAAAAACTACTGGAATTTCCTTGTTGAGTGAAACTCGTATTCCACCATCTCAACAAAGGACAATAACATTAACAAAAACACTTCCATTCTACACAATGTGCGAACGTAACTTCTTGTAACACTAAAAATACACAATTATACTTTAAATGTACTTAAAAGTGTTATATCAATGTATATTAGTAAGTTTGTTGGAGTATTAAGCCGGTAGAACCAATTTGAGTATATATTAATGACAACAGATCTCAACGTGACTAATATTCATCATTTGATCAACACAATCGTAGCTATGATAACAACCTTTAAATGGGCATACAAAACGTCGTCAAACTTGTAGTAAATACCGTTTTATGATGGATAATGAAACCATACAATATCAGCCGTGTACAGTCCGAGCTCAAACTGATAGATACGTCAATTGAGTGAAATGTTTCTCAGCGTTAGGCTGGGGAATTGCGAGAAGTCTACGACATAATAAATCTTTATTGATTAATAGGATATTGTCGAATCTGAACTTAAGCTATGAATATATAAGTCAGGAAAATATAAAATAAAATTTCATATTCTAACTAATAGAGCAAGTATATACTTATGTATATAGAAAATGTAAATAGAGTCCAGAGTTTAAGCAATGAAGCGAATAAACAATATTATTTAAATTCCAAGAAAATGTCTGATAATTTATCGGCATTGCGACACAGGGTATATGTGCTTATTGTAGAACAATGGTTCTTGCCGTTCTGGGACAGAATGTGCTTTCATGCCTGCAGGAGATTCTTGGAAAGTAAAAGATCACTCGTGACAGAAGGAACTCAAAATCAATCTTGCCCTGCAACTAATTCCACAGAAGCTTTGCACAATGCGGTAATATTTTTGTCCATAAGTTTGTCCATTAAATGCCTAGAAAATAATTCTGTTCGCCTGGCTCCTACTTATGGAAACACTCAATTCATTTTATAGCATATAAATCTTTGAAATTATCTATTTATTTGAACTAAGAATAGATAGTAAAGAACATTAGTAGGGTACCATATAATATCAGCATAATAATGGCAGATGTTCAAATTATATCGCATTTTGACTCGTTAAGAAAGTCAAATCTGGATACATGAAGATGATCTAACGTCAACGATCGGCAAGAAGAGACAGCGCTCGATGGAAAACGTTTGATACGCAATATTTTTTAGAAGTTCAAGTTTAGTTAAGGCTGTTAAACTGGAATAGCAAAAGATATTAAATGCGGAAGAGCGTTTTAGGTACTTAAAGAACTGCAAATACTTAATCCTGATAACATGTCACGCAACAATTTTTTTTTCAAGGATGAAAGCTATTAAAAGTGTGAAAACATCCATTACATCCATTGCATCCACCAGGTTTGGTCATGTATGATTTCTGTCTCTCCATTTATTGGAAAAACTATTGAGGGATAGGTTTTCCACTGAAGAGAAAATTCATTTGGAAATTATGATGCTTCTTTAGAACCTGTCTTTATAGGCTTACTTGGGTTCATTTTACAAATTGGAAATACTGATATCGATAGTATGTCGATGTTTAATGGAATTACTTCAAAGACATCTAGTGAGTATTAATAAAGGCGTATCTCAAAATGTATACAGTCAGCCTCGTAATGCCTTTATTTGTACGTTTTATTGACATGTGTGGCAAATTGTATCATTGAGGAAATGCACATAGATGACAGCGCTAATTTTAATCTCACTTCAATTATTTATTTTTTCTATTGTAATAGAGAAACTTCATGACTGTGGAACGTGCAACTCTACAATTACCATTGAAGTGGAACGTTTTGAACAAGGTCAGGTTTGTTATTATTATTAAGTCGTGCAGTTTCTTGGGTCGTATTAGTTTTCGTTGCAAGAAAAACATGTTCAACTACATATCGCTGTAGAATCGGACGAAACAAAATTCCAGACAGAACTAGGGAAGTGTGCTTCTAGTGCTGCGTGTCTGTCGCAAGCGGTTGTAGCGAAACTATTTTTTCCAAAACAAGAAACAAGTTTAATTATGTCACATGTAACGTAAATAGTAAAAAACGATATCACTTACGTACATGGATACGATAATATACATATTATTGAACTACATAGAGATAACTGGAATAATGCAAGAACCACATTTGTAAATATAGAGTTGGTTGTCACTTTACGGGCGCAACAATCCGTAATATCGACGACAATTTCTTGTTTTTAAAACTACTTTTACATAATCTAGAATTAGATGTAACCACACACATACTTACGTGTACTCGGCCACGATTGCTATGCTATTGCGTCGTAATTACAGGAGATTTTACCGGGTTATTGAGTCTTTGCTTGTGTAATACTTCATTCAGTTTAATTCGAGAAAGAAAATACTTTTTTTTACTAATTATTTCGTAAACATAAATTACTACATTAAAAACACATAATACATACATACGTGTGTATTAGCAATTTCGTAAGATAAAATAATATACTCATCAAAAATACATGCTAATAGTATGTTGTGTAAGAAAGGGTTTCATACAATTTTTAAAATAACATATGAAATTAAAATGGAAAAAGCCTATGTAATTAACATCATACAGAATGCTTCGTATTTTACAGACAAGAAGGGCATATATATATATATATATATATATATATATATATATATATATATATATATATAATCTGCCGAGTCATGTAAACAACGACGAATTGCAATGATTTAAAATTCGAGGAATATCATCTTATAATAATAATAATACTAATCATAATAAAATGCCAAAATATTTAATGTATTACAGATTGATTACAGACCCATTACGTGCTTACTTACACTATATAAAATACTAACGGTCATTTTAACACAAGGAATAAACACTTATTAAACGCAAACCGCATTATTAGCATTGAAATAAAAAGAATGAAGAAAGTATAGTCAAGGATGTAAAGAACAACTTATAACAGGGTTAATAACAGGTTAATTTAATTACATGATACATGGACTGTAAAAAAGCATTTGATTCTGTACCATACAGTTGGCTAATGAAAACGTTAAAAATTCATAATATAGACACACATTCACGTCGCTTTTATACACAGTCCTGCAATTCCGAAAAACCTCAATTTATGCCTTACTGTCAAATATTTTAAATACCACAATATAAGGATTCAAAATTAAACATCAAAACGCCCCATTACATACAATAAACCATTTACCATATATGGATGATATAAGACTATTTGCCTCGAATGAAACACAAATGTAAGACCCTTTAAAAGTAACAAAAAAGTTCATCAAACGGACTGGTGTGCGATTTTGAATAACCAAACACATATTTACGAACCTCTCAAGTTCAGATTACAGATGTTCAGTATGTCCTCCATCAGCGACACGAACAATATCACATCGATACTCAAATTCCTCCCATACTCGGGCAAACATGTCGTCACTGATGTTATGGCAGTACTGATCCGGTTCTTCAACTCTTCCAGGTTCTGTGGAAGTGGCGGTACATAAACGATGTCTTTAACGAAACCCAACATTAAGAAGTCACAAGGTGTCAAATCCGGTGACCGTGAGGCTCAGCTGCGACGTGCTAAATCGCCAGATCCTTGACGACCAATCCAACGGTTCGGTAGAGTTTCATTCAGATATTTACCCACTTGGCGACTCCAGTGAGGGGGTGCCCCGTCTTGTTGAAAAATGAAGTTGTCTTCGTGCAGCCTAGAAAACAACCAGTTTTGTAACATAACGAGATACTGCTGACCGCTAACCATGTTTCCATAAAAGAAGAATGGGCCATAAACAGATGATCGGGATATCGCACAAAACACATTGATTCTAGGCGAATCTCGTACATGTTCAATGACTGCATGTGGGTTCTGTAGACCCCAAATTCGAAAATTGTGTTTGTTTTCCAGAATACTATCATGGAAAGTCGCTTCATCACTGAACATGATGCGTTGTGCGAAAGTGTTATCATTGTCAATAGCATCATGAATCTCGTTACAAAATGCCACACGTTTCCGTTTATCATCAGGACGCAGAGCTTGTAACAACTGTAACTTGTAAGTCTTCATAACCAACCGACGTCTCAAAACACGCCAAATTGTTGTAGGCAATTGTAACTCCCTACTGTCACGACCAGTTGATTTTGAAGGATTACGTTGGAAAGCAGTTTGAATTCGTGCAACATTTTCTTGAGAAACACGAGGGCGGCCAGGACTCTTTCCTTTACATACACATCCTGTATCTGTCGATACCATCTGCGAATATTTCACCCATTCGGAGCATCAATTTGGTAGCTCAACCTGAAACGTCTTTGTACTGTAATCACGGAATTGCATTTCGCAAACTCGAGAACACAAAATGATTTCTGCTGCGGAGTAGCCATTTTAAACATAAGACGGTTACCAAGAAAAACAGAAGACAACTGACATCTAGCGGCCATTAAATAAACTAGACTATGTATTCGTTTCTCCAATTGCCGAGTCGAGGCGCAGCGATCGATAGTTTGGGCGAAATAATACTTTGTAATACGTATATTCTTTTTGAAACACGCTGTATTATAAATCGAAAGAGGAAAGTTTAAGATTCCTACAAGTAAAAAACATTAAATAGCTAAACTCTCACAAATAGCCGGAAGAAATTTATAAGTATTTACGGTTTTAGCAAACAAAAAATATACCATTCCTATTCAAATCAACAAATTAAAAGAAAATATGAACAAAAAAACATTAATATTGAAGCTTAACTTGAGACATATATTTAGAGCAATTAATATATACGCAAAACTAGTTCTCACGTACTCTTTCGGCATAATTAAGTAGTCCAACACAGAATTAGAAGAGTTGAATAGTCTTAATAGAACAAGGTTAAAAAATGTCGTATTCTACGTCCAAACTTTTACATGGAACGTATTACTACAGCCAGAAAACAAGGAGGCAGAGATATGATAAATATACAAATGTTACACAGTACATGAATACTAAATCTAAAGAAAAAACTTTCATAAAAAAATACTGCCATACACAAAACAATCGTATTAACAGACAACAAATTAACAAATATACATAATTCGTAAATATAAAACAAGGAAACGTAGAAAAAATGCAACTAGTACTAACCACACAACAAAAGAAAGAGAAATGGATAGATAAAAATTATCATACCGATGGCTAAAAATGGGGCAAGTGTTTCCAAAACCATAAAGAGCAGTTTCAGCAATACAAGATAATCACAACAAAGAACAAAGAACTACGGCAACACATAATTAAAAAATCTTGTTCAAAGAAACTACAGAACATAGAATATAAAGGTGTAAAGTACTTGCTTGGATATAGAGAGATACAATGTTGCAGCAAAAATGATACATGAAAAACGGTTTATTATAAATACACCCCAGAAGTTTTCCTCCAAAATAATTATTATTGACTATACTGGAACAAGACACTGAGAAATTACTACCAATGAGCCAAACTTTACACTTATTCATAAAAAATAAAAGAACTATTATAATAGACATTGCGGTACTAGCAAAGGAACAAATAGTAAAATATATACACTTGCAATCGAACTGAAAGAGCTTTGGAGTCAAGAAGCAGTAACAATAGTACCGACTGTGTTGTCAGTAGCAGGTATGATAATAAAACAATTTCTCCATCACAAACAGCAATGTCGAAAAATTTCTTAATCGACAATACAAGATCTCATAACCTGTCATTTGATCAACATAATCTCAGGTATGATAACCACTTTCGAATGAGCATAGAAAACAAGTCTTTGCCCGCCCATGTGTATACTTATATTATTCAAATAAACAATATTATAGCCTAACAAAACCAATATGTTAAATTTTAATTAAAAGACGAACATAATACTTTCATATTCTTGGGTATTTATGTATTTAAGTACTTTAAAACCAAATTATCAACAATGGACATTTTACATTCTAGGTAATCGCTTTACCTACCTTGAAAATTGATCATTGATCATAAAGACATTTTCTTAGAAATTTTAAACACGATTACATTAGACCATAAATCAAGTAACGAGAAGTATAGTGTTTTCTAAAAATACTAGTTTTCATTCAACTTTCAAAGTGTAAAAGGTTGTTGTCGTAGTGTTTGTGTCCTAGTTTAAAATTAAACCGATATTTTGAATAATGCCGTGTAGAAAAGAACTACCAAACACATGCTCTTATAGTATCTCATCATGATACTGGCAAAACTGATCGAAAATTTGCGAAATTACTGAACTTACGGCGCAGAACCGTGAACTATAATATTAAAAGATATGAAGAAACTGATAGTTTATTAAATAAAAGCGGCCTAAACAACCAAAAATAAGAACACCAGAAAATCATCTGGCAATAATTTTATTAAGTAAAAGAAATAGAAGAAAAACTGCATCAGAAATTGCAGTAGGGACAAACTTTAATCAGAATAAATCAGTTAGCGTCACAACGGTGAAATGGCGTATTCTTTGAGAAAGTGGCTAACGGGAAAACGGTTAGCTCGGGAAAGACAAAACAAGAATTAGTTGCTAAAAGAGTGGAAAAAAAGTGCTCTGGACCGACAAATCCAAATTCGAGATATTCGGTTCAAAAAGGTAACGTTCGTCCGAAAATCAGCGAGAGATAGAGTTCTTGAATTATGCATTGCGTTCATCACCAAGCATGGAGCAGGATTAATAATAGTTTGGGGTTGTTTTGCTTGAACATCTCTAGGCGATCTTATAAATGGTCGGTATTCTAAGAAAAGACCGGTACAGAGAAATTTTGGAACAGAATGCCGTTTCCCTTGGAACACAACTATTTGGAGGAAACTCTGAATTCCAGCAAAATAATGATTCCAAGTGCTCATCTAAATTGTGTCGGAAGCATTTAAAGGAATTAAAACGGGAAGGAATAGCTGTTATATTATATAACAAAATTTTGCTGTAAGTGTTACACGTCTTTTTCTATTATCTTCTGGACGGGCAAACATTTATAGCTGCTACTGTACACTATTTGTATTAGTTTAATTTTACTCTAAAAGACAATCAAATGTACAATTATTTTTATTGATATAAAAGCTAGTATTTACGTTACAAGTTTTCAACAAGCATAGCTTCGAGAATATTAAAACTTCTTTCCTGAAACCCAAAAGGTTCACTTAAACATCTAACTCACCTATGTAATAATGCGAACGGATACTACGCCATCTGCTATATAAAATAAACTTCGCATATAGGCATGATAAAGAATATAATTAGTTTCTTTGTTTCTTTTATCATTGTATTTGATAAGACCGGTACACCAATTAACAGCTGTCTTACATTTCAAAATAGAAATGTGAGACATATACATATTTTAATTTATTACTTGCTTACCTTGTAAAATTGACTAAGACGTAATATTCAAATTCGTAAATTCATACAGGCAAGTCGCACATTAAAATTACATGCAACCGACATACAATGCACTTAATGTATACAATGCTTTAGCCACCTGCCACTGAATAAAGTGTAAAATAAATAAATAATAGAAAAAGCAAGTAATGTATACGAGTAAGATAAATCACTAAGCGAAACACATTCAAAAGTTATGGACCACAATTTATATACAGTCAGTCACGAAAGAGTTCGTACACCCCGTGAATTTTGAATATAATCAAAGGTGAATATTCGGCTATGGTGAAGCATATTTACTTCCACTTGACAACATTAAAAACCTCTAATAACAATATGAAAACTATTATTATTTACAACTATAAAAGACTTTACTAAATATTCTAACACCGAATGTCGCAAAAGTTTTCGTACTCTTAATTTTTATACATTATACGTTTTTTATGTACTGTAATCCATACATTTAAAATGAATTCGGTAAGAAAAAAAATCCTTAGACCAAATAGCTAAATTGATCGAAAAAAGGTGTCTTGAAGTGCAATTTAAAAAAATGTATTGAAAATATCCTGAACTGTTGAAATTGTACCGAGAAATAAGCGACTAGAAAGAAAGTATATTCAAAAAACATAAAGGCAACTTAAGGAAAAGCTGACTGTAGTGGAAGAGTATCACCTAAAAGACAGCATCGTTAATAGTAACCTGCTGTAAATCATAGAGAATATAGGTAATATTAACGTCGCTAATGAAAGGTTTTTATCCGGTACTCTTCAGTTATTATTTCAGAAATGGTTGAAAAAGTTCATGATGTGTTATATGACCGAAGAGTAAAAGTGGAGGTGATTACCAAGACTATGGGTATGTTTACCGAACGTTTATATCACATATTGCATGACGAGTTAGGCCACGTTTACTGATCGCAGAGCAAAAACGTGAAAGAGCGCGAATTTATAACGACAATTTGACGATCTTTAACATCGAGTCAATAGATGTTTTTGCATCATTTTGTTAAAGTCGATGAAACTTGGCTCCATTACTATATGCTAGAATACAAACGGAAATCCTAACAGTGGACGCATTGTGACAGTCCTCCACCAAAGAAGGTCAAAACGTTCCATTCGGTTGGAAAGGTGTCGACCACTATATTTTGGGATCCGAAGGAGATACTCCTCATAGATTATCTTGCAAAGGATCAAACTATCAACGGGATCATTCCATCAAAACAATGCAAGATATGAAACACGGATTTTACACGTAACATGTAAGAACTTACTCTGGTTGTGTTTAAGAAACCAACCTACAGAATGCGTAGTTGCGGCATCATCAACCATAAATATGAACAATTGATCTCTCATAAATTCAATTTTTGTCAAAATGATGTTTACAGTACATTCTTGTACTACTCTTTTGGAAGCTAAGAATATCGTTTCATCCACACATAATGGAATTTTTTATTTTCCATTTTCGATTTTCTATTTTCAATAGTTAGCTAGCACATTGTACAAAATGTCGTAACTTTTCGAAATAAGTAGTCCAACCACCACTGTTGAACATAAATCGAATAGAAATTACTCATTCGATCATACGCCAGTTTTTCTTTTATACTGTCCACTAGCCACATGCTTTTTGCAGTCCTATTTCCATCACATGATGGAAGGATCTATCGCAAACAAAACATTTCACTTTACACCGTTGCACATTAAATCCAGAAATTCACAGATAAACTTATTTACTGTGAAGACAGTTGTCGTTGTTTTTTTACCTAAGTAACCGCGAAATAATGGCTTAATTTTATACGACGTACAAAACTAATACACGCAAACATCTCCAAATGAAGACGCACACTGCATTATATACATACATATACATATAGATAAGCAACAGAAGCTTTTCTACGTTCTCAGCACCTGCCTAATGAAGTACTGAACGAATTTTTGCATTCTGTTCATTAGTAATAATAAAAGAAAAAGATTTCAGACTCCAATTTTTGAAATTATATAAGGTCTAGTAAAAAGAAATCCATTATTTTTGCATTAAATTGAAGGTTTTATTTAGCATAGTTAGAATGATCCGACTTAGGTCAAATATGCACCGTTTTGTTCGATAACTTGTTGCCATTTTGAAGGTAATTTCATAATGCCTCTCTCATAGAAACCCTCGTCCCTTATTGGCAAAAAACTGGGACAGTCGATTTTCACAAGCTTCTCTTGAGGCGAATTTTTCACCAGCAAAATCATTCGCCATAGACAGGAACAGGTAGTAATCACTTGGTGCTAGGTCCGGACTATAAGGTGGATGCATAAGAACCTCCCAACCAAACTCCCGGAGCTTCTGGCGAGTCACTATCGATGTGTGTGGCCTGGCGTTGTCCTGATGGAACACAATTCCTCTCCTATTGGCCAAAGCTGGCCGCTTCTGGGCGATTGCTTCCTTCAGACGGTCCAATTGTTGACAGTACAGGTCCGAATTAAGAGTTTGGCCGTAGGGAAGCAGCTCATAGTAGATAATTCCTTGCCAATCCCACCAAACACACAGCAAAACCTTCCTGACCGTCAAGCCTGGCTTGGCCACCGTTTGCGCCGGCTTACTACGATTCGACCACGACCGTTTTCGCTTGACGTTGTCGTAAGTGATCCACTTTTCATCACCAGTAACCATCCGCTTCAGAAACGGATCGGTTTTGTTGCGATTCAGCAGCGATTCGCAGATGGAAAATCGGTCCATGAGGTTGTTTTGCGTTAACTCGTGCGGCACCCATACATTAAGCTTCTTTTTGTATCCAACCTTATTTAAATGGTTCCAAACGGTTTTTTGTGCAATGTTTAGCTCCTGGGCAATCGAAACAGTGCTTACATGACGGTCGGACTCGACGATTTCCATTATTTTATGGATATTTTTCGACAATTGGCTTTCCAGAGCGTGGTGCATCTTTGACATCAAGATTACCGGAACGGAATCGACGTAACCAAAATTGCGCATGATTGACTGTTACAGTATCAGGACCATAAACACTATTCACATTTTTAGCTGCCTGGCTTGCGTTTTCGCCTTTATCGAAGAAAAACTGTAAAATATGGCGTATTTTAACTTTGCTGGTGTCCATCTTTGACGCGCGCTCAAAAAATATTAAGTCAAGTAATCACAAAACTGCCTGAGAAGTTCGTTTAGTACGAAATCTTATCTTTCGAACGCCATCTAGCGGAACGCCATTGCACTTATACAACGCGAGATACAGATTACTAAAGCCATCTATTGGAAAAATAATGGATTTCTTTTTACTAGACCTTATAAATTATAAAGCTAATATTCTCAGATCTTACTACTATCAACATAAAAGATCTGACACTATTATCGGTTAGAATTATAACATTATGATTCTCCAAATATTACTTAAATCTGTTTATACAATTTTATTTGGAGATGAATCGTTTATTAATTTGCATATGAGCTATGTATGTGTTAAATTCCTTCGGTGGAAATCAACATATTTTTGCATTTTTATTGTGAACAAGCAAAACAACTTTCGGTTTATTTTGTACTTTTTTTTAACTACTTAATCACGACACCATGCATGTACATATATACATGTATGTACTTAAACATTTCTGTATATCAATTAAACGTTTGTTATTTCTTATGTAAATATTTACATCAGCATCCGTTCGCTCTTATCATGTAAATGCAGAGGATATTGTTCTCGTATTAACATAATATGCATTCAGAAAGTTAAGTTACATTTTTTAATAAAGAGTACGTCGTGGATGCATTACGCGAAAAGCATTTAAATATTTAAAAATAATCCCTATTATTTCAAATATTTTCAACGTCTCAATTAGATTTATTATCTTAGAGTTCGATTATTTGGAGAAGAAACTATGACTCATCAAAATCTGCGCGACGCGATTCTACCATAGGCGTAACACGGTGGCATCCAAACAATACTTAACCTAACTTTAATATTTCTGTATATATTTTTTACTTCAATCGTAATAATTTTTCACTTACCAGTTAAATAAAGATAGAACTGATAAAATGGTTTTGAAAAAATAGTTTTTTATATAAATTATGAAACTAACAAGTAAAAACAGCGAAATCAGCATACACACTACAAACACACGAACAACAATGGACACCACTGCAAACAGGGTGACCCCTTCAGCGCATAATTGACTCGTCCTAAACCAAATTTCGTCCGAGCGCATTGACCTTGAAGTTTCTTCTCTAAATAATCCAACTCTACATAATAAGTTATCTTAATAGATTTTATAGATTAGTCTTTTGTCGATTTCATTTGATAACAACATACAGAACAATTTGTTGGTCAAATAATATGCACATATGTATGTACATACATATTGTTGTGATATGTGCTATGGACTGCAACTTATCCAATTGCTTATCGAGGGCATATCTGAATAAAACTTACTTAATGGAATAAATATTCCCGCACAGAATAATATTGATTGAGACTTGCAGGGTTTCTTTTGGATTAGCCAGGCCTAGCATACAGTTAACACAATATTCAGATAAATGAAACGTTGAATTACTTATGAACTATAATTTAGTAAATCAAAATCCAAAAATATTTAAAAATAATAAATCAATTTGATAACGATATTTGAAGATATAAATAGTTTTAATAAAAAATTAATAATTTTTAAAAAATTTAAAACATTTTTAAGTACGCTAGATATGTTTTATTTATGTACATAATTGGTATGAAATCGTAATTAATAAAGCTTTAAAAAGATTTGTACTTGAACTTGAAAAGCTCTGTTTTCGAAAATCTATTGCATTAAAATTTGGAGTAGAAACTTAGAAATCAAAGAATCCGTTTTCTAATGTAAAAATGAGTTCACAATATACATGCGCTCACTCATAATCATGGGCATCGACGATTTACTCATATGACATGTGATTGCATATATTTTTAACAAATACAAAATGAAAATACTTGAAAATAATTATAATTCAAAGTGAGCAATATTCTCGATTTCTTGTTTGTCTTAAAATCAAAATAAAGAATAGCTCTAAACATATCAGTTGTTTCGTACACACATGGCTACTACTGCCTTATAATAAGAATATAGACGAGATTTTAAAAAAGTCTTAAAAGACTGGAAACCGCGTGGCATCGACCATTTAGTTATTTTTCTATACACCGACCTATATAATATATATATATATATATATATATATATATATATATATATATATAAAGGGTGTTTAAAATTTCGCGATTTTTTTAAAGAATAAATAAAACACATAATTTGCCTGACTTTTCACATAACCCCAAAGAAAATAGTCTAACGGTGTCAAATCACATGATCTTGGTGGCCAATTAACATGATCGTTTCTTGAGATTACACATCTAGGAAATTTTTCACTTAATAAAGCAATTGATTCGTGTGTAAAGTGAGGTGTAGCGCCATCCTGTTGAAATCACATATACTCTAGATCACTATTCATTAATTCAGACCACAAAAATTCGCTAAACATCCTACGATATCGGTCACCATTGACAATTACAGCTTCACCAGCAGCATTTTCAAATAAGTAAGTCCAATTACACCACCTGACCGTAATGCACACCAGACAGTAACTCGTTTAGGATGCATAGGTTTCTCATGAATAATTCGTGAATTTTCCTCACCCCAGATACGGCAATTTTGTTTATTAACATGACCACCAAGTTCAAAATGTGCCTCATCGGAAAACATTATTTTTTGAGAAAAATCAGCTGGTTGTTCATTGATGAAATTGACAAATGAACGACATTTTAAATGATCTAATGACTTCAGCTCCTGTATTATTTAAACCTTATATGCCTTCAGAGCTAAATCCTTGTGTAAAATACGCCGTGTTGTTGATCCACTAAGTCCAAATTGTTGCGAACGTCGTCTAATGGACATTTCAGGATCTTGAGCAACACTTTCACGAACCAAACCAATATTTTCTTGTGAACGACCACTACGACTGTATTTTTCACATTTTTGATCTTCCACGGAACCGGTCTGTTGAAATTTTTTAATAATTCGACCAATAGTGCTTTCAGATGGATAATTATGTAAACCATAAAATTCACGTAATTTTCTAAAATCTCTTTTCACAGGACGCTGATTTTCATAAAATAATTCAACAATTTGAACGCGTTGTTGTACCGTGTACGAAGCCATTTTTATAAATGTCATACATCACACTTTATAAATCCCCACATACTCAGACAAATTCAGTGCGCCATCTATATTTATTTATTCTTAAAAAAACTTCGCAATTTGAAACAGCCTCTATATATACACACACACACACACACACACACACATGTATATACATATATATATATATATATTGGGTCTGGGAAAAAGTTCGTGGCGTTTTTTCAATAAAATTCAACTGGTCCCCGCATGGCGCGTGGACGAATTCATTTAAACCGAATATGCTCCATTATTATCGACAATGTTTCGCCATTCTTTTGGTAGATCCATGATCCCATCGGTGAAAAACTTCTGTGGTTTCTAGTTGAAAAACTGAATCAAGTAGTTTTCACAGGCTTCTTTTGAAACCAACTTAATTCCATTGAGAGAGTTCTGCAGAGATCGAAACAGATGATAGTCAGAGGGTGCTATATCCGGACTGTAAGGTGGGTGCATCAAAACTTCCCAACCAAATTCTCTCAATTTTTGACGGGTCATCAAAGAAGTGTGTGGTCGGGCGTTGTCATGATGGAAGACAACACCTTTCCTATTAATCAATTCGGGCCGTTTTCTTTCAATCACCTGGCGTAATCTCTCTAGTTGTGCACAGTAGAGTTGAGAATCAATCGTCTGACCAGTTGCAAGTAGCTCGTAGTGGACGATTCCCCTCCAGTCCCACCATACACACAGCATCACTTTTTTTGGCGTCAATGTTGGCTTAGCGAACGCTTGTGACGGCTCACCATCCTTTATCCACGATCTTTTACGCTTCCGATTATCGTACGTAATCCATTTTTCATCTCCGGTTATTAAACGTTTCAGAAACGGCTCGATTTCATTCCGTTTCAGCAGCGCATCGCAGATGTTAATTCGGTCCATCATGTTTTTCACGCTCAACTCATGAGGAACCCATACGTCAAGCTTTTTTTTGTAACCAGCTTTGTGTAAATGGTTCAAAACAGTTTTGTGGTCAATGCCTAGCTCCATGCCAATATCGACACTGCTGATATGCTTATCTTGTTGGACTTTTTCAAGAATTTCATCAGATTTTTCAGTGATTGGACGACCGGAGCGTAACTCATCTTTCACATTGAAATTTCCAGAACAAAAGCGAGCGAACCATTTCCGCGCAACAGATTTCGATAAAGTACCTTCACCGTACACAGCACAAATTTTATCACAAGCCTGCGCAGCGTTCTTCCCCTTATAATAATAATATTGCAGAATATAGCGAAATTTCTCATTATTCTTCTCCATTTTCAAGTGCGAATAACTTTCCAACCACTGCACCGATTACAATGTTTCTACGCTCAAACTAACGTTCGGAAGGTCATCTAAAAAACGAGCCGTCGGTGGTGTCGCTGTGACTTGTTGTTCTTTAGTTATCGGCAACCAATGCCATCTATCGGGAAAAACGCCACGAACTTTTTCCCTATATATATATATATATATATATATATATATATATATATATATATATATATATATATATATATATATCTGTGTGTGTATGTATCTAATATCCAATAAGGAAATTTCAATTTTAATGAAACTTATGCTAATGAATTCACTCAAAATACAAACGAATTCTGCACGTATCGACTGTTACTTCGCCTTTTATACCCGCCTGTTAGATGGATAGGCAATTCTTCACATAAATCAGCACTAAGACGCCTAACAGCTCCCTTTTACGTTAAAGCACGTGATTGATTCGTTAACTCTTTTTTTCTTTTTTAAAAGACCGCACGGACAAATTTATACAACAAACATTGGGCTATTCTAGTAAAATGGTAGGCAGCTCTTTAAAATGCAAAGAAAAGAAGAAATCGCGTGGTAAGAAAAGAAAAAATACACGCCGTGAAAACAATATCATTGTGAGTGCAACAAAGAGAAATCCATTCATGCCGGCATCAATAATAAAAAACGATTTTAATTCGTCTGTAAGTGTAAGCGGCGATTGAATACGAATAATTTAATAAATAGAAGTCCACGGAAAGTACCATTATGAAAAAGAGGTCATTTAAAAAATTGTTTAAATTTTGTGAACGATCACTGAGGTTAGTATAGCAGTAGTCGCCGTCCATATGTAGTTAGACATTCGCACCCAGCATATCTCCTTCAGTACATGATGAAAATCGTAAAGAATGGCGGATCGAAGATTATAATGTGTGTTTTATTTTGATACAATGGCGTAGGTTATAATTTGCATAAAATACATTATGACATATTATGCATATGTTAATATGCATAATTGTCGGTTACAATTTTTCTATGACCGATTTGAGGGAACAGCATATTTATTTATATGTAGTATAAATATATCAATTTCTGTTTTAAACTTGATGAAACTGAATCAGAAATACACAAAATGTTAAAGGCAACATTCGGTGATGACGCTTTGGGCCAAACACCAACTTACGAATACTTTAAACTTTTCAAAAACTGACAACAGTTGATGACAATAAATATTCCAAACAACCATCAACATTGCACCAGAACATGTCGTTGGCTGATCACAGTGCAGTTGTTAATGATAATAGACGAACTTATAATGTTGTGGGATTATCACATATCGACAGAATCTGAAGAATTAAACGTAGAAAGAATAGCAGCAAAGTTCGTGCCACGACTGTTAAGTGACGAACAGCAGGTTTTCCTGAAAAACAATGTCCATCGTACACGCTCGACTTGGCACCTTACAACTCTTTTCCTCTTTCCAAATATTAAAATCAAATTAAAGAAGCGAAGATTTGACACGATAGAGAAAATTTAAGCTGACTCGCAAACGGCGCTGAATGTGCACTTAAAATTGGACTTAAAGAAACAAGACTTCCAAAATGCATTCCTTTCGTGACAGAGATGCTGAGATTCGGTGACATAGTTGAATGAAATCCTGATATTCTGCAAATAGAGGAAATAAAATAAATAGTCGAAGAGTTAGTTTCTTCTCGGATTATAGACTGAAGTTGGCAGTGTTACCTGACTAAATAATGTTTAGTCCACTGTTACTAGAGCCAAGTTTATAGCTCCTATTACTCTTGACGAAGATGCGCTGATATTTAAAGATAACTCTGGAGACTGATTTATAAAATTAATCAATTAATGTTATAACTCCTTTCCACAATAATTTTCGTATTCTGTATACGTATTTCTGCAATTAAGTTGTTAACATCAGCAAATAATCTGTAGCACCTGAAAGCATGGGCTTTGTCCTGGTTCCAGATGCGACATTGTGATTAATTATCCGCCGATGATGACAACTTAATTGTCAAAATGCGTACAGAGATTACGAAAATTATTGTGGAAAGGTGTTATATTAACCTTAATTGATTCACTGAAATTTAATCCGTCATTATATGGGAGTTGTTCCAGGTTACTAAAGCGTTGTGTTAAGGGAGTAACTGTTTTGGTAAAAAGGTTGGACTCCATTATATCAAATTTTGTACAGCCCCGTTTAAATTCTGCTGCTAAATTTTTTTTGCTGAAAACGTCATTGCTAAGAGTTAATTTCACTCCAATTTTAATTTAAGTTAGTGTTAAACCTTTGACAAAGTTGTTTACTTCAAACTCGAATGTTGAATGTACATTAATGAATGACAGTTAGGCGAAGGATACTTCACACTATCCTCGTATATACGACAATTACAATTACCTTGGTGACTACTAACAATTATGGCGCACAATTTTGAATTTATTCCGGTTATATTTTGTGGTAGAAACACGAACAATATAAAGGCGCCATATTAGATGGAATCAGTTCACAAATTAATATTAGTTTTTTACTTATTCATTATCATCGCATGGCTATTAATATGCTCTATTCCCCCTACTTCTACATAACCCGCCTGTCAAAAATTATATATGAACCTGCAGATTCAATAATTCATGGTAAAATGCAGTCTATTCCGGCGTTCCACTAATTGGCACTTTTTTCTCTGAAACTTTCCATAATTTTCCCATCGACTTTTTATTCGTGGCAATAATTCTCCCATTTTT
The DNA here is from genome assembly GCA_031893035.1 of Dermolepida albohirtum. Lineage (NCBI taxonomy): Eukaryota > Metazoa > Arthropoda > Insecta > Coleoptera > Scarabaeidae > Dermolepida > Dermolepida albohirtum. The sequence continues at coordinate 194,568 of JAVIWB010002678.1, forward strand.
CTATTGTTAGACAATTTCGCCGAACAGCTTTTCAACCATATCGCTTCATTGGAGCTTTCATCACTGCCGTTTTTTATTTATTCATAACGAACAAATAAAATGCGTTTTAAAATAATCAGAGTTTGTGTAATATATTTCTTTCTAATAACCCGTTTTCTTAAAGAGTCTTATTCTTATTTAACAAAAGTAAATAGAAATATTAACAGATTTAAATGCTTTTAAGTATTGATCAATAAGGTTGATATATAACCCCTTTCCACATTAACTTATTAGTTAATGTGGAAAGGGGTTATATATCAACCTTATTGATCAAGTCAATCAACCACAGGCTCCATCAAATTCAACTGCTTTTAAGTAAATTAGATGTAAATTTGAAATGAAAACTCTTTGGTTGTTAGATTTCTCTTCTTTTATATTACAATTTTTCGTAAATCAAGATAAAGTAATATACGGTTCTACAAGAAAGTTCCTAGAGCCAGTAGATACTCTGTATACATATATGAAATCCGCAAAAACTAAACTCGTATCAATGAAATGTTAAATTTGGAAAAGCTGTGTCCCTTTTTTCCAATCGCGAGCAACAAATTCTTTTAAAGTATTTATTGATCTTTCTCGGAAACACTATTATGCGATTATTTACTGCGACTTTAATGTTGGTTTAATAGAAGACAAAGCATTAATCGCTTGTAATCTGACTTTGTTAGTGAATCTCCATATCGTGCAACTGCATGATGGTATCAAGAATTAGGTAGGATGAAATTCTTTGCAGGAGGTTCGCCAAAAAATGCAATCACGCCTGAAAACGTATTGTCTGTACAGTGCATGATAAATACCACGGAAGACACTTCGGCACACTTGCTAACTACGCGACAGTTAATAATTAAATTATCTTGTAAAGACAAAACTTTAAGAAACGATGGTAGAATTCTAGATCACTCACATACTACAACTAATAATAATAATAAACTACTAATAAATTAAAATATGAAGAAACTTTACAAAATAAGCCTGGTCGAAACAAAAAATATATGACCACGATGAACGTTTTATTCCAAGACGAATTAAAAACAATCCTAAAATAAGTATTTCTAACTATTGAGAGGTTCAAGAAAGAATTGATTGTTCAATCTCCAACGATACCATTTTTGTCTATATTGCATAGAGATGAGATACCACGTTCATATTTATTAACTAAAATCGTTTATTTCGAAAATGAATTGTACTAAATGATCAAAAGAAAAACTTAATGCCTCGGATGAGTCAGAATTAAGTTTAGTTGTTCAGCGGAAACCACGAACGCTGATAATACCTATGTACTAATACTTTAGCATACATGTATTATGTTGTTTATAAAAATTCTGGATATTGTCCGTAGCTTATATTTTATTTTTCCACTTTATTAACTTGTGTAGTTGCGCACGTATTTATTAATTTTGTGAGCTATATATTAAAAAAACATTTTTTTATCACGAACTCCTTACTATATTCGTTTTTTAACCCGTGAGAGTACGTTAAGTCTACATACTGTCAAAAACAATTTCACGTACGTAGGTTGCTTTAAAAGTATTAGGTTCAGCTACTTCCCGTAAGATGGCGCTGTCGAAACAGATCAAGCGATGAAGCATTATCCTTGGCAACTGTTGAACCGTGGTACGACGAGTTCCAGCGTGGACGTGCTTCGCTCAAAGACTGGAGACACTCCAGAAAACATCGCCGTCGTGTACAACATGATAAAGACAGACAACTACTACACATACAGAGATATTCGGGAATTATTGGGTATAGGCATGACCCAAATCAAAACTATCTCGCATGATAATCTTGCCGTCAGAAAGCTGTGCGCTCAATGCAGTGTATGCAGTGTACAACATCGTTACATGTGACGAAAGTTGGATTTATTGTCACAAGCCAAAGAGCAAGCGACAATCGATTCAATAAGTTTTCAAAGACGAAGAGAAACCCACGAAAGTGAGACGCGGACGAAGCCCTGGCAAGAAAATGGTGATTTCTTTTTCCGGACGCACCGGCCCGTGGTACAGATGATGCTGAATAGTATACAGCCATTTGTTTGCCTGCTGTGTTCCAAAAGTGCACGAGAAACGACCAAGAAGACGAATCATTCTGCATCACACAACGCATCTCAAACATCAGAGTTTTTAGCCGCTTCACGAACGGAATTCATGACTCGTCCGTCTTATAGTCCTGACCTGGCCCCTTGTGACTTCTTTTTATTCCCATGCATAAATAACAAAATGCTTGGATTGAAATTTAATACTCGGAAGCGACTGTAGAAGCCTACGAAGACTTCGCATCTGAGATGACTGAAGAACAATGGGCTCAATGTTTTGAGAACTGATTCCACCTAATGCAAAAACGCGTAGATCATAAAGGCGAATATTTTGAAAAACAATAAAAAATGGTTAAAATAATTGATTGTTTCTGTATCATCCGCAAATTTTTTAAAGCAATCTACGGACAACTCGTTTGTAAATAAATATTATGTATGCGTATGCACATAATATAAATAAGTACTTAACAAACTCTTTCGTTTGTAGATGGTTATGATAGTTTCAGTTTCTTTAAAGTTTAAAAAATATCTTAATTTTAAAGGGGAATTATTGACTAAATTTGTGATATGAATTTTAACTTAATATACCTATATATGTACATATGTAGAAACGTTACACATTTTGCAGCCATGAAAACTGAAAGAGAGCCCTGTAATGTTTTCTATCATCATATAAAAGGAACAAGTTTATTGTCATTTTATGTCGATTTTTATCAATAAAAGTATGTATACCTCTCTTCTTTATAAGTGTGTAATATACATATTTCATATTTTCTAAATTTCACTGCGTACAAATACTTTCTCGTATCCGCTTCTCATCTGTGGAGAGAAAAGAAATGCATATTGTTAAAAACCGTTTATGAGTATGATTATATAGCAAATTTACAATTTATGTGATATCATCTTGTCACATGTCAACAAAAATTTTTTCACATCCTTTGAAAGTTCAGTCATAGACTACAGCTGTCACTAGACACACATACTCTTAAAGGCGTAAAGTAATAATGTACATTAGATATTTATTTATTCAATTACGCCAGTCTATAAATTATCGAAAGTGTGGCTATATGCAAATTGTATTTAAAACATGTTTAAAATTATTGCACCACTCAAATTATTCTTTACAATTTTTACAAAATTATTTGATTGGTGACTTATTTTTAAACAATTTAACAATTTTTTAGCAAAAAACAATTTAACTTATTAAATATCGGTGCATCAATTAACTTCGTCTTTAATGGAAGCTTATGGAAAAAATACCAAAATTCCATTCAATTACAAATTGAGAAAAATAAACAAACAAAATAATACGAGAAAATAAATGTTATTAACGCGTGGCACTTCCCCTAGTTCTGATAACTGCTACCATCAAATTTCGAACTACTTCTTGGGAAATATTTCCCCACTTGAAAAGAACTGCTTCTTCCAATTGCTGAAGATTACTAAGGGCTGATAAATGTCATATTATTGATCCTTTTAGAGCTTAGCCAATGTAATCAAACGGATTTAAGTCTGGGCTTTGTGATGGCCAGTCCACGACTTAAATATTGACCTCTTATTAATAAGTCAAAACTTGTCTAACAATGTAATACCTAGCATTATCATGCATTAAAATGAAACTGTTTCCCAAAAATGGTGCCTAAGGCATTACAGGATCCCAAATAATGTTCTCTATATAGAATTCAGTTTTTATTGACCTTAGTCGAATAAGAATTAACTCTGCACGAGCGTCAAAGCAAGTATCTCCTCAGAACATTCTTGATCTACCACCAAAAGGCTCCCTTTAAGAAGATATACAGTCATATCTTTCTCCAGCTCTTCCCCATACTATTTCGGGACAATCTGGAGATTTTAAATTTACACCAGTCTCGTCCGAAGACAAAACTCGTCGGCATTTCTTTACATTCGTTTATTCAAAGACACGACCTGTCGATCGACTTGCCTACCAAGTTATGTTCTAACATTAAACATAATAATATGACATGTGTTTAAACTTGTGGTGAGCAGCGTTAATTGAGTATCTTAATACGTTTTTTATCAATAATTCTAACGAACTTTTTCATAGAACTTCTATCAATTATTTCCTCGCTTCGATCGTACAAGAGCTGATTGACATGCTCCATCTAACCTATTGTGCGCAGAAATGTCAAGCAACGTTAGCTAGTTACAGCCCATCACAGACGATTGTGACATGCGGCCAAGGTTTGTTTGAGAAAAAGATATGTCGAGAATTCAAGTATAGTAGAACCTCGTACGAAGATAGACATAGCGGAGGATCACCAATAAGCGCAGCTACTAACAAAAATCACCCAAAAAATCACTAAATAGTGATGACGAATAGTTTAATTGTCATCAGAAAAATAGAAGTGTTTGAAAGGGTGTTTAGGTTTATTTTCGTTCAATTTTTAAGCCAATGTCTAAAACTTATCGAGGGACTGAAAATTGGGCATACAGTAACTGACTCTAAAAGAATTATAGCTTCGGTTGCATGAACTCTGTAAAAGTGAATGTGGAAGGTCATATCATCAACAATAAAAAATCAATTTCTTCTTCTCTTTGCTCCTTTCTAATTGTACATTATTGAGCGCCTAGATAGCTTCTTAAATTCACAGCATGAATTGCGAAGCATGCTCCTTTGTCAAGAGTCGCTTTCATCTATTCCACTAGACTAGATATTTTCGATTTCCTATATAGTAAGACCTTCGACTTGACATAGCTTTCTCAATCGGTATGTAACCATGAAGAAAAATGCTTTCACCACTATGACTCGAAGACCGAAATCCAAAGCTTACAATGAGGACGCAAGAAGTTTCCACAGAGCGGAAAGTTACGAATCCAAGAATCATCCGATAAGGTCATGGTCATGATGATTAAACAAAAAAGACGGCGAAAATTTCGGAAACTCGTGCTATTCTATCGAAGAAATGTTCCACCGCACAAGGCGTTAGACCCCATAGCTTTTATTCGAACTGTTTTTGAACTGGTTAAATATTCCCTATATTCACCTGATCTAGCCCCCAGTAACTACCGGATATTCTTCATGCTCAAAAAACATTTGCGCGGAAAGAAATTTTCAGACAACAATGTCATGCGCTGTGTAAATGCGATTGGTTTGCAGAGGTCAGACAATCAATGAACTAAGTGCGGAATACATCGAAAAATAGGGTTCCAAAAATTGTTTCAGCTATCTCAAAATAGATTAGAGTTGGAGCATGTCAATCAACTGTCGCATAATTATTAGAATATTCGTTTTGACAACATGAATATACGAATCATATTTCATAATAATGTTGGATTAATTTATGTAATAAAGTTTGTTAGGAACCACTGAAGTCAAAGAATGTATTAAACCAGTTAACACACATTTATTGCAACAAAGAAATTATAGTACTTTGTACGAAACAGAATTAGTTATTTTCTTTTCCTAGATTCAATAATAAAAAACTTGTCATGCAAACTCGTTTGTACATACTCAATATTCAAATGAAATGAATTTTGTTTTATATAAAAGAAAAGATTATAAAATGAATGTACAAAACAAGAGCGAATCCACGGATTATAAATATGATTCGTGAACGTATTATATTTAATAAGACTTCTATGCATTCGATATCTACCAAAAAATGTACAAAAACACAAACATGCTAATATTAACCATTGAATACTGTGCTTACAGATTTTTGCATAAACAAATGAATACCGCCGTCTAAATGTTAAGGTCAAATATAAATTCGCGACGACAATGAACTACTAGGTATTTTTACATTTGGACTTTGTTTAATACATTTTTGTCGTTATAAAGTAAACAAAGTCATCCGTTTAAATTATTATAGACGTACATTTACATCAATGTGCTTATTTCTTGTATATTTACTAAACTTAAACATATGTATGCGAGATAAAACGGTTTACCCACTTAGTTCAGATAGAAGGTAGTTATTTTTATTCTGGTATTCAACAAATCATCCATGCTGTCTTTACAATTCATAGTTTTTAAAAACTTGAACATACGAGCACTAATAAAAATCACTAGACACAAAATCGGAATTGTGGCACGAAGTCTTCATTTAAGTAATTCTAGCAACGATGTGGACTATTATACGAGGTAGACTATAAAATCCATAAAAGGAACATAAAGAAAAAAGTTTTGCGGCTTGAAATCGCGTTTATTTCATAACATGAACACCTCTCAACTCAATACATCTGAACCAGCGATGATCTAAAATCTCTACGCCTTGAAAAATTTCAGAACTCTTAAGTTCGTTAAAATAAGTTTCCACAGCTGCTTTAACTTCTTGTCTTCTGAAAATTTCTGACATGAAATGTTTTTCAGGTATAGATTAAGGTAGTAATCCAATGGTGTTAAACCTGGCAAATAAAACGGTTACGACAACAAAATGACGTAGCAGCGACACTTATGCAGGGTCGTGCATTGTCTTGGTGAATAATTTCGTTCTGATTTAAACCGGAAAGCTTTCCATTATTTTTTCTTAAATTTGACTCGCGTAATATACACCTGTGATGGTTTGACCTTTTGGAAGGAAGTAAAGAAGTAGTATGCCATCGCCTTCTTTGGGGGCGGAGAAACGCTGTGCTGCCACCGTTTAAATTATTGTCTTGTTTTGAGTGTTTAATGATGAATCCGAGTCTCATCTGTGGGATAAATCAGTGCATAAAATCGTTTTTTCGAGAAATTTGCATTCGCAGAATTTGTGATCAATATTGAGCAGTTACAAACTTTTTGGTAGCCAATTCTCCGTTCAAGCATCTGCTGTCTCAGACGTTGTCAAGCGATGGTCTCTTGAATACTACAACATGCACTTTTTCAAAAAGTTGGTATAGTACCAGATTTCAAACTTTCACTACGTGGTACATCTTTAACAATTGTACGACCACATTTGAATTCACGAATCCAATTATCGACAATGGAAAATGGAGGAACCAATTTCTTCAGACAATCCCTTATTTCATTGTGAATAGTTGTTACTAACTAACCTCGCAAAAGGAAGTGCTTAATGATGACACGAATTTCAATACAATACTCTTAATTAAATAGTCGTCACGACGAAACTTATTAGCGTAGCCTTACAAAATTTGATAGTTAACGTTATTAGGGAGACAGCTTGCTAGAGTACCATAATAAATGATTAAAATTACGCCTTCTATCAGTCATTCCACGGACTTTTCAGTCCATCCTCGTATAAAATAATGACTAGTGGATTGTTTTTTAATTAACTAAGTACCTTTTATAAAAATATTGAATGAAAAATAAATTTTATTACAATAGATCAAATCTTAAGAAATCTATCTGTGTAATCAAATTAGTTTTAAGAGTTGAGGGGCCTTTTAATCATCTTTAAATATACATTATTTCAAAATTCTATTACGGAGAAAGTTAATAACTTGTAAAAGTGCTTTTACCATATTATTCGCTCAGCAGCGGATATTTATTGTATGCGCAGACACGTAAGTACATGTGTACAAATGTAAATAATGGATATCTCTATCGGATAATTATTAGATAAAGGAAAGTGGTCACGACATTCCTACTCTCTAATTAGGAATTTATGTGCAGATGTTTCATCGGTAGCTTGCCAACATTTACGCCATTGAGAAATGAGAAACATTCATATTATATGCAAATGCATAAAAAGCAGGTGTGCTTTCGAATATTAATACGACACTACCATCTAGAAAAAGAGAGAGAAACTTTGGATGTTCAAAGAAGCTTAGTCATAATAAACAAAGTTCATGATCGGATATGTTAATAATTTAAAAAAGATTTGTTATATACAGTAGGACAATAGGCTATTTGACTAATTTTGGGAAATTGTTTTAAATTATTGTTTATTACATAATAAGGACATATCATTGATATTTCCGACATATCTATTGTATTATCAATAAAAATCAATGTTGAAGTTTAAACGTCCAAGACCGCGCCAAAATGCTGTTTGTGTAATGGCGCTGGTCATATGGCATGCGTGACGTCACAGGCTAGGACGGGATAAGTAAATCTAGTAAATCAAGAAGTAAACCTGAATAAAACAGCGTCGCTGAAGTTAATTTCATGTTTTCTTCAAATTTATTGGATAGAATGGGGTATAAATGGTGTGTAGTGCCACAATGTACAAATACATCTATAAAGAGTCCACACAAACTGTTTGTTTCTGTTCCAAAGAATTCCCAAAGCATGTTATTTTTTAATCCAGTTGTTGCATAAACATACAAATATAAAAGTAGAACACATTTTGTTATGCTTGAAAAAAATTAGATTGAATAACACATTTTCTGAATTAGAGGATAATTTTGGAATATCACTATCTTATGCTAGTAAATTGTTTTTGCGAAATATACCTATAATAAGTTGTTTTTAAAACCCTTTATCATAAACTTAGACAAAAAATTAATTAAAAAGAATCTCCCAATTGCATTTAGATATAACTATCACAATGTGAGCTGCATCATTGATTGTTTAGAAATCGATGTACAAATACCATCAAAGGCTCTTCATCAGGCACTGACATGGTCAGAGTACAAAAAGGGGAATACGGTGAAGTATTTAATATCCTGCACTCCGAATGGTTTGGTTAATTATATTTCAGAAGGGTTTGGGGGTAGAACAAGTGATGTTACCACACTAGAAATCTGTAACTTTCTTGATGGGTTAGAACAGGGAACTTGTATCTTAGCTGACAGAGGCTTTAAGCACCTTGAACAGGCACTTCATCAAAAAGGCATGCAATTATTAAGGCCACCCAGTGTAAACGCTGGTGTAAAACTATCAAAAACAGAAGTTCAACAAACTAAAATAATTGCTAGCCTGCGAATTCATATTGAGAGGGTGATAAGGCGATTAAGAGAATTCCATATGCTAAAGCAACATTCAGTTATAAATAATAACATTCTCCGTGTACTTGATCATGTCGTTATTATTGCATGTGCTCTAATAAATTTGCAGGATTCTCTTATTAAATAATGTAAATATCTAAATAATGTAAAATAAAATAATAAAACAAGAAATACAGAATGGTTTTTCATTTATCACAAACTGGTGTTACTATACAAAATAGGATATATATTTGTTTTCCAGAAAATAGCTAACGTTTCGCCAGTATCGCCGTGTATGCTAGCCTATGACGTCACCAGAGTTGCCACCAATGACATAGTGTTCCCGTTACAGATAAAATTTCAAAAATTATGAGATTGTTTTTTGTGTAATTTGTCAAAGATAAACATAATTTAGTATAAAATAAAGTGAAATATGTTCTTTTACGATATTACCCGATAGGATGACCACATATTGTGGTATATTTTCAATGTAGTCAAATACCCTATTGTCCTACTGTGTTAGATACAGTACAAAATTTCACGGACTGTGTGGTATCAAATAGATAATGAAGAGAACAAATTTATTCCAGAACAAGGTAAACAATAACTTAAAATATTTTTACTTTATATCAACTGAAACAATTTCGACATGAAAAGTATGGCTCTTAGTTCAATTACAGTACTTGTACTACATGTTTATTATGTAAATCGTAATAAAGATTAATTTGACGAATACGGGGTGTGACAATTTAATTTCCACAAAAGTATTCGTACACCTCGTGAGTGTTATTAGATATCATAAAATGTGAACATTCGGATATACTAAAGCATCTTTACTTCTATTTAACAACGTTAAAAAACTATAAAAAGCTCTAATGAATAATATGAGAACTGTTATTTGCAACTACAAAAGAATTTGCTAAATATTTTAACATCGAGTATCACAAAAGTTTGTATATACTTCACTTCATAAGCTATTTTTCTATTGAAATCCATAAATTTAGAACGCAAAAACCAAAGATAATGGTAAACTAAACCTTGGTTAATAGAGAAAAGGAAAATATAAATTTACTGGAGGAATTTTCACATATTGATAATCTAAAGTCTGGTGGATGGTTGATGGAGCCCGTGGTTGATCAACTTGATCACTGAAGGTTGATATACAACCCCTTACCACTTTAATTTTCGTATTCTGTATACGTATTTCGACAACTAAGTTGTAATCATCAGCAGATAATTAAACAGTGACGCACCTGGAAAACTACGGCGAAAAATACCCGTACGAAAATTAATGTGGCACCTTCAGTGATCATCTAAAGTCTGAACAATTACAGTACTTTCTAGAAACTACTCGATAAAATAAAGTATCTGTCAAAATATATTAGAGCGGTTGAAAACTTCTTATATAAGTATTCTGAAGTTTAATTTTCAATAGCCAACCTATGTCATCTTCACGATAGCCTCGATAAGGAAACGTACTTTTTAAACTCGTTATAGTCTTAATAATTTATCAATTTTTGCATTGTGTATCTATACGAGAAGCGAACATTGTGTTCAAATTTTTGAATCCTAATATTTCTCCATTAACAATTATGTCTATTCAGGGGGCCAAATCTAAAACCTGACTCTGAATTGCAGATTGACTCGTATTATTGACTTCATACATATATGAATATTTGACTAAAAATTGGAAATAGAATGTTTGTAGCATTTTTATTGAACTTAAAAATTATTATTTTTTTAATAAATAAAATACACGAATTAATAAAAATATATTTTCGCCCATTATTTGCTATTGTCTCTCAACGATATCGAAATTTTTCGATACCATTAAAGTTCAATGGTCTTTCTGAACGTTAAGAATTGTTTATGTCAAAATGGCCCTCTTTAAATCGAGAAAACTCTTTCCATGCTGTACTCTCCCAAATTACTTTTTCTCCGTAAGCAGCACAAATGATTCAACTGGCTTGAGATGCATTAACTTCTTTGTTGAACTCGAACAAAAGGATATGTTGGAAATGCACGCTCTTTTTACTTGACATTATATTATCTTTTGTCAATAAATACAACAATCTTTGCACAAATTAAGAAAAACGATTTAATTTAACAATAATATGATACTAAAATAACTTTGACATATGCTTAGCAATTATACTTCAAGACTCTCCGACCCTAAAAACACTGATTGAGATGTCCTGCGTTTGACTTCCACATGTCAAGGTAGAAAATCATTGCACCAAAATATTAGCAGGTTGTTACATATGAAATGTCCGGTTTTGTAAGGAATAAAAAAAGTCTAAATTTAAAAAAATAGTCTCCATTTACATCAATAGTTTGTTGCCAACGGCCTGGAAGCTGAAAAATTCCCTTTGAAAAGAAATCTAGGTTTTGACGGCTCACATATTGCTCAAACACTGCTATTACAGACTCCCGGTCAGGGAAGTCCCTATTTTTTAAGTGATTGTCTAAACTACGGAAAAAATGAAAATCAGTTGGCAAAAGGTCATGTGAATAAGGTGGGTGAGGGAGAATTTCGTAACCAAATTCCGAAAGTTTTTGGATTGTCTGTCGTGCAACATGAGATTTTGCATTATCATGAAGAAGTATGGGTCCATGTCTATTGACTAGTGAGGGCTGCAAGCGGCTCAATTTTCCATGCATAGTTTCCAGTTCGGCACAATAGGATGCTGCCGTGATGGTTTCACCAAGTTGCAAAAATGAATAGTGAATAATACCATACAGTCACCATAATCTTTCGCGGGTGAAGTGATGCTCGTGCATGCGGTCTTGGTGCTTCACTTCGATCTAACCATTGTCCTGACCGTCTCCGATTATCATAAAGTATCCACTTTTCGTCACACGTTACCACTCGATGAAGAAACGGTTCAACTTTCTGTCGATTAGCCAAAGAGGTAGCCACCTCTAATCGACGGAGCTTATTGGCTTCCGTTAATTGGTGCGGCACCCATCGATCGAGTTTCTTCCTTTGCCAATCGAAGAAAGGTGACGACTAATGGTGGCAATGGACAGTTGAAATGTTTCTGCAAGGCTACGCACTGTTGTCGACGGATTACTTTCAACTTCTACACGCAGCTCGTCGTCATTAACAGTGCTACGCGCATATCCGCGAGGCTCATTTTCCAAATCAAAATTTCCCTCGCTGAATTTTTTAAACCATCGCCGTAATGTGCGTTCATTACACGTAGTTTCACCGAACGTCTGATTAATTTCTCGCGTTGCTGCGGCTGCATTTAATCCCTTTTTAAATTGAAAGAGGTAAATTGCCCGAATATCTCTTGCCGACAGCATTTCTATAGGCGAGACAAGGACAGGTGTATTAATCTTTCCAAGAAATGGAACAGATACACACTTCAAAACAAATACCCTTTTCTACAAGTACAATAATAATTTTCACCAAAAACATACACGTCTTCACACAGGTGCGATTCAGTTCAGACTGAAGGAAAAAACGGACATTACATTTGTAACAACCTGATATGATTTTTCACGAATTCGTTTACTTTGTCTTATAATCAAGCAAAAAATAAATCCGTCGAAGTCTATAAGCATTCAAAATATTATATTACATAGTTGTTACATGTTTCGATTCTTAATGCCTAATTACCTTCGTATATACATAATCTTTTATATATCACATGTAATATGGAGAGGTCGCAGTTTTAATTTTTTATATACTTTTCGATCATCTCTAAATGCAAAAGCTGTCTCCTCTTTTCTATTTCTAATTTTAAGCAAAATAGAAATGTAAAATTTAAATTGTGTATTTACAACAATGTAAGTATCTATTAATATATAAATCTTTAGTTACATATATATTTAATAAGCGTTATTAATACCTTATCGGTTTTCTCATGTCAGTACCATAAATGCTAAATGTGCGTCTTTTCCACTATTTCAAACTTTTGAACGATGTCATTAACGTACGTATCTTTTGTGCCGGAAGATATGCATTTCATCAAAATATTAATTTCCCTTTTTAACTTCGCGGGATGTTTCTAGATAAAAATAACAGCTGTGAAATGAGAAGATAAAATGAGAAAGTGTGCCCAATATATCTCAAATGACTTCTGTAACAAACATGAAAAGTTTCGTGATATCAAACAAGTTTACTTCTGAATGTGTAAGAACATTAATTAAAGAATTTCGTCACATCCCATTTACTAGAATTTAATAATGATTTGTTTTCATTCTTATTTTGAAACGTATAACAACCAATATCTTCGTAACTATTGAAAATAGTTACATAGTTTTTTCACGTCTCTTTAATTTGATTTGTTTTGTGGAAAGTGATGACATCAACAACTCTTTTTACGTTTCTAGTTTCCCTGAAAGGGAACACGATTATCTTTTTTAAATGAAACAAATATATCTTTTTAAATTCTATTGGAAAGATTTTGTCAGGAAATCTACTACTACATGTATAGGTTGTATGGCAGAATAGTTAATAATAAGAACATTAATATATTATTTAATTAAATTATATTTGTTCAGAAATTACCACTTCTTTCTTGGAGATAAGATTTTTTAAAAAAATTGACAATACTACTTGAGTAGGTTTTATAAAAAGGAAAGTGAATGAAGGTCACATGTACACGAAACGATAAATTCACTTATCTTTCTATTAAATCAGTTTTGCCTAGAGATAATTATCATATGCAACAAACGAATGTAACTGTCCTTTATATAGTTTTCTAAGACCAACTTTCTGTCATTAATTTTGCAATTGGAAATGTGTGCAATAAACTACATCGTAATTAAACGAAAAAATGTGAAATTGTATTTACGTTTTCTTGGAAACATGATTAAAACTAATTAATTTTATTTCGAAACAATTTTCATAATTATTAATGCCTCAAAAAGTGTTAAATAATTTTTTAAATAGTATCGGGTTTTCGAATAGGGACATAACAACTTTGTCTTTTAAGACGAACGCATCCTTGAACGTTTTTCATGATCCGTTAACGTCAAAATATCAGTCAAGTTTAACATTTTGATCGTGGTAAAGTGCACGAACGACCACCGTTTGGAAATTATTGAAAATTATAACTGTAATTCGGAGTCGATGGTCGCAACTTTAAGAGCGCTTACTCCAATTTTCGGTCGTAATAATCGTCCTACCAGAAAACCTGGGCATACTATAGTGGATAAATTCGAGTCAAAACCCAAGCAGCACAATTACTATTTGGGAACGTAATTACGACTACTAAAATGACTTTAAAGTGTCCCGCGACACTACACGAGAACGAAAAAACGACGTTCCTATTACTACATTACTGCCAAAATGGGGAATAATTTCGTGGTAATATTTACAGATCCGCCTCGGTAACGGTTACGGTCGCCGAAACGTGGCAGGGTAGTTCCCGCGACTACCAAGTAGTGTTTATATTTGACGTATATATTTCTCTCTTTCTCTTTCAACTTATCTTCTTAGATTTATTATTATTGTATACACATAAAGCCACTGTGTATAAAACGAAATGTTATGCGAATTGAAGATGAAAAGGTGTAGGTATTTTAAAATGAAATGATAACAAAATATTTAGATAAGTTATTATATAATAACTTTATACTGAAATATTTTGTTATTTATTCGTTTAAAGTTTAAACGAAAGCAAGTTTACTGCAAAATGTAGGCATTATACCTCTAAAGTTTTTATGCGCCCTTATAATTTTAATTTTTAGTAAATTTTTATTTAGAAATTTTTTTTTATATTTTTCAATCCTGTCTTGAAATTTATATAAAATTATATTATCTTGATTTATTATATTGAAATAAGTTATTATTCGATATTTTTGATAAAACTGTTAATTTACCTGTAAATAATTTTATATGATTCATGTAATTTTTTAATTTTCATTTCACGGAAACATAACCTAACATTTTACGGATTACCGATCCGCTGTCACAATTCACGTAACAATATGGCGGTTCTCTATCATAAACATATATTACTTTGAAAACCCAGGGAGTAATATCTAGTTCATAGTAATTTCTAATAGTAATGTCCACTTAGAAGTAAATTTACAACATAAAGTTATTTTTTCGGGTGAAGGAAACGTTATTTTGACTTACGAATATTACTTATAAGTCGCCCACTATTAGGGGAAATTTTAAGTCTTTATAACGTATTAAAAACTTCAAAATTTACTTCAAAGGAATTACTACTTTATAGTCGTACTTTAGTGATATGAATTGGTAAATTTGACTGTCGTAGTTTACTACAAAGTCTTGGTAACTTCAAAGTTATTTTATTAGGAAAAGTGAAGTCGCTAAAACCAGTGAATTGACTTTGAAGTTATCATACTACAAGGTAACAAATTGTAGTAGAAACGTCGATCCGGCTACTGTAAATTTGGTAAATAAAGTAATTTAGACCAAAAAGTATTATTTATAGTAGTAATCACGTTTATGCTACTACAAATAAGTTCCGATCTCGGTTTCGGCTACTTTTGTGCTTGTTGGGAATATTCACTATTGGATGTTCCTGTGACAGTGAGACAACGCACCGGTCCATGAACCGAAAATATCGCAACCGTAAGTGCTTCAATTCAAAATGAGCCAAACCGGTCCATTCCACGCCCTTCACAGGAATTGGGAATCTGGCAAACCACATGTGTGTGTGGATTTCGCGTAAACATCTTGGCTTACACACTTACAAAATCAAATTAACTCAAGAACTGGAAGCGTTTTGATCATTAGAAGCGCCGAAAGTTCTCCGATTGAGCTCTGCTAAAGTTTGAAGAAAATCCTGTGAAACGAACATAGTGTACATGTTGGTTCTCAACGTGCGGATCGCATACGGAGTTTGTTTTCGTCCAGGTATTTTTCGCCGTGGTTTACCAGGTGCGATACTTTGCAATTATCTGCTGATGATGACAACTTAGTTGTCGAAATGCGTATACAGACTTACAAAAGTTAATGTGGAAAGGGGTTATATATCAACCTTAGTGATTAAGTCAATCAACCACAGGCTCCATCAAATTCAACATCTGAATGAAACTCTACAATGCACTCACATATTCTAACATGTCTCAGCTGGGCTCCACGGTCACCGGATTTGACACCCTATGACTTCTTCCTGTGGGGTTTCGTTAAAGATAACGTTTATGTACCACCACTCCCACGGAACCTGGAAGAGTTGAAGAACCGGATCCGTACTGCCATAACATCGGTGACGAAGGACAAGCTTGGCCGAGTATGGGAGGAATTTGAGTATCGATGTGATATTGTTCGTGTCGCTGATGCAGGACATATTGAACATCTGTAATCTGAACTTGAGAGGTTCGTAAATATGTGTGTAAAGTTTCATATTCGTATGTCTTAGAGTTTAATAAATATATGCTTTCGAAATACGTATATTCTTTTTGTAACACCCGTATAAGGTGATAATCACTGAGCGGTTCCCACTAACTTTTCCCACATTTTAATAGACTTTAATTTGCTATATTATTTACCAACAGGCCTCTTATATTACAATAATATTTGTGAGAGACGGATAAATACACGTAGTGACTAGTTTAACACAATAATAATACATTGATGTAAAAAAAATACGCACATAAAAAATAAGAAGTGGTGTTTTCAAGAAATTGCCTCCGTCGCGTATTCTAATATAATGGAATACAGAGAAGGGATGCGAAGGGACACTTCACAAAAACATGTAAAGCCCAGGTATTCGTATAGTACAATAAATTTCGCCTAAACCTATTTAATTTGTCAAAATAATACAGTTTTTTCATTATTTATGAGTGGTGTTAAACTTATGGCGTTCAGTGTAGCGGAATATAAAAAAATATTAATACTTTAAAAATTCCTTCGGTAAGAAATAAACCATTCAACCATAGTTTACGCTAGTTTACTGTATAAATTCTTAAATGCCACTTATATAAGCCGCAATAAAACATTATTTTAATATTAATATATATTTTAATAAGTCTTCCAGGAAGTTATACTTAACAATACATAGTGTGACCTTTTTAGACACTAATTTATTAACGAAAACTCTACTGCTTTCATGTTTTTGTTAATTAATAGTCAACTACAATTAAATAATGATAAAATATCGGAAATATGTATACGTAAAAATCAAATCAACTAATTATTATAACTGTTGACATCATCATTGTTATTAATGATTACAATACGAACCTTTCATTCAAAGTTATATACATACACACAAAGTTCATTATAAATTACTGGAAGATGATTCACAATGCATTTGACAAGCGTATTGTTTATCTTATCGAGTTTGTTGCTTCTTTGGCGTCTGCCAACTTACCACTTTTATAATTACACTGTTTTCTGATATTATAATGACCACTAAAGTAAATATCTAGATATACGTAATATAAATAAGAGTTCCCAGAAACAATACTAAGAATAATGAAAGCTTAGTAATTAACAGTGCACACAAAGCTCAATTATACTATTAGAATAATAAATACGAGGGTTGTTCAATATGTGTGTTTAGACAAAAAAAAAACCCAAGTTTTTTGGCGAAAAATTATTATATTGTTCAACCTATTCTCTTTGAAACTCATTACATTTAGTCCACCGATATTCAAGTCTATCCATTCCTTCAGAAAAATAAACTTTAAGATACTGCTCGAAACGTGCATCAGTTTGAATAGTTACCTCCTCACTCGACACAAAAATTGAAAAAATTGGATGCGGGGGAAGTACTTCGAAATGTTACTTTCGAATTTTTGCCACTGAAACAGTCGCATAATCCTAAAGAGAAAGTATTTGTTTTTTTCATTAATTGCAGCTTTTGCAGCATAGTTTTATTTCTTGAATATATTTGATAAGAATCCCACTGCAAAGTGTGCGGTCTTTGCCTTTTTAGAAGCGATTGTGTTACGTTCATTGCTTCGATTATTATTTCATTTCAGGTGTATAATGGTAAATTAATTTTCATCAACTGTTATTATTCGGTGCCTAAAGTCCTTCGGATTATATCTTTACTTGGCTAAATTCATGGCTGAATATTTTCTTGCACGCGTTTAATCACTGATCATTACTCTACATTTTCATGTTTGGAAAAATTAATATGATTCTTTATTAACACTCTATTGGTACTACCCTCTTCCGACGGCCCCACTAAATACTGCCATCGCAGAATTTTACCCAGAACTGAATATCTGTATCTGTATACAGTCACTCGATACGAGCGAATGCATGTTATGGAATCGTGCACACATATGTACATCTCATTTCTGTCGGACAGATACAACCATTCAGCTCTAATCATAGTTGTTGAACGCATAGTTTAGGTTACTCATCACGTATGTATGTATATATCGTTAAAAAATCATTTGTTTATTGCCTTGTATTGTTTTCAGTATAAACATTTGGGTGAGTCCATTAATAAGCCTTTGTTAGGTACAATAAATGTTTACTAATTATGTACTGTCCATTTTCTTTATAGATTTCTATCATTTTCTCGTTAATTACATGAATCCCCTATTCTAAAAAGTAATATTAACGAAAAAGTTGTTCTCGAGGGATCCCTAACAAGTGAACAAAAACACCCTCAAAGAAATTTCGAAAATATAGAGAATAATTAAACAACAAGGTCAGACAGATAACGTAGGTAAGCAATTAATTAGCAAGATATAACAATTTTTGCTAGATCTACAAACTGCTGACACCTGGTGAAAGACGATTCTTTTTCAATTATTCGATTTGGGATTGATTTTTGATAATAGCTATAATTGAATTGTCTATTTTGTAACAATGCTTGTTTGAAATGATTTTTTTTGGCAATAATTCTTAGAAAAGAACTGCTTTGTAAACCCATCATGTATACAGCATATGTTCTACAGATTTAAGTTCGACTTTTAAATGGTTTTTGTTTATTCAATTGGCTCTTCTGCCATATTTTTCGCACAGCTTTGTTGTAAATATACGTTTTATAAAAATCCAATTGTTCAAACTCATCAGTACCTAAGCAGACCCCTCTTTTCAGTACTAAATCTAAAAAATCTGGATTGGGTAATTACATGTACTGACGGTATTTCTTCTATACAAAGGGTACTAGGAAAGTTTTGCAATATCACGCAACAATGAATCGTAGGAAGCTGCTTGTTGCTGCATGTTGTGACATGTTCATACGTGCATAGTAGCCGCCGCGCCATTTCGATGGGCTGAGTTACTCATTAGCAGTGAGAGTGTAAAGTGCTTGCAATGGCATCGTGGTCACGAAAGGAGACAAGGGCAGTTTTGCGTTATAATTTCGTGCGCGGTTTAACATAGACCAGTGCTCCGAAGAATTGACTCTTGCACTAGGTGATCATTCGCACGTGATGAAACTTTGTTCTCTCTGCCTGCCGCATCGACTGACTGAAGAGCAGATGACACGACGTGTGACTTGGTGCCGGGAGATGCTAAAAAAGTTTAATAAGGGACAATGTCGGTATGTGAACAACATCGTGACAGGTGACGAGACTTGGCTGTACTATTACGATGTGTCGACCAAAGCTCAAAACAAAGTTTGGGTCTTTGATGATGAGGATACACCCGTAGTTGTTCGAAAACCCTGATCTGTAAAGAAGATAATGATAGCTGTATTTTTCAAATCGAGTGGAATTGGACACACAGAAGACAGTCACAGCTAAGTAGTATACTGAACAGTGCCTGCCTAAAGTCATTGGATCTACGAAGAACCTGCGGCCAAAGTCAAGAATGGACACTTGGTTCCTCCATCACGATAATGCTCCAGCTCACCGCGCCAAAGCCTACACCGAATATTTGACCACAACAGGATTGAAACTTCTCGAGTACCCTCTCTACAGTCCAGGTCTTGCTCCCTGCGACTTTGCACTGTTTCCGCATGTGAAAATGAAGCTAAAAGGGAGGTGGATTTCCAGTGATGAAGACCTTCTGCGGACTTGGGACAACGAGTGTGCTTTACTCCCTAGTGAAACTTAGCAGAACTGGTTTAAAGATTGGTATTGAGTGTAGAGGAAATTACTTTGAAAAAATTAAATAAACAAAGCTGTATTGCAACACTTTCCTAGTACCCTTTGTATATAACACATTTTCCTGTAGATTTACATCACAGTCGTAATATTACCAAAGTAAAAGAAAATATTCATGTATTTTCTAATTTCCTCTATGCATTTAGTGCAATATTTATTTTTTTATATTCGTATATTGCTATTCACATTTTTGTATGTTAAAGAAGCACATGCAAAATGTTCGCATCTGACAATCCTGTCCAGAAACAAATGTAATTCTTTTTCACAAAGACAGGTTCATTGATCTTACTTCTCATATCTCCAAGCTTTTCATGAGAATATTTATCAATAGAACAAGGAAAAAATCCTATGAGCAGGATGATTTTAGATCATGTTACGGTAGTTACAATTCCTTACACCCTGTTAGGAGCCCGATTGAAAAATATTGTAAGTATAACATAAAACTTCATAGGACTTTCGTTTACCATCAAAAATTATTATAATATTTGAAGATTTTGTAAAAATTCACGGAAGGTTTTGGGGAAAAGAACAAGATTCTAGATAAGAAGAGCTATTCACCGATACTGTTTGAATCTAGCCTCGAGAGTGTATTTCGAAAAATAAATTGATCTAGTAAAGATATCAACATAGAACGTGATATTAAATTATCTTTGATTCGCAGTCTATAAGACCTACAAGGCGTGGATACAGAAATTAACAACTACTTCAAAATTACAATTCTCAGCAGAAGCTTCAACAGAACAATGGTAACGATATATTCATACATAAAAAGATATACACTCTAAATTACAACTAAAGAGGGCAACATGAATGGTGACAAAATTAGACAAATTTCTTTAGGCAACCTACGGAAAAGTGAAGCATATCTCTGTATCAGATAAACAAAACGTATCTGCCAAGAAAGTACTACAGAAGAAAATCGTACACCAAGTGGATATACTTGAGTGGAAGCAGCAAACAATAAAAAGAAATGAAATGGGAAAATCTATATTGAACAATGAATCGATGTACATAAATCTGCTAAGTGTAACCAATAGCAAAATTGTGTGAAACTACGACTACTACTATACATACACATGTGTATAATAAATTCAAGTATTTAACCAATAGATTATGAAAAGTACAAGCATTTTCCACATAGAAAATCATAGCGTTATGGTTTATATTATCGAGCAATATGAGTAAAGAGTAAAACTTAAGAGTACGAAAACAATAAATGATGAAAAGAGTTGCGTAAGAAACTAGCAAAAAACAGAGGACCTAGAAATTTCAAAAGTAAAGAAGAATAACAAAAGCATGTATAAGAATTAGACCATAACAAAGTAGTTAAAGAAAAATATGACTTTAAAATAACAAGTAGAAGATGCAGATGTTAGCCAAGCGTTGGATGGGAAATGTTAAATGCCAAAATTTCATATTATTAATAGCGGAAATGAAATAAAAGTTTCTTTAGTTAATAAATGACATTTGAAAAATAAATTTTTAATAACAAAATCTAGATATATCTAAGAATCAATATACATAAATAATCTTTTATGCCTCAGTTTTATTACGGTGACATTACGGTATCTTTAACATTTTTTATTACATGCGACATTCCCGAAACATCCCTTAAAAATCTGACTATATTTGGTTGAAAACAAAATAAACTTCGTTTATATTCCGGTGCAATATTTATTTTTTATGCACTCACAATTAGTTATTATCCAAACAGCTTACAAAATACTAATTATAGAAAAATATTATAAATAGAATAAATTATTAATCAAAATAAGTTTTCTCAAAATACTATCTTGAGGTCATAGAAATCTTAGATGAATCTAATAGTAAATATACATACATATATTGTTATTTTGATAGTATTTTCCAATTATTTATATAATTTTAATTCTGATGTAACTTAAACGAAAGACATAAGGGAAAAAGACGAAAAATTCCGCTGCAAGTTGTTTGTTTTCTAAACAAATATCCCAACTTCTTCCGAAACTTTTATTTGAATATAAGTACATATGTATATACTATTCAATTGGGATGAGTTTAAATTTAAGTCGGTTGTATAATTGAGTATGTTCGATGATATTATTTAACTTGAGTTCTTTATTTTTATTCATTTACAAATATGTTTAATTAATCAGTTTACATAATTGCTATTTTATTTATTATTGTTTTATATCCTACTTAAATCCTATCTTAGAAACAGAGTAGCATTAAATTCTAACTAAGGAATAGGAATTATGTTCAACTAGACACCGATAAAAAGGGGTGTTCCGCAGGGCTCGATTCTGGGTCCATTACTGTATATATGTAATATATACTAATGATTTGTCCTATGTGGGAAGGAGCACATAAACAATTTTTCAAATACATTCTTTCTAGTTTTTGATATTCACTATTTAGTAGTTACTAAGTAGACCATTTCCACGGTACATGCGAAAACAAATGAGCAAAACGAAAAATTTCACAAACTACAGACAAATCAAAAATAAAAAAAATTCAGTTGTGATAAATATGTAACTATTGATCTAATCTAGCAATTTCTAAAACTTTAATCTGTAATATGTTAAATAATATTACATTTTAAACCAAAAATGCTAACAAAGGAAGTTTGAAAAAATATTGAAAAAATCTGGAAAATAGTGACACATTGTAATAAAATTGATTTGCTGTCGCAAAAGCAAAGGAAAGTAATACTAAATGTTAATTAATGAATATATACTTTGTTATAAATAAATAAATATTCTTCTTTAGTGTCGGAATATAATAAAGATATTTTAGTACTTTAAATGCAGTTACAATACTTCAACACTATATGAGGTTTGGTTTCGATATTATATTACGGTACCGGTATGAATCAAAACCAATACCGTAATTATTTCAGATCCAAGTGCAGTATGTACATTAAAGATATTCGTATTCTACTATGTTTAAGAAGAGCGAATTTATAATTCGGAATGCACATACAAAAATATTTCGTTTGTCCTATATATACACACAATTACAAATATTTCGTTTAAATATTTATTTCGACTCAGGACTTACATCTTCTCTAATTTCTTTCTTAACAGATCTCGATTCTTCATTTACGCCGGCCTCTTCAAAAACATTAATTTCTCGTCCCGCACAAACACTGAGGAACAAAATAGTCACAATAATTATAACATTTGTCTTCATATCGACCATTATTATGTTGTTTTTGTTGAAATTCTTTACTGAAAACGTAATCGTCTTACATTTTAAAACAACAATTGACAAAAACGTGATTGTGATAGCTTGAGATGTAACGCCGCACTAATTTCGAAAACACGCAAGCTGCACTCAATAAAAGAGATACTCGATTACACGCTAGTTAAGCAGTCGGTTGAATGACAATAACACACCAGCAGCAAGAGCAAAAGACATGTGCTTCACTACCTAACCATTTGTTGTCGCCTTTCACCGCAGTTAGTGTGGTACGGATGGGGTGGGGCTCATATTACTCGTGCAGTAAAAGAAATTTCCTATACGGGGGATCAATTCATATTATATTGTCGAGCTCTCTCGTTTTGAATAGGAAAGAAGATTTGTTGTGTAAGTGTGTGTGTATATACTTCGTATTACGTTCGCCGGTCATTTCTGGGCCGACAGAAGTGGTTCAGAGATTTTACGATGGGGTTTCCTCGTGCATCTTTTTGCCGTTCGGGATCGTCTGGTTTTCTCGTCCCGGTTTATCGAGCTTTATTTGGACATTGGTGTCGAGACATGATTTTATTTTTAAAGGTTCGCGCCCGGGTAGGTAAGGTAAATAACTGAAGGTTTTAATCAGACCTCCGACCAGAATATGATTAAGAGAATTCTAAAATGGTTCTCTAAGCTCCAGAAGAGTTAATTATAAAATAAAAATAATTCTGTCTTTAATAATGATTGTACATACTACTTTTTACTTCGTAAAGTGTAGTGACATTAATTATTTTATACATTTCTTAACTATTTTTGCTATCAAAAAGGTAAAGAAACCCTAAAACATTAATATTTGTATTCTGGATAAATATTTCGACAACTATGTTGGGGTCATCATCATCAGCAGCAATTAAGCATGAACCAGCAGTAAAGCTACACAGAATAAACCGCAAAACATTTTATACGAAAACCAAACTAACACATATTTTTGTAATAATAAATATATTTTGTTATATTTACTATACGATGTTAATAAATTCTTGGGTTTTGACTTACATTCGTATTTATGTATGTATTTGTAAATGTATGATAATCAGAACTGAATAAAGACATTCACAGTCATCACTGAAATCGTTCTACATGTTTGAGTTAAAATTTTTCTGGATATGAAGCCAATTTTTCATATTTAACTGTTCGCTGTTTTACTGTTTTATATCTGTTGACGAAAAGATCTTTTTTTTGTATAGTGCTACACAGCTGTTGTACTATGTCGTCAAATGCCATATTTTATCACTATACAGTTTGAAATAGAGACGTGTATGGTGCCTACACACTTCTAAAAAGCCCTTTGTTGGTTACTTTTCATTTAAAAAATTGTTTTTTCAAGTATATCATTATTTTGAACGTTTATTGGAGATCTTTTATTTATTAGGACATAAGGTTTAGTTATAGTTTCTAAACAATACCACAAAACTTTCTTCATACAACATTCTGTTGGATTACAGACGCAAGTAATAATTAATGCTTTAACATTATGATCAAGAAAGAAATATATATTCAAATTTATTCGAAAATAGTTGTATGTAGATAGGAATTTTGTACAACATATAAATAGTAGAGCCTGTAAAATAAGCTCAAACTACCTTCCAACATTTAACACTGGTGTGTTTAATGTTCTTTTTGCGATCGTACAAACCAATGCAATAGACGTGCTGATTTATTGGCAGTTATCAGTGAAACTGATAAGAAAAGATGCGTAGTGTGACAGCAGGGATAATGAGAAAAAAGAACATTGCCTGACAAGTGACAGCTGCACAAAATGAAATTGAATGGGCAGATAGTCATGAAGGTATCTTAAAAAGCGTCATTATGAGATCATGTCGATTCCAATATTATACCTCATAGTGACATGGTTCGTAAAAGATTATACTACAAAATTAAAGCGATACTTTTCACTTTTCTCAATATTCAAACGTCAACAAATACATCCTTACATATCAAGCAGTTGATTGAGTTAATCTGGCTTGTAGACTTCCATGGTCGTTTTCCAAAGTTTCCTCAGGGCTTCCGAAATTTGTAAAATCGTATTTTTAAAAGTTACAAAACTAATTATTAAGAAACAATCTATCTATCTAAAGGAAGAACGATAACGTTGATGTTTGTGGTTTCTAAATACAGGGTGCGGCAGAAATAACTTTTGAATATTAAAAAACGAAAAAAACTATGGAAGCTATTCAAAAGTGTATTTGACAGATTGAAAGAGCAGTACTTGCCATTTACTTCACGTACGCATATCCAACCACTTCTTCTCTATATCATGCTGAAGTCTCTCTCTAAAATTCTGTACTACTCTGCTGGTCAGACCTAATGAAATTGCTTTAAGTTCTTGAGAGATGACAGCTTTCTGGTCGTCGAGTGTTCGCAGCTTCCGTTGGTAGATTCGAGCCCTTAGGTATTTCTAAAGGAAAAAATTGCCAAGTTCGAGATCGGGGGAATGGACAAGCCCTAGTGCTCAACTCTTACCAGTGTAAGCCGAGAGTTACAGTATAGTGTGTGAAATAAATGGTAAACATTACTCTTTGAAACTGTGATATAAATTTTCGAATTGCCTCTAGGATTACTTTGTTATTCATATTTAATATTTGGGAGTTATTTCTGCACCTTCCGTTTAAAGCATGGTAAAATTTTGAATTTTAAAATTTTTAAAGAGCTGCCATTTCCTCAATTTTCAGAGTTTGTGGTTTTTCTAGTTCAACTGATGCACGTTTTCATGAAAATTTAATTTTCCTTTCCTTTCGATATTTTAAAGTAAATCAGTGATTGTGAATTACTTCCATAAGATATAAGTCCACGTTTTTCAGGATACATTTCAAGATTACCACTACATTATTATTTGCCTGTTTAAATACATGTTTACTTGCTTCAATATATGTCTCAAAAAAAAACATTTATAGAAACAGTACCTCTTTTCGCTTTAACGAGGTAGAATACCCTACTAAAAGTCAAAATTTAATTTAAAAAAATTATTCTAACATTCACAGATTTATTTGATTGTATTGTATTACTATTATTATAGCAACGTCCCGCAAGTTATCTTTTCAATATACGTATTACTTATTTGATATACGATAAATTTTATAAATATTTAATTTGATGACATCAGTTTTATATGTAGACATTTAAATGTATTGACATGTATAGTATGTACACTGCCGGTAAATATGAGGGATCATTTGATTTGTATACTGATACCGCATCGTCTCTGCCCATTTCTCTATTGGTCGGCTATTTCCTAGCAATAACTGCTGAGTTGTGTGTAATAAAAGATTTAGAATAGTGATGAGAATACAATAGATTCAGTTAACACTCGCAATTTCCATTTATTCTTACTACATTCTTTACAAAAATAGCTATTTAAACATGTTTGCAATATTGTATTATGAATCTGAAGGCTGGATTATGCTATTACAACTTTGCGTAAAATAATAGATAACTAAAATGAATACCAGGTGTATCGGAAAGTCATTACCGATTTTTCTAACAGATGTCGCTAGACGAAGTTTGCAATGTTATGATTTGACACATATGACATTTTATTCTACTGACGAAAGTAACACTGTCATAGATTTATACCTTTTTGAAAATGTCGAGTTCCGTGCCTGAAAAAGTGCATTTGCGGCACATATTACTATTCTTATTTAAAACAGTTAATACTGGTCACTACCGACAACAAATTATCAATTCGAACCATGCATTGATAGAAAAACGTCCAGAATGGGCCCGAAGACACGGTAACGTGATTTTACAGCACGATAACGCGCCGTCTCATATAGCAAAACCGGTCAAGGAAGCGTTGAAAGCACTTGGATGGGACATACCCGCCGTACTCTTCAGACTTTGTCCCGTCCCACTATCACCTTTTCGCATCAATGGAACACGCGTTTGCAGAGCAGCACTTCGCCAATTTCGAAAAAGTTAGAAAATGGCTCGATGAATGATTTTACTCAAAGGACAAACAGTTTTTTTGGGATGGCATCCATAAATTTCACGAAAGTTGGGCAAAATGTGAAACATCAAATGGCCATTACTTTGAATAAATAAATATTTCTGTTTTCTTGAAAATTATGTAGTTTTTTACGAAAAACCCAGTAATGACTTTCCGGTACACCTGATAGAATTCTGGAAAAGTCCTTATGTTTGACATGGATCTTCTCCCATGTATATTAATTTCAAATACTTTATAGGTATACAGAATGTGACTGAAATAACTCACTAATAATTAAACGTAAGTAACAAATCACCACCAGAAACTATTCAAAACTTTATTCAGCAGTTTGAAAGAGCAGTGTTTTCTATTTATTTTACATACTGTATTATACCTCGCGGCTTACGCAGGTTTACCACAACACAACGCTTATTTCGTAGACAATTTAGACTCGTTCAACATGCTCATGTTCCTGAAAGAAAAACAATTTTGTTATAGGTCGCCAATTTGAGAAGAACATATTCGACTTAAAAAATGAAGTCGCTAATGAGGCCTTGTAGCAATCACATATCAGACATTTGCACAGTCAGACAAGCTATTGCACAATCTTCTCGGCATTTCATAGACAAGGACAGCCGACATTTAGAGGATATCACTTTCAATACCAAATGATGGTGTATGCGTATATGTGTTAAATAAATGACAAACGTTCCTCTTTCAGACTGAAATACATTTTTGAATAGTTTTTAGAGTTACTTTGTTGTTTAGGTATATTTAAGGATTTATGGTAACGGACGGCCTTTTATTATCCAAGAGATATTAATTTCTACAAACATTGATATTTTCCGCACAGGTTAAAATAATGACCAAATATTA
This sequence comes from Dermolepida albohirtum, assembly GCA_031893035.1. Lineage (NCBI taxonomy): Eukaryota > Metazoa > Arthropoda > Insecta > Coleoptera > Scarabaeidae > Dermolepida > Dermolepida albohirtum. The sequence goes on from JAVIWB010002678.1 coordinate 222,485, forward strand.
AAAATGGCTAATGAAAGAAGTTCAGGAACATGTGTAATAACTTTGCATAAAGAAAATTGTTCACTGTATCATATTTAAAAAAATGTTCAAATTAACCTACCGTCTTGCCTGAGACACTAGAAAGCGATACAAGGGAAGGCTACAAAGTCAACGCAATTCAGAAAATCGATCCGAGATCGAGAGCGACAAGCGTGGTCGAAGAATTATGGACAAAAATAATATGAAAAAGAAATCGTATTCTGGAAAAGTCCTTGTGTTTGATTTGACTCGAATACTTGATAGAGATGTAAATAATTTTCCAAAATCAAAGCACAACATACAAGAAAATACTATTAATTATGATTGGTATATTCTATAAGCAATCTAATCCATAATTTTTGAGAGAATATTAAGAATGTTTATTGCACTCGATAATATGGTTTCGAACTTCCGCCCATTTTCAAGAGTAAGACTGGTAAAACCAAATAAAAATACTCTCGCTGTAGGTATATACTACTTAGAAACTTACCTAAGGAACCTTACCTATTAAGGTAATTCTTATAATACAGCAACTAATATTGGGAAAATCCTAAAATCTGTTATGTCATTAACAATATTTTCCCTATTACTGATGTCTTTTAATTTCTAAAATCTCATATAGTAGGTTTATGACCCTTCGTTTCTATTGTAAAACAATAAGCTGCAAAACCTGCGTTTCTACTGCCATTAAAAATATTGTATAGTACGTTTTATCATATTTTAATTTCACTAAATAAAAAGTATGTACCTTTATAGCATCTCCTTATGTAAAAATGCGATAAACTAACGATAATGTAAATGAAATTCAGATGGTCCGCAGATGCGCAAAGGTGTATATATTGGGTCTGGGAAAAAGTTCGTGGCGTTTTTCCCGATAGATGGCATTGGTTGCCGATAACTAAAGAACAACAAGTCACAGCGACACCACCGAGGGCTCGTTTTTTAGATGACCTTCCGAACGTTAGTTTGAGCGTAGAAACATTGTAATCGGTGCAGTGGTTGGAAAGTTATTCGCACTTGAAAATGGAGAAGAATAATGAGAAATTTCGCTATATTCTGCAATATTATTATGATAAGGGGAAGAACGCTGCGCAGGCTTGTGATAAAATTTGTGCTGTGTACGGTGAAGGTACTTTATCGAAATCTGTTGCGCGGAAATGGTTCGCTCGCTTTCGTTCTGGAAATTTCAATGTGAAAGATGAGTCACGCTCCGGTCGTCCAATCACTGAAAAATCTGATGAAATTCTTGAAAAAGTCCAACAAGATAAGCATATCAGCAGTGTCGATATTGGCATGGAGCTAGGCATTGACCACAAAACTGTTTTGAACCATTTACACAAAGCTGGTTACAAAAAAAAGCTTGACGTATGGGTTCCTCATGAGTTGAGCGTGAAAAACATGATGGGCCGAATTAACATCTGCGATGCGCTGCTGAAACGGAATGAAATCGAGCCGTTTCTGAAACGTTTAATAACCGGAGATGAAAAATGGATTACGTACGATAATCGGAAGCGTAAAAGATCGTGGATAAAGGATGGTGAGCCGTCACAAGCGTTCGCTAAGCCAACATTGACGACGCCAAAAAAAGTGATGCTGTGTGTATGGTGGGACTGGAGGGGAATCGTCCACTACGAGCTACTTCCAACTGGTCAGACGATTGATTCTCAACTCTACTGTGCACAACTAGAGAGATTACGCCAGGCGATTGAAAGAAAACGGCCCGAATTGATTAATAGGAAAGGTGTTGTCTTCCATCATGACAACGCCCGACCACACACTTCTTTGATGACCCGTTAAAAATTGAGAGAGTTTGGTTGGGAAGTTTTGATGCACCCACCTTACAGTCCGGATATAGCACCCTCTGACTATCATCTGTTTCGATCTCTGCAGAACTCTCTCAATGGAATTAAGTTGGTTTCAAAAGAAGCCTGTGAAAACTACTTGATTCAGTTTTTCGACCAGAAACCACAGAAGTTTTTCACCGATGGGATCATGGATCTACCAAAAAAATGGCGAAACATTGTCGATAATAATGGAGCATATTCGGTTTAAATGAATTCGTCTACGCGCCATGCGGGGACCAGTTGAATTTTACTGAAAAAACGCCACGAACTTTTTCCCAGACCCAATATTTAGTAATATTCGTGCAATCATATATAAGCAGCAACTTTAAAATATATGGCAAAATATCTCAGAGGAAATATATTGAATAATAGTCTGAAAGTTAAAACGCATTAAAGTCCTTATTACGCGGAGATCCAATTAAATACTAATAGGGTAATTTTGATGGTGCCTGTGGTTGATTAACTTGATCACTGAAGGTCAATATATATCTCCTTGCCACATTAATTTTCATATTGTGTATACGTATTTCGACAACTAAGTTGTCATCATCAGCAGATAATTAGGCAGTGTCGCACCTGGAAAACTACGGCGAAAAATACCCAGGGTATTTTGGTTCTCAACGGTACGGATCGCATACGGAGTTTGTTTTTGTACGGGTATTTTTCACCGTAGTTTTCCAGGTGCGACACTGTTTAATTATCTGCTGATGATGACAACTTAGTTGTCGAAATACGTATACAGAATACGAAAATTAATGTGGCAGGGGGTTATATACCAACCTTCAGTGATCAAATTAAATACTAATATTTATTTTATAAGCAATAAATATTTTTATATATTTTTCTGTTCAGTTTTAGATAATTACAAATGCCTCTTACACTGTAAAAGTCTTCCACTACTTAGTTAAACTACAAGTTAAAGTTTTACATAAAACAGTTTTAAAATTTAAAAGAACACAATAAAATCTTTTTATTTAATTACATTGTCTAAAAAAAATTGATTTAATCAAAAATATATTATTTCATCAAATGTTATTTAAAAAATTACTTAGTTACTAACGTCTAATATATTTTTAAACAGCATATTTAAAATAAAATTAATATGGAATGCAATCTGACAAATTCTTTATCAATTTAATTACAAATTCTACGTCTGTGTCTGTCGCCAAAACTGTTTATTTTTCGTAGTAGTAAGCTAATTTATTAAGTCTGGCAGTTAATCACCTGTTACTCTTTATCATGTCTGCTGCATGGGTGGTAAGTATTTGGAAGTACCAACGAAAATACTTCCTGATTTATGGCAGCCCTATCTATTTTCGTAACAGGTAGCAAGCAAGTCCGATTATTAAGGAATATTTCCTGGAAACGTGAAGGAAGGGAATATGTAATTTTAGATACTTGTAGATACGTCCCAAATAAACATTTCCGGTCTATTTAGGCTATGACTAATATTCTTAATGTATTAACAAATTTATTTTATGTACAGTTGTATAAGTATACATACACTTGGAATTATTTGAAAAAGGTAGTGTTAAATTAAACAAACGACATTCTTGTTAATTTCTATTACAATATGTATATAGGTTGTTATCGTATACCTTTTACATTACTTTCAGTTATTAAGAGGTAGTAATCAATATATTGAATGCTACGTTAATCTAGTTTGATTAATCTGTGCGCTTATTCTGGTCAGAATATTAATTTCAACAGCGCAATTCTTTTTTGGAACGAATAAAATACTATATTACTTGCTTCTTAAAGATATGCTTGTATTTGTAACCAAAAACCCTGTAAACCTTTAATACGTAGATTGCTTAACAAATTTTGCCAATGATACAGAAAAAATCAATTATTTTAATCCATTTTTTTATTGTTTTTCAAAATATTAACCTTTCTGATCTATGTACTTCTGCATTCGGTAGAACCAATTCTCAAAGCATCGGGCTCATTGTTCTTCAGTCAGCTCAGATACTAAGTTTTCGTAGGCTTCCACAGTCGTTATTGGGTATAAAATTTAAATCCACGCATTTTCTCTTTTATGTATGGGAATTAAAAAGAATCACAAGGTGCCAAGTCGGGAATATACGGCGGATGAATCAATTCCGTTCACGAAGCAGCTAAAAACTCCGATGTTTGATATGCGTTGTGTGATGGTGCATTACCTTGATGCAGAATAAGTCATCCTCTTGGTCGTTTCTGGAGCACTTTTAGGAACACAATTGGCAAACAAATGATTGTATACCATGCAGCATTGACTGCGCGACGATCTTCTAGCGGAATAGTAATAAGATGACCTGTGCGTCCGAAAAAAGAAGCCACCATTTGCATGGCAGGGCCTCGTCCGCCTCACTTTCATGGGCTTGTCTTTGAAGACCCCAATGAGGCGATTGTCGCTTGCTTTCTGGCTTGTAACAATAAATTCAACTTTCGTCATCGTTTGTAGCACGTTTATCCTCTTGTCATTATTTAGCATATTTTTCAAAACATAATTAAGAACGCATTTCGTCATAGATTTTTCTAAATGTTGCAAAAATCTGACTACAAATAACAAAATTATTTTATTAAGTTAATATTTTATTATACCTTCTTTAGAATATTAGAAACCAAAACCAAGTTCGTTATTACTTCTGGTGACTTTTTTCCCATACTTAAATTAGAATTTTCTCTAGCTGCTGTTTGAATCCGATATCATGCACTTTTAATGTTCTTCTAGCTTTTAACCATAGGTATTCCATAGAACACTTATTGACATCAATATATTGCGACGCAGTTTTCAGAAGATGAAGGACATTGAACACGATTCATATAATGTCGTGCCGAAAGTGGTGTTTTTGCGGTGGATTTGATTTTTCCAAACCTTGTTAGAGATCATGTTACAAGATATTTAAGTAAACATGTCTATCTATTATCTGCTTCATTATTTCAGATCTTTTAGTACCTACTGGTGACATACCATACAACCCCATACGTTTTCTCCCATGTTTAAGAGTCCCTTGCACATTTTTAGCTACTCTTGAGATACTCTTTTCCTGGGCGTTTTCCACAAATTCTTTTTTATTTTTTTGCGGTGCATGCTCAATTGAATCATAAGCCATTTCGACTGTCACTACCACAGGATGTATATTTAGTGTGTATTGTTCCATATATTAAACTAGCTTTCGATGGAAAAAAGTACCTTTCTCCACAAATTTATATGTAGGTCCTGCCAATATTTTCTTTCTGTTAATATTTCAAGTATAAGGTTTCTTTGTTGCAACATTAGGTTCATAATCTCTATGTTGCAAAGCCTTTGATAATGTTGATTTGTGAACACTACCAAAATGTTTTTATAACTTGCCGTAGACTAAAATCAGGTTCTTTATTAACGGCATGTAATATCTCGTCCTACTAGCAGCATTTTCCACTAAAGGATTTAACAACACTGTATTGTTGTACGACTTCTCATTAGCGTAATCACCATAGGCGTAACATGTTCCTCTTTGTACTAATTTAAAATAATTCTCTGTCTCTCACAGATAATTTTCTTTCTAGATATTATCATTTTTCTTCTTCTCAGAGCTGGTAATTTTGAATACCCACTGTATACAGAATTTTGCGTATTAAAATGCATTGCTTTTCCGAATTTTAGTAAAGTCTATCCTTAATAGAAAAGGTTTTCTATATGCATATTAATCCAACTAACTGTACATACATACATGTATACTTATACTAAATAATAAAAAAAATTTTCGCTATCACATGTGGAATTCATAAAATAATTGGCTAATCATCATTAACTATGTCTGAACGGATGACACTGATAGATTTAACAACAATAGCTGCCCATTTATGCCGTCAAATCGGTCAATTGAATCGCTTCTGTACATGTGGGCACATTGACCTATCCTATCAAGTACCTTCAATATGCTACAGACATGAAAAAATCTCATGCATTATTGGCATGCAAAATGGGATAATGAATAACTCAATCGCACTGTTGAACATGCATAGCCTCTTCCACTTACAATAGAATCTCATAAAGGGTCCTTGTTTAGTTCTCGTTTAAGATAAAACAACACAACAAAAAATATCGGTTAATATTGGGTCTGGGAAAAAGTTCGTGGCGTTTTTTCAGTAAAATTCAACTGGTCCCCGCATGGCGCGTGGACGAATTCATTTAAACCGAATATGCTCCATTATTATCGACAATGTTTCGCCATTTTTTTGGTAGATCCATGATCCCATCGGTGAAAAACTTCTGTGGTTTCTGGTGAAAAACTGAATCAAGTAGTTTTCACAGGCTTCTTTTGAAACCAACTTAATTCCATTGAGAGAGTTCTGCAGAGATCGAAACAGATGATAGTCAGAGGGTGCTATATCCGGACTGTAAGGTGGGTGCATCAAAACTTCCCAACCAAACTCTCTCAATTTTTGACGGGTCATCAAAGAAGTGTGTGGTCGGGCGTTGTCATGATGGAAGACAACACCTTTCCTATTAATCAATTTGGGCCGTTTTCTTTCAATCGCCTGGCGTAATCTCTCTAGTTGTGCACAGTAGAGTTGAGAATCAATCGTCTGACCAGTTGGAAGTAGCTCGTAGTGGACGATTCCCCTCCAGTCCCACCATACACACAGCATCACTTTTTTTGGCGTCAATGTTGGCTTAGCGAACGCTTGTGACGGCTCACCATCCTTTATCCACGATCTTTTACGCTTCCGATTATCGTACGTAATCCATTTTTCATCTCCGGTTATTAAACGTTTCAGAAACGGCTCGAATTCCGTTTCAGCAGCGCATCGCAGATGTTAATTCGGTCCATCATGTTTTTCACGCTCAACTCATGAGGAACCCATACGTCAAGCTTTTTTTTGTAACCAGCTTTGTGCAAATGGTTCAAAACAGTTTTGTGGTCAATGCCTAGCTCCATGCCAATATCGACACTGCTGATATGCTTATCTTGTTGGACTTTTTCAAGAATTTCATCAGATTTTTCAGTGATTGGACGACCGGAGCGTGACTCATCTTTCACATTGAAATTTCCAGAACGAAAGCGAGCGAACCATTTCCGCGCAACAGATTTCGATAAAGTACCTTCACCGTACACAGCACAAATTTTATCACAAGCCTGCGCAGCGTTCTTCCCCTTATCATAATAATATTGCAGAATATAGCGAAATTTCTCATTATTCTTCTCCATTTTCAAGTGCGAATAACTTTCCAACCACTGCACCGATTACAATGTTTCTACGCTCAAACTAACGTTCGGAAGGTCATCTAAAAAACGAGCCGTCGGTGGTGTCGCTGTGACTTGTTGTTCTTTAGTTATCGGCAACCAATGCCATCTATCGGGAAAAACGCCACGAACTTTTTCCCAGACCCAATATTTATTTTTAATTTTATAAATCCATTCACTTTGGTCGAGTTAATTTATAAATTTTAGTTACTTTTCTAAATATCTGAAAGCATATATCTACATAGTCGAGAGTCGATAAAATTATATTAAAAACGAAAATAAGAAAGGGCGTTGTGTTTATTGATTATAGTAAAATTCCAATAATATTACTTAATAATTTTGTGTTGCAAACAAAAAAAAATTTTTATATTTTTATTATCAAAAATAGTTTCATTGCTTTTCAAAATATTCTCCTTGAAAATCAATGCACTTTTGCATTCGTTTAAACCAACCCGAAAAGCATTGCTGCCACTGTGAAGGCGGTATCTCCAAAATATGAGTTTTGAGTGCCTCAACTGCCCCTTCCGGCGTATAAAACCGTCGACCACGAAGTTTATTCTTCACGTGTGGAAAGAAAAAGAAATCACAGGGTGCTAGATCAGGGCTGTACGGCGGGCGGCTCATCAATTCAATGTGTTGCCCGGTCAAGTATTCAATTGTTTGAAACGACCTGTGAGAGCTCGCATGGTCATGGTGGAGAATGATCTGCCGTCTTCGGTTTGCTTTTCTTATTTCTTCAAAAACTTTTGGCAAACAAATAGTTGTGTACTATTCGGAATTTACCGTTCTACAATTCTCTAAAGGCACGTTTGCAACGTGACCGGTTTCTCCGAAAAAACAGGCGACCATTTGTTTTGATGTGTTTCGAGAGCGAACAACTTTTGTTGGTTTTGGCTCATCTTGAAATACCCACACAATCGACTGCTGCTTACTATCGGGCTCATACTTATAGATCCAAGATTCATCACCCGTGACGACTTTATAAATGCTCTTTGAAGCACCACTATTCTATTCTTTGTGCATTTCCTGGCACCAATCGACGCGAGTTTTATTTGAGCGGTTGTCAAATTATGTGGTACTGAATGTGAACATAGCTTCTTAACGGCTAAATGTTCATGCACGATCTTATGCACGCTGATGTTACTAATACCTAGAGATGCTCCGATCTCACGGCATGTCACATGACAGTCTTGCATTATCAATTCAGACACTGCATTAATGTTTTTTGACACAAGAACATTTGTGGGACGACCTTCACGAAATTCATCGTCCAAAGAACACCGTCCAAGTTTGAGTTTACTATACCAACAATATACTGAAGTTCTAGATGGTGCTTCATCACCATATAAAGAATTCAACTCGTCGATGCATTCTTGTTGAAATAATCCACGCCGAAAGTAACGAAAAATAATTGCACGAAAATGTTCGCGAGTTAATTCCTGTTAAGTCCTGTTATTATTAATGTGAATCATTTCTGGTGCTAATTTGTCTATGTAAGTATAGTCACTATACCGGTATATATTGAAATATTTCTAGACAAACGAGAAGATGGCACTTCACGCGAGTACCGTTCACTTGTCTTGAAAGCGCCATTGTTCGTACAACTGTCAAACAAATTATGCAGGAATTATTAACCCAAGTAAATAATTCGTGCATTCTCTTTATCATGAATATAAATAAGTTCCGTGCAGTGATAAACATTTCATTTTAAATGACTTAAACCCTAAATAAATAAAAATAGTTAAACGAAGTCAATAGAGAGTTTTTCCTTGGTCTACAACAGTTTCAAACTGAGTTGCCGAATTTAAATGCAGTAGAAAAAGAAGACGACGCACCACTTTCTGATAGACCGAAAATAGACACTGGCGACGAAACAATTAAAAAGTCAATAATATCGTTATGGCTGATAACTGAGTACAGTTGAGACAGGTAGCAGAGAAAGTAGACACTTCATATGACTGCGTACACTGTATCTTATATCAAAATTTAGACATAAAAAAGCTTAGTGTTTGACAGCGCCACGTGTTCTAACAACCCACCAAAAGCAAATAATAATGACCATTTCGCAGCAATGTCTAGACAAGCTCAAAGGTAGTCATAACATTTTTTTGCGATTGGGTAAATCACTACACTCGGGATATCCAAGAGCCAGTAAACAATATGAGGAGTAAACTCCCCAGAAAACCAAAACAATTTCATCTAAGTAATAGCTTGAACAACGAAATCAAAGTTAAAAGAACTTATTTCAGGAAGAAAAAAGTCCCACGAGAACAATATCCTATCCCACAAATCGGCAAGTGCAATAGAGAACCTGCGCGAAACAAATTACGATTCTCGGTAATCTCAGATTTGACTCCATCAGATTCCTTCCTGTTCCTAAACCTGCACACAAAAGGTTGAATGGAAAGAAATTTTCATAGAAAACTTAAATCATTAAAGCTATAAATTGATATACCGAAGCTTTCAATAGTTTTTATTTTATAAAAGAATAAAAGTCTTGGAAAGCGTTGGTCTACATACATTTATAGAACTTGAAGGAAGTTATGTAGAAAATAAATACGATTTTCCGCAAAAAATTGTTTTTTCTGTTTCATTGTAGAGATTTTCCAATTCATCCCCCCAAGTTAACGTCAAATAAAAGAATTTCTAAAAATTATTTTGATAAATTGGGCTCAATTAACACTTTATTGCAAAACTTTTTTTTGTTTTCTTTGTATTATGCAATTAACTTTAATCGAAACCATTATAATGTATGATTTTGAAAAGAAACGTTCAATTTAATAAGAAGATAAACACTTCCTCTTGCAATATCTCATAATCATTTATGTAATCAACAATTTTCAACACTAGAAGATGTAATTGACTGAAATGTGAAAGTATATCATTACCTGAATAAGCAAAATGCTATAAAAATTCAATCATTCGCATAAAAAGTGCATGTGTAAAGGGGAATATTGTGGAAAACAATAAAATTATGTTTTTAAATCTAAATAATGTATCTTTCTCTTTTCCGAAATTTTTGCAGCAGCCGTTAAAATAATGCATCACAATAGCTTATTACGATGCGCAGAAAGAGATACTTAACCAACTATACTTATTTTCTGATAATGCCTCGTGTAAATAAATACATTGAGAAGTGAAAAAGTTGAAAATCCTTTAGAAACAATTGAAAGTGACCGTGTTTGTTTTGCATAGCCATATTACAAAATTAAATATATACTCCATTAAAAATATCAGGTGTCAATGTCAAATACAGATGCGCGAGGCGGAGAGATCGCCAAAAGAAAACGACACACTTAACCGTTTCCGTTAATCGAAAGTCAAGTTCAAGGCTAAAGATATACGTACAAACAATATTTCAGTACTTACACCATATAAATTAGGACTTAATTTCATTTCTCCCTTCCTTCAAAAACGAACCTACATATATTCCGACGATTAAATGCAACGACAGCAAGATGAAATTATTCCGAGATTGTTTTTAATTGTGCTCCACCGCTACCAACATAATAAATCTTAATTTCCTAGATTAGAAGAAATGTCGATTATCTTAATATATCGCCTTTGAATACCAAATTAGGAACTTAACACATATTGTATATTATGCGGGTAAATGTATTCGTTTTAAATTACTTTTATCACTTAAAAACTATTTATGTGTTAGCGTAATCATTGTTCTTTCTCTTTCATTACTTCACATTAAAAATATACAGGGGTTGTCGAAATAATAGTATATAGGTGTATTTATCTAATTAGGTTTTTTTTTCTATTATTGGCGCAAAAATTATATATATATATATATATATATATATATATATATATATATACTATTATTATTTTATTTCAAGCATTGATTTTGAAAAATTATTTCAATAATTGTAAACCATTCCAAACTAATTTATATAGGAAAGGAATCAAGTTGAAGTCAAATATGTTTTCAGAATTTTACGAAATTAAGCAAAGAATTGAGTAAATTAAAATAAAACTCGATTCTTATACTATTAATGTAAGCAATATGAATGATGATAGTTGAAAAACAAAAAATTTTATCGGAAATATATTCTCCGTGACCAAAGTTACCGAACCTTTTAAAAATAAACATAAAAACACAGTATTGTCTATTCGAAGTGAATGCAAGGATCTTAAATGTATGCTACTCAAAATAATGAACGGACATTTTATAAAAATAGTAATATATTTAATTTTCTGATTTCATTACATTTATGAACAAATATTTTAAATTTCAACTCCCAACTAAGTTAATACGATCTTGAAGTGTATAAACTGTTACACTTTTAGTGTAGGAAAACTACAGAAATATTCAATTTTATGCGTTTTGCAATTATTCTTACAAAAAATAGTAAAATCTCATGAACCTGTTGTGTACCTATTCCTACAATGACACTAATTTCAGGAACAAATGTTCACCTGTTTCTTTGAGTAGGTTCTCCACGGTAGCAACGTTTCTTTCATTTACAGAAATGCTCCGGCGACAACTACATACACGGATCGTCTTCTAGTGATTTTCCACCAACTTTAAACCGATCGACCCAGCGACGGACAGTATTTTTACATTCTGCTGATGCTCCAAATGCACTTTACAAACGTTGAACGACTTCTGAAGGTTTTGCACATAGCTTTACTGATTTAGTCGCGTCTTCATTGATTACAGAACCAGCGGTACGAAAATATGTCCTGTATGAATCAAGTGACTGAACTAAATCAACCAATATTGTTGCGTAAATACGTCAAGACGCGACCTATGGGTTAAATTCCTAGAATTTCGGAAGAGCCTCTCGTGTCACATTTAGTTATTCAATAAGAATAACATAGGCACAATACATAAAATTCTCAGATAGATTGAGTACCAGCCCATTTTGTTTATTCTTTACTTTGGGATTTGAAGATCATGTCTAAGTACCAAAAAGATAATTTGCTTTTGAATTAAGATATATCAGCAAGATATTTTATTGTTTAGGGATTTGTGAATATTTGTAATACAACATACTGCTAGCACTGAACTTTCTAATTAATGGATATTCGCTTTAACGCTTTGAAGCCAAAATGGTGACGCTTCACGGTACTTTAGTATACTAGAGGCTTTACTAAAATAGTTGAGCAACTTTTACAGAAAAAGATATATAACACATGTCTTCTTTTTACAAAAGTCAATATTTAAATAGAATTATCTGATTTGTTATTGCTCCAATAAACTTTGTGGAGTCGATATCAGTCAGCTGCAAATCATTATTTCTAATTCTCCAGAAAAAATATGACCTAATATCAGATATAATTTGAGAAGTATGGCACTGGTTATAAGCATCAAGAAAAAGGTATTTACAAGATCTACTCCGAAACAAAGTGAAAGCATTTTTCCCCCAAGAATCATGTATGAAGAAATAAGCAATACACGCTCACAATACATATTTAATTTTAATATTCGATGTCTAAATTATTATCCAAATATTGCGTTTGGAAGCCTACTCATACCAACACTTAGTACATTACACTATAACGACATTCTAAATTATATTTTTGTTTTAAGAACGCTATGTTTTATAGCGCTTCACGACGAAAAAACTATTCTATGGGGCACGTATTATACATGCAATATTTTTAGAACTACCTGAAACAGGGTACGTAAAATATAAATGACGATATTACTCATTAATTTTTTTTATTAAAACCAAACATTAAGCCGCAAAGTTGTTGATATCAAAAATTTTAATAAAATATTGAAAATATTCTCAAGAACTTGATAACAAATACAAAACCTGTTCAGAATTTCCAATTAATTTTTTTCCACCCCGTATATATTAATATTTCGTCTTTGTCATTGTAATCGTGAGGCAGTTCTCAATGCCTTGTGTGTGTGTGTGGTATTTTTGAGTACGTGAATTTTCGAACGTAGCCGGCTAGAAGGACGCGTGCAACTCAAGCTTTTATCTCAATTTTTTGTTGACTGTCTGATCTAAGTGTACCATATACAGAATCTAGTGCGGAAGCGGATCGATTCACAGAAAGGGTGTTCCTTATTTCCTGGCTAGACCGTTAATGGGACAAAGCCGCTTTCGTGCCTTTGTACATCTGTGAATACGATTGAAACAGCTGGGTACCTTCTGGTTAAATGGCTTCCTAATATGAAAACAAAGTGAATAATGATCTAAACTGTGAAATTCATTTTTTTTCTGCAAAGGTAGCATGATTTTTTACATTATAAAAGAATATAAAAGTATATTTATTATTTTTTAAGTTGAGCATTTTAATAATGAGCAATTAACATGAACTTATGTAAAAATAAAAGAAACATGGTTATTATAAAGCTTCAGAGGAGACGTTTTGTCTTTGTGTGAATTCATGCAGAATAATCATCTATAGCGATTTTTAAAATTTTGTTAGGTAAGCGCGTGCAAGTAACATTAATATCTATTTGTTATTATACCTTGTACGACTAGAGTGGTTACACTTATCTGCACACCAGGTTCGTAATAAGTGCATACCGAATATTTGTGGTGACTCATCCAAGGTCGATCGCTCTGCTCAGTTATGTATTTGTTGGTACATACGTACTTACGACCTTACTACATCGGATCCTATCCTGTTGCTGCCATAGCTGCGTTCCTTTATTTGTACCTACTAGTCATTTAGGTTCTGTACTTTATTGTTTCCTTATAAGAACGAAACTCAAAGAACCGGTTATAGACGAAATCACCGCCGAATCATCATAATCGTAACGGATGCTCTAAACGTTCAGTGATGGTCAAGGTGACTACCCATACCTTACGAGTATATGGTATGTAGTCGCATTCGCAGGGAATATCTGTGAAGGGATACCTAAACAATCGCGCGATGAAATAATTTAAATTTACTATCTCACTTTATTCTCAACTACCACCAATATACATGAATCTATCGTGTCTACGTGTCCATATATGAAAGTTCCTTCCAAAGCTCTATAAATTATTCAGTTTTCCTGAAGCAGAAGTGGAGCACAGATTGAAAACAACTGACCTAAACTCTTAAATAGCCGCAAATAATATGCACTACATACAAAATTATGTTCTATATAAAACTAGAGATTGCATGGACTGAAATAATTGAATTACTACTGTTAAACATAATCATTTTGTAATTCGATGCGCTTACGCCAATACTGGAGAAACACACATATAGATACTGCTAGAATAGAATTCTTTTAAGCAAAGGCTCACCAATAGGCTGATCGTCATTCCGAACCTTCTTTTCGACCCATCAGCCATTAGTATATGTAAATTTTCATGATTGATCATATGTTTTAGCTTTAAATGCATTAAAGGAAAAAATACTTACTTATGACATGAAATCTGCGACACCAAGAAGGGCTGCAAATTTTTAATAAAACATGCAGTATTTTCTGACATTGATGTTAAATGTATTTCTTGCGAGTTTTGATTCAATTTTCCCTATATTCTCATGTCATACCGTTGTTCAAGGTGTTTTGAGGGTTTCATTATTCCTAAAGTATGGCAACATGGAAATTATCACCAGTTGAGTGAATTCGACAAAAGTCGAATTGTTGGCTTGAGCGAAGATGGTTTTCTGTTCGGGAAAATTGTAAGTCGCCTTAACTGTAATCAATCCGCCATCATATGCTGTTATCAGTCATGGATCAGGAAGGGCCAAGTAGGATACTGAAGAAGAACCGGTGGCGAAAGGAGAACTAATAAGGTACAGGGCCACTACCTTCTCTTAATGGCTCTAAGAAACTGATTCTCCAATACTAGATCGATTGACGATCTATGGTTAAGTAATGAAGGTCGTCTTGTAACCCTTTGAACCGTTTATCGCCATATCAGGAATTTCGGTTTGCAATCCTATCGACCGCATCTTGTGTTACATTTACACTTTAACGCGGATATCAACGTTTTGGATGGTGTAGGTTACGAATGCACTGGAACATCGAGTGACACGGGATGGTGTTTAGTAATGAATTTTGATTTTGCATAAGGGTCAGATGAAGACATGGGGAACGTTGCTATGTTCAATTTTCTGTTAAAAGAAGTGCGAACCAAACTGTAGGAGTTATAGTATGGGGCGCCATGAAACGTAGTGTTACGTTGATGAGGTGGTGGAACCTTTATTCTTCCGTATCTTTAATAGACCCACTTTTCCAGCAGCATAATGCCTATCCCCACACAGCAAGAACTTCTCTAAATCGGTTCGAAGAGATCCATGTTAATAAATCTCTTCGAACCTCCCAGACCTTCCGACCTCTCGCCAGTCGAAGAGATATGGAACATTATTGAAAGAAAACTAATGAAGTTAGCGAATCATCCGTAAACACTAGAAGCTCACCGGCATGAATTGCGAGTTGCTTGAGACACCATACCCCGAGAGGACATCGACTGATAGGGGCAGTCTAACACATTATTAATGAAAATGAAAGGAAATTGTGTCAATATTTTGTTCTACTTCTTTGAAACAAATAAGCATTATTGCCGTTGAATATTTATACGTTTCTGACGAGTTTGGTTAAAAAATTCGCACTCCTTTTTAGTGCTGCAATTTCCATGTCATTAAACATGTGTACAAAGGGAACGAGAAGTGTTTTCCACCTAAAATGAAACAAGAGACGTAAGATTTTATATTTTTAACGTAGTTTTTCTTAATTTTGGCCCACTTTCGCCACCTGCCCTACAACGGCTTTATTTTATCCAAAAAAATTATTTCTGTGTGCCTTTAAAATAAACAACGCGCTTTTGGTGTATTAATTTATTTCCGTAGATGCGACTCCTATTATTGTAGGTTTATTTATTGGCCTATATTCAACAATAATAACTCCTACTTGGTCCCAAAAGACAGTGGGTTACCTTCGGTGAATTTACGACCATACTAAAATTGTATTGAGAAATATTTTGCTTTAAAATATCACAGAACCTGGTCTCCATACACTACTTCCGTTCGTTCGTGAATAGTTTTAGGAAAATGCCTTTCTTTTGTCAAAAATTTGATGATAAACGACGCGCAATTAGTTGTTCCTGTTATACCTAGGTCGACTTTTTTCTAATTTTCCTCATCTGAAAATATACTATATCCCAAAAGCTTTCATAAAAAAGAATCAATTCTAATGAAGTGTATCGTAAAAAGTAAAAATATAATACTCAAACTTGCCTTTATTAATATTTAAATATCCTATATTTGAATAGTTGAAAATACACATCTGCTGAACGAAAAATGTAAAATAGGTATGTGTTTATCATATGGAATTGTTGATACAAGATATTAGAATCCTATGGTAGTTTATGCGCATACATCTGATGCATACATGCATGTGTGTATTTAAAAATACATTATATTTACCTAAATAAATATTGATAGATGTGAGATTCAAAAAATTAAAAGCTATCCATGCAATAAACACACACACGCTCACATACAAACAAGCACATCATGAACACATTTCAACTGACCGAAACTATAAATCAATATAACAGCTTCCGAAGTAGATTAGCCTTCGGGATATTGTTAACCTACTAATACTCCAGTTCCGACACTTTTTTATTTCGCACTTTCTATGATATAAATTATTTATTGCAATTCGAATCAATTTCATTAGAAAAAGAAAGTAAATGGAAAAGGCTTTTGCGTGATCGTTTTAGATGATACGAAATAGAAACTCCATTGTTTAATTGCTTTTTATAATTTGCGTGATTTTACAGTTAAAAAAACTCGTTTATATGAACTTTCGCATGTATTCAACTGTGTAAATAATTAGTGTTTATCTTTTATTTGTATTGCCATACAAACGGAATCTCAATAAATGAAATATTTTGGGTATCTTCATTATATAAGATATCATTCGAAGATTTTCCTAAGCCTTATATCAAGCTGATATAATTGTTAGGCATATGTCAAAACTACTCTAGTATAGCATTATTGTTAAATTGAATAGTTTTTGAATTTGTGAATTTATACAAAGATTGTTTTATTTATTGACAAAGCAAAATGAAATGTTAAATAGAAAAAGACGAGCATTTCCGGCATATCCTTTTGTTTGAGTTCGACAGAGGAGTAATGCTTTGGAAACAACTAGAATAATTTATACCGTTTAGAGAAGAAATGTAATTAAGAAAAATACGACATGAACATGTTTTTTTTTCAATTTAAAGACGACCGTTTCAACAAAAATGATTCTCAACCTTCTAGAAGACCATCGGACTTTAATGAGAAGCATCTGAACGCTTTATTTCACGATGATTTGATCGGATAGTTAGTGTATCTCCTGTGCACCTCAACTCAATTGTGGATATCTACTGGCTCTTAGGGCGAAAACAAATGAATATCCAAAATAAAATCATCCTATACAAAACCATATTAAAACCTGCCTATGTTAGATACTGTTGGATGCCTGTTAAAGCGTAATTCTCTCCGATTATATACGCTACTTACATTCCTTCCGATACTTCCCTGCAGCACTATGAAGTTTTCTTTAATCTTCGAAGAACACATCACTTGCCATTCAAGCAGTACTTTAATATTAGGCAACTTTAATATTTTACACTTCAGTAACCTCTTTATTCATGATAGCAAATCTCAAACTGTTAATAGCATATTAAATTTCCGAGGTCGTTTGCTCGACTTAGTAGTTACTAACATTGATGTAAATCTTAAAAGAGAACCAATGCCTCTTATCCACTAATAATTCAGCACTAAAATTTTTTACGCTCAACTTCTTAATGCTTAGCTCAATTTGACTAGATACGCGAATTTTGAAACATATAATTTTAGAAAAGTTAATTTTATGGATCTTTATAACCCTCTTTCTAGCATTGATTGGGTTTCTATTGAGCAATTTAATGATGTTAATGAAGCTTATAATAATTTACGAATGTCTGGAAGTCTATGCACCACTATAAAGGTAATATTAGGTCTAATTACCTGGCTTGGTTTACACCTGATCATATACGCGATATAAAGAATAAAAATAAATGTCCAGCAAGACACAAAAAGACTTGATGTGCGAATGACCTGAATAAGTATAGAGAATTACGATGCAAAACAAAAAAATTATTCCGAACACCTATATCGCGGTTACCTGATCTATTCAAGATTCTATGAGACCTGATCCTGTACGGTTTTGGTCTTATACTAGTTCATGGTAGAATAATGAATCCATTCCCAATGTCAAAAATAATCATGCCAGCACATTTATTCTATAACAATATTTGATGGTTTCAAAAAGTTTTTCCAGTCGATCTACTTGCTTCCGGTTCTACCCCATGGAACATTGTATGAAACTAAATAGCTCCACCATTATATGTGTATATATGTGTAATGTATAACATAATGTATTCTGTAATATTATGTGCCTTGTAATTAGATTGTAAATCTGTTGGACGAATAAATATATTTACCAACCTAATATTTCACTGCTTGATTGGTAGGACTTCATCGTATATGACACTAATATAATACTTTTCATTGAATTCTTGGAAGATAGCATCCAGCAAATTCTACAGAGATGATTACGGTAATAAAAACATTGCTAGGGCTAACCCACAATAGATTGAGATCATTTGTATGTTGATATCAAGGACGGATTTGTAACATATAATATGTTTCGCATAGTGCAATTTTTCTTCAAGAAAATACACCCATTCGCTACTTTTCGTAAATAAAGCGTGCTCTTGGCTTAAATCATAATTTAAATATCAAAAATCTTATTCGTTGCTCCAAATTTAAAATTAACAATGAAATAAAGCTTCAACAAAGTAACCTGTGATTCCTCTTAACAACCCCAATCAATTAGAAATAAAATACAAAATCGTGACATAAATCAGAAACCAGAAAAAACATTTGTTAAATCATAGACGTGTGCCCCCTCACTGGACATTAATTTCATAATTTTAATAATGGGGTATAAACTTAAAAAATGACTTTATATCTCGATACTTCCAGTCACACATTAATTAATACCTTCAATCAAATAAATACTGATATTATAACTCTTAATGACTAATAAAGACAAATATATAAAATGATGATAAAATATTATACTAAATCACTTCATAAGAGTCGTCGCGACGACTGCCGATGAAAATTAGATATCATTCGTAATATCACAATTATTTCATTATTCAATCTATCGCGTTAAGATATGAAATTAATATTACTTTAATTGGTTGTTTCTTTACAAAAAGAACTGACAGTTTGTCTTTACATCCGTTCTGTTTAAATTAATTAGGACGATCAAAGCAAATGAAAAAGTTAACCAAAATGGGCTTCCAACACATTTAATACATTTAAACTGACAAGGGAAAGGCGTCCAACATTCAAAATTAAATGAATTACTGCTAACTCAAAAGGGTTGGGCAATGGTATGAATAATGTAAAGAGTTTGAGTACATAATCCTGAATTTCCAAGAAATTTACACGCACACAAATGTTTAGGTACTGCTGAGGAAAATACTATCAGTAATGCAATAAAAATAATTATACATACATTCATACATTATGTTGCGAAGTTTGTTTATTATAAAGATCAAGTACTACTGTATATATTAACACAGTAATATTTGATTTTTAATTTTATAATACATAATTTAGGAGGGAAACTAGAAAAAATCTACCTGGCTACGATGGAAGCAACAAGCTGTGCGTTGCCTTGTAACTTTCGATAGTGGCATTTTGCTACATACATATGTGTCAAATTTGACTTTAATTCATTAATTACTTACAATTTTGTGAAATTGAAATTGAAACGCATCGCAGTGTTATCAAATTTTTGACAAAGGAATAGAATTCTCTGATAACTATTCAGGAACGCATGATTGCACTGTATGGGGACAAGGCTCCGTCGTATTTTAAAAGTGAAATATGGGTCAAAACTGCTTCGATGTGGTAGTTAATCCATATTTGAAACCAATCAAAAGTTATTTTTGTTAAATATATACCAAAGGTGGACTAAAATAACAACAGTTACCTACGATAATATATCAACAAAATTACGTACAGCTATTGACCAAAAAGGTCCAGGTTTGCATCGCAAGTCTTTTTTCTTCAAGATCACAAGATAGCTAAAGATCAACCCAACGTCCGTGAGAATAACTGTCCCACCTCTTTTAATTTAGGGATTTGGAAAACCATCTCTAAGGTGCTTTTTCAAATTTCTAAACATTGTTTTGCTGACGATAACCAATTGAAAGATTGAGAGATCGAGGTCTATTTTGGATATCAACGAAAAATAATTTTTTTCTAATAAAATAAAGTCGTTGCAATTGATCCGCCGAACTTTTATCATTATTCACATCCTCTTTTTCTTCTCTCAACAGTCGGTGCCACTTACTACTGTTTTTAACACAGCAACTTAATATTGATTTTTTTGGTTCTTTATTCATTTTTAGACCACGATATATGTATATTCGACATATAAATTCGGCTAGAAAACGAAATGTCATGGTTTACTTTGGGCATAGAAGGTGTCTTAAGATGCAATTAATTTGGATCTGCCGTCATTTGGACGGCTAGTTGTTACTTTACCACAGCGAGGAAAGAAGACAAACATACATAGCAATTTCATACTTCGCCTACCTGTTGTTTTTGGCTACAACTTAAATTTCATTTTTGCAAACCATGTAGAATAGTATGTCTATATCATATCACATTAAATGTATTAAATATGATGACTCCAGTATTTTGTGGAAGTTCATTTAAAATTATTTACTTCCTTAGAAACACAACATCCACCAACATCAAATTCGATTAAGGTAATTATAGCTTGAACAGTAAACGTATGTGCAAGTACAACTTTTGTAATAGTTTCTAAACGAATTACTATAACGTTGAAACTATCTTAAAACAATCTACGTACATGATTTTGCTTTCGTAACATATGTTATTTTCTCCTAAGAGAAACAAGAGATCATCCTGGTAATATTGGGTCACTCGCTAAATTATTTTCATTATAGAAAACTTTCGTGTTGTATGTAATCTGTGAAACATGTATGTAGATCAAATAGTTACATTAATATACAAGGTTATTAAAAAACAAAACAATAGAATTTATTTTATTTAATTTAAAACAAATAGATTCATTATTTTAACCTTTAACAAGAAAGAACCTTCCCCTTCCTCTATAAATAAAAAAAAACGTACCTAAAAGTACATATAAGTTCATTATGAAATTTAAATTAAAAAATTTAACGAAGTAGTAAATATGCTGAACGAACTCAGCTGAATAAAAATTTAAAAATATTAGAGAAAAGACATTTCCTTGAGAGATTTAAAGAGAATTATATCTCTACAATACCAAAGAAGACGACGTCACTAAAATTTTGATTGTCCATTCAATCTTCATGATAAAAATAGTTTAATTTTCATAATTTTAAATATATCAATTGGCTGACATCCTTTCGTTTTACTAATACACTTTAGACTTGCCCATTTAGCAGAACGCTAATGAAATAATTCTAAGCCTTTTAAAAAAATCTATTCCTCAATGAAATATATGACTTAGCTATTTGTCGAAAACTTTTCAGACTCCAAATGTTCTTTCGAGTTTTATAATAACAGTCTGATGGTGCTAAACCCGAAGGATGGAGTAGGGAGTCAACCAATTTCATTAATTTTTGCAGCGTAACAGAAGCATTGTCTCTTCTAGAATCATATCATAGACAGAATCAATATTTCTCAAAATGATCAAAAGAATTGGCCTTCCAACCCACATTTTTTTTTATAAAGACGGTTTCAAATTGCGCGGTTTTCTTTAAGAATAAATGAAATATAGATAGCGCACTGAATTTGTCTGGGTATGTGGGCATTTAAAAAGTGTGATGTATGACATTTATAAAAATGGCTTCGTACATGGTACCACAAGAAAATATTGGTTTGGTTCGTGAAAGTGTGCCGACAACATGGCGTATTTTACACAAGGCTTTAGCTCTGAAGGCATATAAGGTTCAACTAACACAGGGACTGAAGCCATTAGATCATTTAATATGTTAATATGTTAATAAACAAAATTGCCGTATCTGGGGTGAGGAAGATCCACGAATTATTCATGAGAAACCTATGCATCCTAAACGACTTACTGTTTGGTGTGCATTATGGTCAGGTGGTGTAATTAAACCTTACTTCTTTGAAAATGCTGCTAGTGAAGCTGTAACTGTCAATGGTGATATCGTCGGATGATAACCGAATTTTTGTGACCTGGATTAATGAATATTGACCTAGAGGATATGTGGTTTCAACAAGATGGCGCTACACCTCACTTTGCACACAAATCAATTGATTTATTGAGAGGAAATTTCCTGGACGTGTAATCTCAAGAAACGGTAATGTTAATTGGCTACCAAGATCATGTGATTTGACACCGTTAAACTGTTTTCTTTGGGGATATGTGAAAAGTCAGGTTTATAAAAACAATCCACAATCAATTCCTGCTTTGAAAAACGAAATTATTCGTGTCATTGGTGAGATAGAGCCTCAATTATGTCAAAATGTCATTGAAAATTTTAAAACAAAAGAGTGGACGTCTGTGGAGCTTTACAGCCTTTAGTAGCCTATGAAGGAGACTGATCAACTAAAGACTTCTGTTTTATCAATAAAACTTTCAAAAACCTTTTACAAAGTAAATACTTAATAACAATAACTGACCAAAACTCAATTTTTTCGAAACTTTTTCTCAGATATACTGTTTTGTTACCGTTTAACTTATGGATGTGAAACTCTGACAACATGTTTACAAAACATCATAGTTGTACCCATATTCAACTTTCCTAAAAAATTTCCAAGCTAACTAGATATTAATTCACTTCATAATTATTATAAACATTTAATTCAATAGAGCCATAATTCGACTGCAGGAATTTACATAAACTCTGAACATATTTGCTTATCTTCACGTAAATTAATTTTCCAATTTTCCATATTTTTATTTAAGTTTGAATAGACTCAATAAAAAATTATTGGAACCGAATCATTCATTGAAGCATAAAGAGACGCAAAAAAAAAGAGAAAAGAAACTCCAAATAAATTTAGATTTTATTAAAAATTAATTGGACAGCTCCAAATACTTGGTATATGTCCTGACGACAAGAGCGTATATATTAATCTGAATTTCAAATATACCCTCATAATTTCTCTTTTATTTATCTCAGTACATCATGAAAACGGTAGAATGATATAAATTGCCAAATACCCCAATTTAATAAAATCGTTGCGAAGAAAAAAAAAGAAATTGAATTTTAATTCAAAAATTCAATGACACTTAGTAACTGGAGCAAAAAAAGACATATTAATTCAAATAATTTAAATTAAAGATAAATAAAAGATTTTATTTAACCGGAGAAATTCAGCGCATTTAATCATTTATGTGGTAGACAACTTTTCCATGAATCTCCATTTAAAATAAGCACTTTTAAATATAGATGATGTACTAAATACATAATTACTACTAAAATCGAGTAGAGGTGCCCGCTCTAGCATTATTTTTAACAATGCATATATAAAATAAATTTTTAAGAAAAAATTCAACACACGTAAGTCAAAATTATTATCAAATTAGAATGTTGTTAACATAACCAACCATGTACATATACAGGGTGAATTTTTTCATTCTTTGTATAGAGATCTCGGAAATTACAACAGAGACAGATTTGGTTAAATAAGGAAAGAACTGTAGTTTTACGAACTTGACTTAGTGCTACTGTTATATTTCAGCTTACTAGATATTTATAGAAAACGAAATTGCTCCATTTTCTTTATATCTGTGTGACTACTTTATTATTGAATTTAAAGGAAAGTTAAAAAGGAAAAGTTCTAAGGTAGCTATATCCTATATCCTCTATCAATTAGTGTTTATTTTTGATTGAACTTTTTGAATTATGACCCAAACTTATGCTTTTTTAAATGGCATCCATAGTTGGCTATAACTTCATTAAAAAGTTTTCCCTTTACATAAATGTGTATACATCGTTCACTATTTTCACTGATCGCACTGACTAACAACAATGTGTCAAGAAATCCTATATAATTGTCGTAGATAGTTTTTAAATCTGTTTCAATGGAAGTATCTTGAAATCTTATCTGACCTTCCTTAACAGCTGCAGCTACCTCAGGACTGAAAATTCAGCCATTGTTGGCACGCCTTATTTTCTATAGTCATGTTTCTCCAAACACATCTGCAGTTTATCATAAACTTTAAGTATCTTTGTAAAACAATTGTAAAATAAATCAGGAAATTCACTGATATATGTATGTACCTTTTGACTGTGTCAACCAATAGTTACACGTTCAACATACTTAATTATATATTTATATAAAACATAAACAGCACGAAAAACCATATATCGATGCTAAGAGAACAATATATGCATACATATTGATCGGGACGATCGACAATTGACGGAAATATTCACCTCAGTGATTCTGGCATGTTCAAGTCTATGTACATATGTAGAAACATCGGCACATACGTATTTAATATAGCGGTTCATGACAAGCCTAATTATTACTATAAAATTATATTAGTAAATTGGTGCATTCTGCGTTTGTACTCGATCTGTTGAGGGATATCCACAGTATATGAGTGGCTAAATGTAAATCAAATACTGTCCAGAGTCATTGCAAGTATTTGATGTTCTTTACAATGTTGTTTCGAACTTCCGCCCACTTTCAATAGTCTGGCAATGATTAAACTAAATAAAAATACCCTTGCTGTATGTGCTACTTCGAAACTAACCTAATTATTAAGTTAATTTCTATAATATAGCATCTAAAATTAGGAAAATCACAAAATCTGCTATCTCGTTAACAATATTTTCCTTATTACTAATAGCACTTCTAATCTTTAAAATCTCTAATATATTTATTTCATAGATGAAGGTATAAGTGCTCATACAGTGAGTCGCAAAACCCTTTTTTTATCGCCTTCCAAAATATTGTGCTTATGTAGCTTTAATGTATCTTTAATTACACTCCCACATCGCAACCTATATATGTAGGAACGAAGCGCTACATTCTTACGTTGTTAAATGTTATGTTAAATGTTCACCTAGATACCTATTTTCTTAATAGAAACAAGGGATTTTTCTAATACCTTGTTCACTTTGCTCTTACTTACTTGGTCGTAAATATTGTGTTTACTATCATAATCATATAATACCGAAACCCTGTAGTTTGATGGCAGATATATGGCGGCATACACAAAGAAATACGATGAGCACAATGATGATGCGTACGTTATTAAAATAATATACTATATGCAAGTAATAATCATTTTGCTCACACACAATATTAAAATAACACTTAAGCATACATATATACGTAAAAACTCAAATATTATGTAAACCTACGCTCTCATACGCTCTTGAAAAAAGAAATTTGCAATATATCTTATCTTTTGAACTCGTGTTCTAATTCACATTTCCTTGTCCGAGTAGCACTACGGCAAACGATATAAATAGTAATATTATTGGAGGTTAATTCTAAACTGCACTCGCTACATCCATTGCCCAATTTTTTCAATCTCTCTCTTATTTCTGACAATTGGAAGAACGCTCATTTCCAAGAGTAAAGCAATACTCAAACCAAATATCAAATGCCCTTGCTATATGTGCTACTTAAAACTTATCTATTAAGGTAATTCTTATTATATAGCATCAAATATTAGGAAAATCCCAAAAATCTGTTATCTCGTTAACAATACCACGAGGGTGGATCAGTAATTAGAGAATCTAGATAGGAAGAAAACAAACTTCTTTGCAAAATATTATTATATACTTCAATATATTTTAGTTTTAATTATTACCTCTTCATTCGATCCAATGAACCAAGTTTTCAAGTTGACAAAATAGGAAAATGCTGAGAAAGTCAAATCTGGCAAATAACTGGATACGGAAGCAGGTCTAAATGTAGTTCATGAATTTTTGCGCTCTTATTTTAGTTTTCCTTATATTTTTATAAACGGAAAAACAAAGTTTAAGTTTATGCGTAACCATTAACTCTACAAAATACAGATTATATGTATACTGCGAGGTTTTTATATTTTGTAATATAATGTTATGAGTCTTACTACATTCTATTAAAAAAAATCATGTCAGTGCGTTATTAGCACTGTAAGCAATCTATAACAAATAATTTAGTCTTAATTAAGAAATTGTGAAGATTTGATTATAAGAATTTTTTTATGTTTAAATAAATAGTTTGGTTTAAAAAGCTACTCAATATTCAACAAGGGAAAAGCACACAAATGTGTAAAAAGACAAATAGAAACTACACTATTTTGTGATACTACACTTAATAAAATTCCTATAGTTCCATATGAGACGTGTATACATAAATTATGCATTGAGATTAATATTTAATTACTTAGTGAAAGTTCACTGGAAGAGAAAACAGTAATAATAAAAATTTATTACTTACTTAACATAAAATATTTGCAATAATTTAAACTATAAGTGCTGTAATTCAATAGATCCATCACAGTTAATAAACAAGAAATTTGTAATTCCATATAAACTTAATAATAGGTAATTACTGCGAAAATCGTTTTTTACGTCATTTCAATTGAATTCTATGGTGTTCCTCCCAATACTTCCTTATTCCAGATTTAAAGTTATTAACGATATGATGCTGCTTAACTTTTTAGACACAGCCCAACAGATTCAAATCAAATGAATTTCAAAAAAATAATTATTTTTTTGTCGAAATAATAATAATAATAATTGATTTTATGAGGTGGAATCCAGCTAAGGTGTTCACGTCAACCCATAATTTCATATACTTAGAAGAAAACAACTAAACTAAACATTAATTAAACAGAAATTAATCTTAAATGTTTCATTAAAAAAACGTAACAAAACCCGCCTGTAAAGTATTAAAATACATGGAGAACAGAAAGAAAAGAAAGATAACTCACTGCCTGTCACGTGAGACTCTTTATTCTAGCAACAGTCTATTTTTCAACATAGTTTGAGAATACTAATACCGAGACAAGGCTTCAGGTCTCCAGGAAACACATTGTAACAATTGAAGTTATATACGAAAAATATTACTTAAACAAAGTGGAGAAGTGTTAGTACACCATGAAGTTATCAACAAATTAAAGCAGTCTAGAAGGAATTATGTTCCTCCTGATTAGAAGATTAGTAATGTAACTTGGTGCGTTTGACCAATGGACAAAGAAACAAATTTTGCATATTTCTTCCTTCACCCGTAGATGTCTCTGCATGTTAAACCACTAATCCATCCATAAAAGACGACACGTGATCATAACTCACCAAGCCATAAATAAATTGAATGCAAATGCTCTGAATTCTTCTTTTTTATCGAGTTTGAGCAAATAATATATAACTAGAGTTACATATGTATATATTCTTTGTTCAAACACAATATCGTAGTAGTCGAAACATGACAAGATCAGAGACTTATAAAGCATGACTCTGAGATCATCTTGTTTTTAGAAATACCTCGTATGTATTTGTGGTGTGAATATAGTGGGTATAATGACCAGACTACCATACACGAATACAAAGACGAACTGAACTTCGTCTGTTCTACAGGCTATCGCTTCCGTTGGAAATAAAAATTTTTAAAAGACTGACAGAAAATTACAAATTCCTAGAGGAGTTGCAAATATATAAATATTAACCTCACACAATATTACACCACCTTCATGTCTTTCGCAAAGTTACAACAAGAAAAAGCTACAAGAACATGGACGATAGTTTCTACCATAACAGTAAGCATATTGCATGTTCATGAGGGTCATTCGGCAAAGATCGCACCTGATTTTATTGCGATTATGTACGGTGAATTAATTGTACAACTCTAAAATACAGAAAATATTATCCAAGTAAACTTCTTTAAGTTCGATAATTGCCACAAATTATTTGTTTGAATTTGACAGAGTTGGAAAGTTGAGACATACAAATACAAAAGCAAATAAATAGAATAATAGGTAACAATCACTATTACGTAATGGATTCATTAAACTCATAAAAAATAAAGCAATTACTAAAAAATATAAAGTGGTCAGTCCCGGTATAGTCATTGTACACCAACGCACCAATAAATTTAACAATATAATGAATAACTGAAAGAACAAATTAAAAAGATTACACTACGATAACACTAAGAGAACTTAAAAGTGCATTAATACTTTCTCTCGACAAATTATTATAATTTAGATAATTTGTCTTGTTTGGAAATGATGATTGATAATTTCGCTTTGGACAGCATCAGACATAAAATTTGATTACACAAACTACATTTCTACTGCATAAACGTTGTAAAAAAGTAGTTTCGATCATATCTTTCAAAACATATAATTGTTGAAATCGATGGTCGTCATTGATAAATAACGATATAGATGTACCGCAGAGCTCCATCCTTGGACCGACATTATTTTTGTTATATAGGTACACTACCGGTCATAAATGAGGGATCACTATAGGTAAAATGCAAAAAAATGGTACACTTTTAGTAAAACAATATATACTATATACGAATAAAAATGTAATTACTTGAAAAATAAAGTGTATGTACTTATAAAATAAAATAATATCATTAGTTTTATGAAGTAAAATTGACACTTTTTATTTTAAGCGACTTCCGTCAAAATATCCACCCTTACACTTAATAATTTCTTCCCAATGTTGGTGCTTCTTGGCCCATTGTAATCGTTTTTTACGATTTTGTGATCGTAACAATGGTGTACGAACGGCAAATCGCCCTTTTAGTCCCGCCTTTGATAAACGTCTTTTTACGATAGTCAGCAGCACCGGATTTTCACGATTATTATTTAATTCTGTGCGAAGCTGTGGAGCTGTTAACCATCTATTTTGTTTAGATAACAGTTCCAGCCGCAAATCTTCTTGTCTTCGGCTTCAGACACGTTTTTTTGGCTGCATTGCACCCGTTGCACCCTTGCATTGCATGATATGTTAATTTTAATTTTTGCACTATTGTCCGCAGTGCAATTTTTCTTTATGTAATGTTATTACAGCATTACTAATTTCAGCACTCGTTTCCTTTCTTTTTGGCATTTTGTTAGTTCACGAATACTCAGACAGATTCTAGACGAATACTAAATTTTTCTTAGATTGCAACATTCTGTGTGATACCACAAATTCCCATAAATTGTTTCTTAGAACCATTATAATATTGTAATATGAGAAAAACCCTTTAAAATAAATATTTTCAGGAAAAGTAGTAATACCGAATACGGGTCATAAAAGGATTAAAGGAAATTATAATATTTTACACTAACAAATATGATTATATAATTTACATAATGTTCCGGATATTATTGGTAAACTTCCCAGAAACGCACTCACATCTGTTATTTTAATTGTCCCTACCTCAACTCAGGTATAAAGACAGAGCGATTCTATCGATAGTATGTTATCCCTTATTTATGGCCAGTAGGGTATGTGTCAATGATCTTCCTAGAACAATAAAAGATGCTGCTGGTATAATTTTATATCCCGATTATATTAATAACATACTAAGTTCTAATGATATTTCTCAACTAGCTCTGAAATAATGCTTAATGAAACTAAATTCATTTCTAATATAGACACTGATAGCAGATCTTCCAAAATTTTAGACATTACCTATAGCGTGCACTGTTCTTGCTATAACTTGCTTTGCATTAAAACTGCTAGGTAACCCATGTAATAATACTTTATTCACTCTGTACCATGCGAATTTCATTTCTAGAATTCGTTATGGCATCATACACTGGGGTATTTCCTCCGAAGCAGAAAGAGTGTTTGTAATGTACAAAAAAGCTTTAAGAACTACTATCTACTAGCAAAATCAGATGTTATTGTAACTGACGTATTTCTGAGAACTGGGGCAGGTAGTAAATGTAGATAAGATCAGAATAACAATATTTTTATGATTCAGTATTAGTTATTGTTAGGGGATAGTGGTGTAGTTATAAAAATGGCCCGTTTTTGTATTTATTTATCGCACAAGTGGTTGCAGTAGGGTGCGACTGTAGAGTAAAAGAAAGAGATAGTTTTTGTGTGAATTTTTTCCATTATTCTGATATCATAAAATATCAAATAATGCTTAAGACGCGCGAATTATCGGAAACGGAACGTGGTCAGATAATTCTGCTTACAACGCAAGGAATGTCGTTCTACGCAATCGCTAAACAAATGAAATATTCGAGGTGTGCCATCTGAACTACGATCGAACGTCATAGGGAAACCGGCTCATACAAGAATAGACCGAAGAGCGGTCGGAAACGCAAGGGATGATCGAGCCTTAGAAAGAATGTGCTTGCGAAATCGCAAGAGAATTTCGCAACAGCTTGCAGGTGATATGTTACAGGAATGTAATGTTACTGTTTCTGCTCGTACCTTCAGGAGACGTCTTACAGAATTAGGCCTGAGCCGCAGTAAGCCCCGACACAAACCGTACCTCTCTCAGGAGCACAAAAGAAAGCGTTTAGCATGGGCGAAAAGATACGAGCACTGGACAGTGGATGATTGGGCCAAAAAGATATGGTGCGACGAATCCAACATACAGATACGTTATGAATAATGTTGATTTTTGTATTAGAGATATTAATATTAAAGTTGACGTACTTTAATGCAACATAAATCAACTGAAACAGTAAAGCAACTTTGGCATTTTTAAATACCAATCTGGCGCAAAGTACGTACGACGCAGGAAAACAGAAGCTTATTATCCTGATCGCCCTGTACCAATGATGAAATTTGGTGGAGGCAGTGTGATAATATGGGGATCCATGTCCGCCTCAGACATTGGAAAGGTGTTTGTGTGCCACGGCATCATGAATAGTCGGCGATACCTCAGCATGTTTGAGGAAGTTCTATAACCGTCTGCATTAAAATTATTTGATGAAGACGATCCAGGATAGTACTTCCAAAAAGGACAACGCACCCTGGCACGAATCACGCGAAGTGATGCGTTGATTTGCTGAAAATAACGTGCGCGTATTAGACTGGCCGGCGCAATCTCGAGAACCCATTGAACATTTATGGAAAGTATTGAAGGAAAGGGTGTCCATGTACAAATGTGGACCCAAAATAAAATTAAAAGGTAAAATTTTGAAAGAATGGGAGAAAATTCCAGCACAACTGTGCCACAATCTTGTATCCAGCATGCCACGCAGGATTCGTACTGTAATACAGGCACATGGTGAATCCACAAAATATTGAAAGTATTAATAGATCATCGTTAAAAGCTTTTTTACATATGTAGTATTTATTTGTTTGCAATACTTTCCAAAAAAAAAACCCTAAAACGTCGAGTGTCTAATACGTATGGCCACGATAGTATATTCAAGCTAATACAGAAATTCTTGCAAATACGTTTTTATATGCAACAATTTAATAAATTTTTAAGATTTTTACATTTCAGAAGCGCTTTGTTTTGTATTTAAGTATAAATCATTTTGCTTTTAATAACGTAGATCATAATTAGAGCTGTCAATTCCTGGCAGCGCATCAGAGCCGGCGGTAGTCGAGACGTGTGCGTTTAATTAATTTACAGCATCGTATCAACTCAGTTTACGATAAATCTTTGTTCTCCTGAGACAAATTTATGTGCAAAGAAAAACACATTAAAACTGCTCGACATAAATATGCAAAAAGTAGCGTAGTGACTTTATTTTTGATTTAATTTTGATCTTTACTGTTTGTAATTTTTTTTATTTACTAAAAACAAAAAATAATTTCGTAGAATCTGGGTTACCTACTCCAAAATAGAAATAGCCGTCTCGAGCAACATTACAAAGTCATGTAAGTCATGTGCGCGAAAGAATTGATAGCAATATTAAATCCGATTATGCGTGTATGAGATTACAAACTATAAAAAGTTCTATTGTCTATGATATAGTTCGAACACTAGAATGTCTTAAACCGTCAATATCATTGTTACCAGCTAGTAAAAGATTATAAAAATGTACTAGCGAAGCAATTTTGAGGCTAATGCTGAATGTACTCAACAACTTTCAACGGACTGATAGTGCCACAACTATGTTAAGTATACACTATATTCGAACCGTTAAGAGAAGAGTATAGGCACGCCAAAAACTAGAATTAATAAAAATATATATTGAATATAATTACCAGGTAGGTAGATATTTGTGTAGAATAAGGAATATGTATTCTGTGTGAAAAAGAATGTCTAAATGTACTGAGAACTTAGATAAAATAGAATTATTAACTAATTAAAAGACTATTCTCAGAAAGGGATCTACGTGCTTAAATACGCTCGTTCTTGAAAAATGTTTTATGTTTTATGGTACCGATTCTGACAAAGAAATTTGTCCTTCAAATATTTGTTTACTCACAAAGGATGTCTTAGTAATAATCATTGTGTTTAAGATCAAGTTTTATTTAGATTCAAATAAATAATTTGATATAAAAAAATTATTATATATGCGAAGTGGAACAGTATTTTTATTTATTTATTATTTTAAAACAAAATGATATCATTTTTTTTCTTGAATCCAGGAGCGCAATTCTAAACAATTGTAAATTTGAATACAACAAATCGGTTCTATAAAAATTACAATATTATATGAAACAAAAATTTTACTGACTCAATGTATAATTCAAAAATTTTAGCCAACTCCTGATATATGTACACTGCAGGCCATAAGTTTGGAATCAGTTCCAGTAAATTCATAAAAATTAAAACTTATCCATGTTACGTTCGTATTACTTTGATATAAGTACAAAGGATTATTCTTAAGTACATTATAAAGCTTTACATAAAAGATGTAGTTTTAAATGCATTAATAGTTGGAAAATAACCAGAGATTAAGGAAACTCTGCGTGCGGTATTATTTATTCGAGCAGGTAATATTTCTGCATAATGAACGATTACCCGGAATGGACAAATTTTATTGCAGACCCTTCCGCATAAACCTTTTGTAATTACATTTAGTTTTTATATTTATAAGTATTTATACATTTTGAAGTAATGAGAATATTTTAGTCGCTTCGTATCATTTAAAGTGTGTAGACACATAAAAGTGTGTAGAATCAGTAAACATCGTTTGATTATGGCGAAGAGAAAGCAGATATCGCTAGAAAAACGTGTAGAAATTATTGGTCATCATAATCGGGGAGATTCTATACGGGATATCGCGAAAAGAATGAAGATATCGTACGAAGGTGTACAAGATACAATTAAAAGATACCAGTCTACTGGAGGATATACGGACAGAAAACGATCAGGAAGACCAAAAATTACAACTCCTGCAGAAGATCAGACAATTATATTGACGTCGAAAAGAGATAGAAGATTAACGGCCTCGCAAATCCGCAGTGAGTTTAACAGGGAGCGTGAAACTCGGATCTCTTTAACCACAGTAAAAAGCTCAGAACGGCTGGACTGATGGGACGTGTAGCAGTTCGCAAACCGCTTCTACGTCCGCAAAATAAAATAAAAAGGCTACAATGGGCTAAGTTACACAAAGATTGGACAATAGAACAGTGGGAAAAATTATGGATATACGAACCAAAGTACGAGGTCTTCGGTTCCAGACGTCGGATATTTGTAAGAAGAACTGTTACGGAAAAAATGTTACCGCAATGTGTGGTGCCCACGGTAAAACATGGTGGCGGTTCTGTAATCGTTTGGGGATGTTTTTCTTCGGCTGGTGTAGGAGATCTGGTGAAAATCGACGGAGTTTTGAAAAAGGAGGGTTACAGACAGATTCTCGAACACAACGCTGTGCCCTCCGGTCTGAGATTACTTGAAGAAAACTTTATATTCATGCAAAACAACGACCCAAAACATTCTTCTCATTTATGTAGAGGATATCTCCAACAACAGGAAGCTGACGGTGTTTTACAAAACATGGTTTGGCCGGCACAATCGCCAGATCTCAATCAAATAGAGCTGTTGTGGGAAGAATTGGATAGAAAAGTGCGTGAAAAGTGTCCGACGTCCCAGACTCACATGTGGCAAGCTATACAAGATTCTTGGGCAAATATACCCAATGAAACCCTTACAAAATTAGTGTCTCGTTTACCGCGATTGTGTGCTGCCGTCATTAAAGCAAAAGGAGGGTATTTCGATGAAAAGTCTGTTTAGTTGATAATAAAAATAAGTGGATGTAAATAAATAAAATTTGCTTTTTTTCCTGCTTATTTTATAATAAAACGTTTTGGTATATTAATATTGTTTTATTTTTACAATGTTTGTTAAAGCCACTACAATATTTTCATTATATTCAGAAGTGATTCCTAACTTATGCAAATGATTCCAAACTTATGGCCTGCAGTGTATGTATTGAATCCAGAAGAGAAATTGTAGGCAGCCATCAAAAGCATAACTCAATGAAATAGAAATTATAAAATAATAACAAGTCATTGTTTGACAGTCATTTACAATTCAAATTATAAATTCCTCAAATATAAAAAAGAAATAAATTTAACACTGTAATATCAACATATACATACAACACATATTACAGAAAGGAATGTTAATGTACGCGCTAATTACGTCAAGAGAGTACAGATTTTTTTTTATTTCGCTTAATTATCATTTCTGTAATTATATCTAGTGCGGTAGCATATTAATAATCTTCCTTTTACTTAATTTTTAAACATATATTTCTCTCATGCCGGTAATTTAAACTGCTTGAGCAGTAAATCTTTGTTTTAACGGAATATTTAAATATATTATCATGATTAATCCGCTTTTAAATGGCGATATCGCCATTTGCGTTAAATTAATGTGCCTATATTAATTCTTATTGTATTTTAAAATAACGAAATTGATGTTTAATTTTTTCCTTAACCACTATCTGGGGAACAAAGTATCTTAAAGTCGCATCTTCTTCATTAAATGTCGAAATTTTATTAGAATCGCGCCCACAGCATACAAGTTGGGACGGTGCTAAAAATATAACGGGATAACGAGCGAGCGTGAGATTCAGTTTTAAACTTTAAACCATGACGAATTTATGAAATGATAGAATGAATTAAGGTCCCTTACCCAAACCCTAGTGAGTAGATATTATAAAGTAATTGAAAATTATTAAAATATTTCCACAATGTATAGAAAGAGTTTTTTATTAAGACAAGAAATGCCCAAATTGATCAAACTGAAATTCGTCAATAACTTCAATTACATAGTATCGAATTTTAAATAATAAGCATTTATAGTACGTAGACTTCCGCGGTCGTGGTCCATGCTACATGCTTCTGGGCTTCCGGGCTGGAACCGCGTCACTCGGATATCTGCCGACGTTTCGTACCCATTTATATGGGACATCTTCAGGGACTGTCCAAGTGACGCGATTCCAGCCCGGAAGCCCAGAAGCAGATAGCAATAAGCATTTATTTTTTGCCCACTGAATTGAAGCCCAAATGTCGACAGGAAAATATTCACCAAAATAACATTTTAAATTTCGGGATTAACAAAGGATGAACATTGCACAGCTCCGGACTGACTTTAAACTTACCAAGAGCAGTTAAGTAAATTATTTCGTTTTTAGAAATATGGCATACCAATGCTAATGAAAATTCGGAATGGAAGCACATATACATAACAACCCAATAGTCCAGGCTGAGATATGTTTCTATAACTTTTCTGGATCAAATGGTATGGAAATGGATCAACCCTCAGTTTCGCACTTATCAATCCATTCCTTGCTTTTCCCTCCAACTGCTTATCCCCCCCCCCCCCCCCGATTACCACTGTAGTAGAATTGTGTACCTCAGAAGTAAACCGTGTCTCAAGATGCAGCTCTTTAGAAAAAACTGTAGAAATTTATTCACTATTATTTCATATGTTGTTTGTCGGCTCATATTTGTTTTTACGAAATGTGATATTCTGAGGAACAACTACAATACTTCAACAACTTTGTAGACACCACAGTTTTGGAGATTGATATTCCCTGCTCTTTTTCTCCAAATGCTCATTCCAGCTTATCTCAAATTCTCCTCCACTTCCTTTGTTCACCTCACTATAAATTGTCCACGCTCTAATCCTCCTCGTAATTACCACTATAGTAGAATGGTATACCTTATAACATGATTTCAGAACTACTTTCAGTTCAGTTTTTATATCATTAAGTATTTTTAAACTAGTGTAGCTTGTTCAACAATAATCAAATTATTTTTGTATAGAGCTAGGTTTCTCAACCTCAACGCAATAAATTTGCTTATACTAATTACAAATTTGATTCTTTTGTGTTTGAGTTTTTTGAATAGTAGAATAGAAGATAGAAGAGATATTAGCAATCTTTATTACCTTTATAGTAATTAATAAATTGTTTGCACCTTCCCATATATACGTACATCTATCAACGCAAATTTACAAACACATGCATATCTTCTTCTTCATCTTCTTCTTCTTTTCAAGTTGCAGTGGAGCTGAACTTTGTTGTTTACTCCGTCGTCTTCATAGGTTTTGAAACCTGTGGACATATTTAAAATAATAATTAGCAGTGCTTGCTCATGCAAGTCTTGTCGATCTTCGTTGAAGATGCGTATACAGAATTACGAAAGTTAATGTGGAAAGGGGTTATATATCAACCTTAGTGATTAAGTTAATCAACCACAGGCTCCATCAAATTCAAAAACAATGTTATTAAATTTTAATTAAAAGATGAATATAATGCATGCACATTCTTCGGTATTTATGTATTTAAGTACTTTAAAACTAAATTATCAACAATGACCATTTTACAACTCAGGTAATTGCGTTACTTGGATTGTAAATTCGAGATATTTGGTTCAAAAAGAAGAACGTTTGTCCGAAGATTAACAGGAGCATGGGTTTTTCTAAGCATGCATTGCAGGAGGATCAGTACTACTTTGGGATTGTTTTGCTGGAACATCTATAGACGACCTGATTAAAATAGATGATATTCTAAGAAAAGAACGGTGCAGAGAAATTATGGAACAGACTGTCATTTCCCCTAAAACACGACTAACTGGAGAAAAGTTCGTTTTCCAGTAAGACAACGATTTCAAACACACGTCCATATTGTGTGGGGAATATTTAGAAAAAGTAAAATGAGAAGGAATAATTGTTATTATGAAATGGTCTCGTCAGAGCCTTGACTTGAATCCTACAGAGCTGTTATGGAATGAGCTAGACAGACAAGTGTGAAAGTAAGTTTCACCATCCACACAAACACTATAGACTCAATTACAGGATGATGCATGATCGAAAATAGAACTGGACACTCTGGCGAAATTCCTAGAGAGGATGCCGAAATTAACCAGGAGTATTGAAAGCTAAATATTATCGACGAATTAAAAATTTAAATAAATTTAAATGAATATTTGATCAAATCGTTTGAAATAATACTTTTTAAGATTTTTTAATTTTAAGAAAATTTCAATTTTGCAGTAAGTATTACACTTGTTTTTCTATTATTTTCTGGGTGGACAAACACTTCTGGCCGATAGTGTAATTCTCCCAATGACTGTAACAAATGCACATTACTTTTACTTAATATCCAAAAGGCCAATAAAATATCAACAAAAAAGTATCGATATTTTCATAGCTGCAAAAAGGGATTTGTTAACAATATTAAATGATATCGTTTGTAGTATATAAGTAATTTGTTATCTTATATAGAAACACGACTTATAAATAATTTATGTTTCAATATATTTCCAAAATAAGACTCAGTTTCATAGCGTAATTGCACCTATTTTAGTTCGTTGATTTAATTACGCTCACCCGAATGTTTTCGATGAATTATTCACTTAATGTATCGAGCAGAAGAAATAACAAAATCACAAAAAATCACTTTCGTTCCGAGTGAAATCAGTCGACGAAAATCGACCAAACAACGCATAGTCTCGTCCAAACGAATTTTGAAACTTTTGCTTTTGAAATTACGTGGTGCGAAATTCAAATGATGGATTTGTTCGCGAATCGCAAATGATCGAGCGATTCGTGCTAGTCCGTCACGAACCGTCCGAAAACAAAAGAAAGTATACACACATTGACTTAATGACCAAAGAAAGCGATTACAATGTGGAATTTAACGGACAATTTGATAGTATTTCTGATGCTAAAAGCGTGGCCCATGTGAACTGTTACACGTTTGTGTTAAGTGCGCAACATATTAATGTTAGTGAATGTCTTTTTTTTTCTTTTCGCTTTCACTGATGACGCGAGAATATGTATTGCTTATTGGGCGATGTGATGGAAGAACAGAATGGGATCATGAAGACAAAAGATACCGTGAATTTAAAAAGGAAAAAGTTATTTCTCATGTAATGCTTATGTGTAATAAATTGTTTGTTCGTAATCGAGCCATATTTCATAAGTTAATCAAAATTTCTGAAGATAATCCGAGAAGAAATGAATATTGAGACAAAATATTTTAGCTAAAGTAAAATACAAATGTGGAAATATGCTAATTAATATATATTATTACATTATCATATCAATACAGTATTGAATACTAATCATATATGCTGGGACAAAAAAACGAATCACCCAGTAAAGATATATATTTTAAAGAAAATAGAGAAAATTGAATAATGAGTTGTCTAGATCTTGTTTCACTTGAAACAAGCGCCCGCAAAACTCCTCCGCAAATTTCGGTTGAAATATCTTAGAATTATCGTTCCAGCCAATTCCAGAAAACGACTACAAAGAAATATTTCTTGAACATTTAACGAGAGAAATATGAGGCCTACGTCAGACTTGCAACACCTGCATCACACAATTACACTTTGAAATTTACATTATCTTAATGAGATGTCCATTGTCTTTCACGCAAAAATGTTAGTATTAGATTTTCGAAAAAGTTTTGATGAATTTCGTTCTGCTTTTTATTTATTAATATAAAGGAAAGATCAATCAATTATATATTTCCCGGCTTTTCCTTAGCTTTTTGCCCTCTGTCAATGAGCTTCATAATTCGGTGTTCGTAATAAAACCTATCTTCATTCGTGAAAGGCTTTACAAAGGGCTGATTCGCAGCCTCATTTAAGTCGAACGTTATACCACGCATGGAGCTTCGAAGAAAACGAAACATGTGAAAGTCTAAACGCACAAGAATATAGTGTCCATTTGCTAACAATACGTATGTACTTGATTTAATTGCTTCGTTCCTTGGACGGACCTCAGACAACACAATACCTTTAAAACTACAATGAGAACAAAACCTTCCTCTAATGAATGTCTGCCTTCGATGATATTTAAGCCGAATCTTTAGGTTGCGACCGAGACCGTTTTTGCACCCCATTGTAAGCAATCTACTTGTTATCACCATATAAGTCGCGTCAAACGCTTCAAGAAACGATCGTTTTCATCATATTTAAGCAACCTATCACAGATATTCAAACACGCCCTCAAATGAACTTCTTTATATCATTAAGAACCCAAATATCGAGCTCGCTGACCTATCCTAGTTGTGTCTTCGCTTTACGAAAGTAAGAAAGCAAAATATGACGAAAATGCACATTCTGGTGCGCATCTTCAATTTTTTATAAAAACAACCGAATCGCTCAATTTTTTCCACTTTGACCAAAAAGTATATTACTAAAACTTTCATAGCTTCAAGTAGAACCACTCATACAGCAATTAAGGATGTAGTCAATACATTTCTTTAACAACTTATTCCAGGAGAGTGAACTTGTATTTATATTATTTAATCCAAAGCAAGAGTGGCTTTCCCTTTCCGTTACAAACATTAAGAATTTGAAAGTCCAGATTTTGTTTCTAATCTTCTTTCAACCAAATCATGATTTGAATGAACAGCTAACCGATTGTAGACGAAAGTTCACAGAATAATAATGTTTAATAGAAAATGACGCTTATAAAGACTTTTCTTCTTCGTATATTGCCGCGAAAGAATCGCCAAAAAGATTTCGTATGGAACAAACTTCCTAGTGCACCATAAACGTTCACATCAACGGCGGTCTTAACGGTTGCGAGAATTTGGGCGGCAGATCTTTGCGAGGCCCTTGCGCTTTGTGCAAAGAACGTAAAATGTAAAGTACTTCGGTATATCATAATGGTATTTACGCTTTTTTTATCCTAACTCTTTTTCGGGATGCTGCGCGAGGCCCCTGCATGCGTAAAGCCACGGCGGTTAACCCCCTTTAAAACCGCCACTGGTTCAAGTCATAATTAATCTACCATGTTAAACCTTTCTAGACCTGTTAGGGGTATATAATTTTATTGATAGATGACATTCAAAGTTTTAATAAAACTTTATATTTTGAAAATTATTATAGAAGAAAAAGTTGCACATCAAAATATTTTAGATTAAAGAACTCATAAAGCTGCAGAGATATCTTAAACTATCTTAATTTAGTCACTCGCTATTCCTATTCAAAAAAAGGTAAAATAAAGAGAATATATGTATATCTGAAAAAATACTTCTTGACTATCGACGTTATGCAATCGCATCGCGTTTGGACAGAGTACCGCCATTAAAGCGTCCTTGATAGCATAAGTTTTCGATCTTCTCCATGACGAAATTTCTATGATCCAGAGGACTAATGATAATTTTCAACTTCCAAACTTTCTCTCCCGTAGAAATATTTTAAATTTATAATCTTAAATTATCACTTCGCAAGCCTGCGACATTACTTGAGATTAGAGAACTTTTGTTCGATCTCAGAAGGAAATGCTAAATTTTCTTGGTATTATAAATTTTGCAAATTTAATATATAAGGAATTGTATATGTATGTATATATATACAGTAAGTGACAAGTTCCATAAAATCCAATTTTAACAATGTTGTTTCTATATTTAATATTATTCTACTTTTACTCTTATAATATAGTTCTCGGAATTGAAAATGTAATGTTAAATGAAAGAGAAAGCAATTTCTGCTAAAATATTCTTAGTTGATCCTACTCGGGTAATCTGTCCCTTGTTAATGGTTATTTTGTTTCCTAATTAAGGCCAGTTTATGCGCAATGTGGGTTAGTATTTCCCTGGATTTCGAACTGTTTAGTTGAATTATTGTGTTTTAAATCATAAAGGACATGTTTACTTTAGTACAAGTGACTGAATACTGTAGCAGTTCATTTTAATCTATCATTTATATACGTTAATTTCTCAAAAAGGTAGTGAAATACGTATCTGACGAAAATCGCCACTGGATAGTATTTTTTCTTAACAGTTAGCAATAAATTGCAATGTTCTAAGTCTTCGATTTTTAAAATTATCAAAAAGTACAAAGCAACCGGTTTGGTGGTTACTAAAAAATGACTGTAACGTCAAGAAAAATAGACGAAGATTGTTATGAATATTTGCGATTAACATCCTTGCGAAATGTGACAAAATCATACAGAGAATTATCAGAAGATTTCCGTAGATCGACAGGAGATTCTGTATATCTTTATATTGTTCGGCGCCATCTAATTAAAGAGGGACTTAAACATCATGTTCCAAGAAGGAAACCATTACGACGAGGCATACTACTAAAATAGTTTGACATTATTTAAATGAAACTGTGTGGCAAGGAGTTGCACAAACTTTAGTCTGGTCAGCACAAAGTCCAATTTTAAATATTATCGAACATGTGTAAGATCAGTTTCAGTGCAGTAGTTCAGCCCTGAAGATGTCCCATACAAATGGGTACGAAACGTCGGCAGATATACTAGTGACGCGGTTCCAGCCCGGAAACCCAGAAGCAGATAGCATGGACTACGACCGCGGAAGTCTACGTACCAAATGTGTAAGATTACTTAGATCACGCGAAGCAGAAGAGTCGTCAGCTAATGCCAATCAACTTTTTGGTATCATTTTGGAAGAATGGAATAATATTCCACAAGCATGAGAAGAATAATATTTGCTAAAGTTGGTCACACTAAATACCAGTGATGTCTTTATTGTTAATATTTTTCAATTATGTGCAATAATTTCTGTTGAAAATGATGCAGAAAGATTAATTTTTATGTACTTTCTCGCTTAGCGTTGCCTGTATTATTTTATTTAAACTATTACGAAGCGATGATGGTGACGCCTATGGTGCGAAGACGAATCTGAACACTAATGTCGATTTTCACCGGTGTTGCACTGTACGATTCCAAAGTTTACAATTCTTATATTAATTACTAGCATACAAGGGTGGTCCCACCTAGAAGAGATGGCGGTAGTTGTTTGAAAAATGTCACTGTATTGGAAAGTACACAGTCTATAAAGCATATGTTTCAAGTTTGAAGTTGAAGTTGTTTAGTATTTGTTTGACAGCCATCAATAGTGAACGTTTTCAGTGAATTTGTAAAAATGTAGAAAATTGGTCATCGTTACGTGATACAATACTTTTATTTAAAATGCCTCAGCCCAACCGATATAAAAGCTGAACTGGATTCTACTCTAGCTGAGTCTGCTCCTTCGTTTACAACAGTGAAATATTGAGTAGCAGAGTTTAAACGACGTCGTACGAGCTGCCAAGACAAGCATCGCAGTGGTCGACCAAATGAGGTGACGACTCCAGAAATGATGAAGAAAATCCACAAAGCGGTATTGGATGATCGTCGACTGAAAGTACGCGAGCTAGCACACATAGTAGGCATTTCAAAAAGTGCGGTACATCGCATATTATCTGAAAATTTGGACATGAGAAAGCTGTGTGCAAGATGGGTGCCGCGTTTGCTCACACTCGAACAAAAACAGTGTCGTGAAGATGTTTCAATTGAGTGTTTAGCAAAGTTTCACAGCAACAAAGCAGAATTTTTGTGCCGTTTTATAACCATGGATCCATCACTTCACACCCGAGACAAAAGAACAATCAAAACAATGGACTGAAAAGGGAGAACCGGCTCCAAAGAAGACGAAGACCGTTTCATCTGCGAGCAAGGTCATGGCATCGGTTTTTTGGGATGCGCGTGGAATAATTTTCATTGACTATCTTGAAAAGGGAAAACTATGAACGGCGAGTATTATGGGAACTTATTGCAATGTTTGAGCGAAGAAATCAAGCAAAAACAGCCGCATTTGTCTAAGAAGAAGGTGCTCTTTCATCAAGACAATGCACCAGCTCACAAATCCGTTATTGCAATGGCTAAAACTAATATATTAAAGTTTGAATTGCTACCTCGTGCACCCTATTCAGCAGATTTAGCCCCTGGATTATTTTCTGTTCCCAAACTTGAAAAAATGGCTCAGTGGTCAAAGATTTTCCAACGATAAAGAAATGATATCAGCAGTTAATGGCTATTTTGTGGAGCAAGACAGTTCTTATTATAAAAAGGGTATCGAACTTATTGAACATCGCTGGGAAAAATGTATAGAGCCGAAAGGAGATTATGTTGAAAAATAAATATATTTCTTTCCAAAATGTTTGTGTTTTCTTTGTTGAATCGGGTATTTATGGGACCGCCCTCGTACTTGTCTGTGCTAGCAAATTTGATGTCAAATGTTACGCAAATATGAAAAACTTACTTTACGAGTTAAGATAATAACTGATTGTAAATATTACAAAAAGTTCATATAGTATTGAATCAATAAATTATTTTTACGCTGACTTTAAAATTGCGTAGAAAAAATAATTAAATATTGTATTTAAATGTATTTATTTATTTCTATATTTTTAAAATTGCCATTGATTTAGGATACCGAAAATAATTTTAAACAATATTTTTGTTACAGCTGGGCGGTATCGACTGTAATGACAAGGCAGAATTCTATCCCATCTCAGGATAAGAAATCCCAAATAAATGCCTTAATCCCTTTGTGGGATATGTGCAATCACACTAATGGAAATGTAAGTACTTATTATAGTCCAACCAAGATTATAGAAACCTCTAATATTTTGTTAACAAAAAAACTATTATATAGAATTGCACATGCACAACGAAAAATTCTAAAAGCCTAGTTTCAATATATATAACACTCAAAGACTATTAGGAGCATATATTATCTTTGGAAAAATAAATATAACTTCTTTTCTGTTACGAGATAATTAATCACTAAAAATGTTTACAAAAATCTTTCAAAATAAATACAGTCTGTCCATTTCAAGCTGACATATGACAAGTACACAGCGTCTCGCCTCGTTTGATTTATTTAAGCCTTGTCTAGTTTGTATATAATTATTACTATTAATTATAAATATATAATATCATATAGTAAGATTACATAAAGCCATCGTTCTTAAAACATTTTATATTATAATATTTTATGTATACAGTTAATACATTATATCAATAACGTTAATTTGTTTTAGAAGTAAATTTAATGATTTAAATATCTATTACTGTGGCACTTCACTGTTCGTTAAATAAAGCGAAAACAGAACAATAATAGTGATAATTTAGGCAACCAAACATACAAACAGTATACAATGTTTAACATAATTTATACTTGAAATAAATGCATTGAACCTAGTTAAATTGCATCTGCGTAGCAAAAATATATAAACGCTCTTTATGTTGAGTTAAATAGGCAGTATCTTACAAATATAAATATAATTATGACTTTAATAAATATGATAGATGGGTTTTTGAAACTATAGTCATTTATAT
Source organism: Dermolepida albohirtum (assembly GCA_031893035.1). NCBI lineage: Eukaryota > Metazoa > Arthropoda > Insecta > Coleoptera > Scarabaeidae > Dermolepida > Dermolepida albohirtum. The sequence continues at coordinate 266,997 of JAVIWB010002678.1, forward strand.
TGAGGACTCTATACTAAATTATGAAATAAGTATTTTCTAACAATAATTTTATATAATTTCAAACTCCAATTATGCTAACAAAAATATTTCAATGGAGTGAAGATGCTTATTAGCGAATCAAGGGCATTAACTACTATAAAACGCTAATATCATTAATTAGGTTTTGACCGTCAATATTTGAAGAGTCAGCTTCACACAGGGCTTCGACAAATAGCTGTCACTGATAAAAGCATTACAATGGCGCACAATATAGTAGATGATCTTCATGTTACTGTTCACTCGATTCTAACAAAATAGGCGATCATTTAAATATAGAAAAGCTCTATAACCACTAAAGATATAACATCAACGTAAAAGATAGATAGTATCCATTAATGAAAACCAACTCTGATACAATTTGCCCGCAAATCCTCTTATTTGATTTATAACAGTTACAAGAAACAACAGTTGGATTTATTCATATGAGCCCATCTTTTTAAATGAACTTACTCCAATAAAATTGTCCTCGAAAAAAGCTTTAAGAATCTCAGTTCTTTCGTTGTTGTAGAAACTATAGCCCAAGTTGATTATAATAGGGTGAATTATGAATGATATATCACAGTTTCTTTGATCAAGGTCCCTCAAAATATCGTAACATTCGGCCAAAACGAAGAGATATTCTGCATCATGAGAACGCTCCCTAGATATTGCCGACCAAATACTGAGCTATTTAGAAGGGGACTCTTTGAATTAATAGATCATCTAGCACCATCTATGTTCAAAGTAAATTGAGCAGAAAGCATTTTACATTGGCTGATAAGAACTGCTGCTTTCAAAAGAAAAATAAATAGCATACCTTCAGAAGAAAGAGAATTTTTTGAGGAACTGCAAACAAATTTTACTAAACTACGAGATTTAAGATTGTTTGAGGCGACCAATTCCACTGTGACCTTTTTAGATCTATTGTGGCCCTCAAGTCTCTTTGAAATCTCTTCGTTTCTTAGTCTATTGAAATTGGACTTGATTACGGTTCTCTTGGCTTCTTTCAAATCTTGGGATGTTTCGCTAACTTTTGCACTTAGCCCCATCATATTTTCCACATTACCTTCTTATCTTGCAGCTTTGGAACTTGCATGTTTGCATTATATCTGTTATACCTTCTATAATGTTATCCCAAGCACCAAGGGGAATAACAATCCATGCGATCAGAGTCTCGCTTTCACAAATAATAGAAATAATATAAAATTATCATATACTAGCCATGAACCACTGATAGACACTAAAATGTAATTCGAATGGATTATTCTGAAACTCAAACATAAAATTTTGCAAAATTTTTTGACAATCATGTTGAATGCCTACAGAAGTTCTCAGAAATATATATTATATTAGATAGTTTACTCGAAGTGACCATAGAATTTTATCCACTGCGAAAGTCCAGGCCTATTATGGTCACATTTATATATTACGTGAATTGCGGCTTCTTATTCTACTTAAGAGTTTGCAATTCCTCTATCCTCTCAACAGATTGAATTCCTACTATGTTGTAAACTTAGTTGTTCCCTAAGGAACTTTTTTGTCTGTCTCTTCACTGTTCACCTTTCCCAAGAATTATATTTTATTTTCTACATAAATTCCATTTTTGCAATTATTTATATTTTAAGTACCACCTTATTTAGCTCAACTTCTTCCTTTAATAATTTTAGAACACTTTTTCGTCATATTCGTCCTCCAACTTTTAATTTTAACTTCTTCTGTCTTATTTAATATCTATGTTTTATTGTCATGAAACTTTTCGCGACCAATATATGTGTATATACACAGTCTCTCACCAAGAAAACCGAACTTTTCTAAAATACAAACTACAGCTTACTATTCTGGTAAAATTCATTTATTTTATTGAAAGTAATCGCCTTCAGCTTCAATACAACGTTTTGCACGGTCAATTAACATGTCGAATGAATTTTTAAGCTCATCTTTAGAGATGTTCAAGATCGCTATTGGCGCTTTTTAATGGCTTCGACGTCGGTATCGCTGTCCTTTCATTGGCAAATGTAGTTTGGAGAATAGATAGAAATCACAGAAAGCCAACTCCAATGAATACGGTCAATGATTGATGGTTAGAATGCCATTTGTAGTTAGAAAATCAGTGATAAGCGTCGAGCAATGAGTGCACTATCATGTAACAAACGCAAGCTACCATTTTCACGATATTGAGGGCGTACCAAGATAATATACACCATTGACTGTTTAACTGGTTGGTACAAACATTTTGTGCACTATCCCTTTCGAATCATAACAACAAATCAACGTTGTCTTCACTTTTGACTTCTCCAAACGGCTCTTTTTCGGTCTTTCTTCGCTTGGATGCTTCCATTCAGAGCTTTGACGCTTGGTCGCTGGATCATTATTGAAAACACCACGTCTCATCGCCAATTACAATAGAATACCTAAAGTTTTAGTCCTTTTTTGAGTCTTTAATCAAATCTGTTCAATGTTGAATTCAGTTAACTCGTGTGGTACAAACCTTGCACAAATCTTTCTCAGTCCCAAATGCTGTATCAAAATTCGATGAATTAAATCTTTGGAAACATTTCATTCTATTTCCACGTATCGCAATGAGGTTTTCGGCTCATTTCTGATAAATTCACGCAGAAGTTCAATGTTAGTTTCCATAACCACAGATTTTTTTGCATCGGGATGTTCGCCGTCATTTATGTCCGTACGACCGTCTTTATATCGTTTATACCACTCATACACGCTCGTACGTGATAAATGCGCATCACCATACACTTGTTTCATCAAATTAAATGTTTCAGTAAACGATTTACCGAGTTTAAAACAGAACTCGATATTCGCTCTCTGTTCAAAATTCATGTTTCGACCAATGCCAAATACATGCTGTTACTTTATGCGCAATTTCTCCGCTTCTAATGATGCAAATGCCATGATAGTTTAACATAACATTGGTTAAAGATCTACTTTACCGACGTATGCTTTTTTTAAGAGATGGCGTCACTAAGAATACTATTTTAAAAAAGTTGCATTTTCTCTGCGACAGACTGTGTATATGCTTTTATTTTGATTATAGCATATTAAATATAAATTCATAATTCGGAGAATAACCGACAAAGTTTTGTAATCAATGTCAGTACGTAAATACGTTCATTTTTCGACCAATGCCAAATACACAGTTACTTTATGCGCAATTTCTTTGCTTCTAATGATGCAAATGTCATATTTTGAAATAACATTGGTGAAAAATCTACCTTACTGACGCATACTTTTTTAATAGATGACGCCGCTAACAATTACTATTTTAAAAAAGTTCGGTTTTCTCTGCGATAGACTGTGTATCTATCCGTTGCAGAAGATTTCCAATTTGTAAGCGGCAGGGATCGTGCATCATTAGTTAGAGTAACATTGACATATGAAGTTAGCGAAATTTCTCATTATTCTTCTCCATTTTCAAGTGCGAATAACTTTCCAACCACGATGTAAAAAACGAGCCGTCGGTCGGCAACCAATGCCATCTAGTGGTATATATATAATTAATATTTTGATATTATTTATTAAGTTGTAATTAATTAATAGTTAATAAAAAAAAAATAAATCTCGTAAAAGCTTTTTCTGTTATTTGGACATTTTATTTTATTGTAGTTAACAAATCCAGACAAACGCGAAACAATATTTATTAAAATTGTTAAGACAAACGATTTTATCAAAATTGTAAAAATAACCTTACTTTTTTATATTTTAGGAATTATCTCAATGAAACTAATTTTTAGTTCTAAGATATATGTATTAATTTTTACATTTAGCTTTGATTTAAATCAAGTAAATGATTTCTTTCAGTTCCAACTTGCTTGCGAATAATTAATTTCCATGTCGAAGGTATACGGTAATTCACAGAGTTTCTACTTCAACCATATACATTATAAAGTTATTAAAGCAATCGCAAAATGCTAATTTTATATATATATATATATATATATATATATATATATATATATATATATATATATATATATCGACACTGAAAATGTTTTCACTTCCTAACTTTGTTAATCTTTCTATCCAGATCTCCACCGACTACAATCCCGAGTTAGATCGTTGTGAATGTCTGGCGGTCAGAAAATTTACAACTGGAGAACAATTATTCATTTTCTACGGTCCGAGAACAAACGCGGACTTGTTCGTGCACAATGGGTGAATATACACGTATACATAGACATACAAATTAAATTAGAAATCGTCCCTTTGTACTGACTAATAACACAGCACCAAAATATCTAATTTTGTATTAATTCTAACCATTGTTCTTCCTGTTTTAGATTCGTATATGAAGAAAATCAACACGATTTTTATCCATTAAGTTTGGGTATTAGTCAGTCAGATGTGTTGGGCAAGAAACGATTAAGACTTCTATCAAGACTGAATATAGATAATGTGGTTTTTAAACTCACAAAATGTTCTCCGCCCATAGATGGTGAACTATTAGCCTTCTTACGGATATTCAATATGAATGAAGGTAAATAAAAAATAAACCTCTTAGGCAAAGCGCGAAAGAAATTAGAGCCTTTATATGAAGAAATGCTTAATATTTATTTCATATTTGTCATATAATCAGTAAATACATTTTTGTATGCGCTGTGCCAATGTTTCTCAAACTATTTTCCTTAAAGGAAATCTCAATCCTAAGTTTAGAAATCACACTCTATGTATTAAATAAACCTAGAATGGTAGTTTGTAACTCTTTCATTTATTTATATAGGGTTAAGCAAATACATGGATTCACTCAAATATCTTTGATAAGGCTATAGATGTTGGTAAAGGTTTTTCACGTTTAAGAAAATATGAAATACCCTGTAAATTTTTTAGAATTTCAATAGAGCTCTGCTTTGGGAGTTCAGTAACAATAATGTTTAATATTCTTTTAATCAATATCGACAAATATATTTACTACTATTTACGTATTGGAATTTTGATGATGATTGGTTTTGCTAACCACATCAGAACGCATGTAAACAATTGGAATCAAGATTGCCATTCAATATCACGAACTGTTGTTGATAAATTTTGAGAAGGTATAAATTGACCGAAGCGAACGACCAAAACGCAATTAATGAGGTTATTGCTGAAGATATTGCTACAGCATTAGAAGAATTATCATACACTTAGACTATATACCTCGCACTACACTCTAATATAAGTTGTAGATCAGTAACCAGAATATTGAAGCATGAAAAATATTATCCATATAAACTACATTTAGTGCAAGAATTATTGGATAAAGATTATGATCGTAGAATTCAATTTTGCACAAATGTAATTGATATTTGCAACAATTACCAATATTTTACATACGAATTTGCCGTTCCTTGGCAAGGCTATGTTTTATTTGAATGGAACTCTTAATCCCCATAATTTTGGATATTTATCAATAGATAATATTGGGTGCAAAAAGCGCCTTTACAACATCCACAGAAATGAAACGTTTGGGCTGACATATTTCGGAACTGTATCATTGATCTATTTTTTTTATGTTTTTTATGTTTAGATCTCTTACTTAGTCAAGTTGTTCCTAGTATTGAGGAAGATCTAAAATTAACTGTAGATGTTTGATTCAATTAAGCCGGAGAACCCCCGCATTATACATTTCCAAGAACGGATTTTTCATTTAAAATATGTAGTTTATGCTAGATGGCCTCATAATCTGAACAAGTTATAGCAGAGAATATTTGAAGAAACACAATTAATTCGTGAAGAAGGCATTGGCATCTTATTCAAGAATTTGTTCACAGACTTGCACAGTTTCTGGAAGTGAACAGTCATCGTTTCGAAAACTTTATTAACTGATTTTGTATTCGTTTATATTTTTGTGATCATTTTCTTGTTTATAACAAAGTTTGTTTTATAAAATTGAATTAAATATCTCTGTCTTCGCTAAACAAAAGGGTACTAAACCTATTACTGAACTCACAAAACAGAGTTCTATTAAAATTCTCAAAAAAGTATAAGAAGTGTTTCATTTTAAATGAAACATTATTTCTAGCTAAATTGAAAGTCTGATTCGAAATGAGTATGCTCGTCGAATCCCCTGTTTGCATTTACTTAAGATATTCGAGTGGATCTATACATCTACCTAATCCTGTATGTTTAAATTCATCCAAAGTTGAAAATCCTCTACAAATGAAATTTCCCCAACTCTACATTAATTTTCCAATATAAACTAGGATATGTGGTTAATTCTGGGTATTTTCAGTCAGCCATAATGAAAAGGTTAAAGGTGAATTCTATCAAATTGTCCCCTTCGGTGGGTTAGCTTCGGATAAAGATAGTTACGCCCATCGCCAGAAGATTTAATTTCTTAGAGTTTCTCTAATGAATCTTTGTAAAAACTATTTCGGCGTAGTTTTTGGTTATCTGTCAATCAATGTGCAACAAACTCTGAAATTAGCTTCCGAATACAAACCTTTTCGATTAAAATGCGATGTATTGCTACTTTAGGTTATTTAAATTTCATTTTCATGAATCTTACTAAAGTTTTTTCGTAATTTTCACGAAATCAACAACTTTTTTGATATTGCCTTCGATCATCGGTTTAAGTAATCATCCATATGCTCTCTGTCTTCTCTGAATCTAATATAATTATATTATGTACATACATACATGTACATATATGTATTGTATGTTATAAGAAATTATTTCCATAAGCAATTTAAGCATTGTCTTTTCCTCAATAACAATTCCCCGCGAATTTAGCAATGATTTAAGTGCATCCAAAATAACTGCGCCACACCATCATACATCAGAAACTTTTGGAAAAAAGACACATTTTATCATGAAGTTATTACTAACAAAAAGAAACAGAAAACATTTTTAGTGAACAATCAACCGCAATAATTGTCAATATTGAAATTTATTCATGATTATTTGAAACAAACCGTTCTCAAACTATAAAATAAAAAGCATTAGAGCAGTTCGTAAGATTTAGAAACGCCAAGCGTATCGATTATCTTCTACCAAATTAGTTTTTAGTAAAAAATTATGCATAATCTTTTAAATAAATTTATAAGTTGTCTTAGCTATTATCAAGAAGTCAATGAAGAACATTTCTAAAACTAGTTTAAACAATTTATTCTGTAAAAGTTTTTGTTTGTAATAGGATTTGAAATATTGACATCTTCTTGCAAACGTTCCTATATAATTATTTATAATTGAATAAACAAAATTACTTATAGGAACAAATAACCGTCAAAAATTTCGAACCCAAAATATGTGCTTTTATCAAACAAAATAGAATGCTTTACCATTTTACCGCAAGAGAAGATCAGTTCGTTTTAATTCTACCGAATTTTTGTTATTCATTTACTATTTAAGACGTATGAAGTTCCTCTCTATTACTGTTTCTAATTACGCATTATCACAATGAAACAATTGAATGCCATTCTACCAATATAAAATATCAAATCGATTGTGGAAAAACATCTGCCATTAGTATTCTGAACGAAACTATAGTCATAGTCATTGCTTTGTTCAGTAATAATTGTTTTCATTATTTTAAATTCCAATTAGAAACACTTGTTAGCCTCTTTTATGGAAAGGTACAAGTGCAGCCAATTAATAATTTGCTACATACATATTTTTATTAATTTATTTTTAGAGCAACTTGATCATTGGTTACTGAGTGAGAAAAGCGATGATCTCCAGTACACTGATTGCGCTCTGGACACCTTGCTCGAAAAGAAGACTTGGAATTTCTTACAAACTAGAATGAAGTTACTTTTAGCTGCTTACAAGACCACATTGAAAGACGACGAAGAGTTTCTTAAAAATCCCCCAACGCAGCACGAAGCACTTGCTATACGCATGGTTGTTACAGAAAAAAGGATTTTAAGTGGCGTTCTGGAATACGCCGAACAATATATAAAACAATAATTGAAGAATGCGCACTTAAATGGAATATTATTATTTCTTCTTTATTGTATACAAAAATATTTATTTATTTTCTTTATTTAAATTAATTTTCTCTTATTTATATCTGTAATGATTTATTAATTCTTGTGTAATTGTAATATTTACCATACATATATTTTCAGAAACATATTGATTGAAATATAAATATGTATACGCATATTTAATTAAATGAATGTAATATTATTAAATTCTTTATATTTTTATCCCACAGTGCACCAACAAACATGATTCAATATTTTTTGTAGTTGTTTATTGAACTGGATAACTTAATTTCAATTTTAATTTTCAAATCATAAATTTAAATCTTTGATGACTTTATGAGAGAATATTCAAACGTAATTTGCCTAATAATTATCCAAATTTGATTGTATAATTTAGATAGATACAAATTGTTTTTTTACAAAGGTGACCCAAATTAAACTTCAATATGTGTGAAAGTTTTCATTTTTACAGTGAATGTGGAAACATACGGCAAATGAATCAATACAGTGTGAGGCAACGCATACAAATCATACAAATTTATTATGAAAACAAACGATCAGTTACGAGCACGGTAAGAAAAGTTCGCCCACTTTTTGACAGAATAATGTGCCAAATGAGTATACAATTCGCGATCTAATGCAAAAGTTTGAAGGAGCTGGTGTAGATATTGACACACAAGGATCCGATATTGGCGCAAAGGTCTTTCCAACGAAAAATATTGCTAGGTTAACTGATAGTGAACTAATCTCGTCAATTCGTCGTCGTGTACAGCAATTGGCTCCTAAATACGGTACTACACATTTACTACATTTAAATGGGTATAAAAACCAACTGCAGGAGCTTAAACGAAATGTGTAGATCGCCAAACATTTGTGAACTGGGTCTCAAAAAACAAAAGTTGAAGTTGAAGCTCAATTTCACTTGAGGTAGTCATGGGGTAGCGAAAATCCACTACCTGGTGTGCACTATGGACTGAGGAAATCATTAACCCATACTTTTTTAAGGATGGAAATGGCAGCGACAATGTCATTATCAATGATTTACGCAGCACGTGAAACAATCCACACTTTACTTCACACCAAATTTCCTGGCCGTATTATCTCTCAGAGAGCCAACATCGATTGACCACCCAGGTCTAACCCCACTTCTTCATGTGTAACTATGTGAAGGAAAAGGGTTACGGCAATATATCTGCTACACATACAGACCTAAGGCAGAACAACAGGTGCGCAATCGCTGAATTAGAGACGCAGTGATGTGAAAACATTATGAAAAATTTCAGTAAAAGAATGGCGATATATCAGCGGAATCGTGGAGGACATTTGGCTGATTTTTGATATTTAAGTACTCACTTTGTATTCTATATTGATAGCAGTCAAATCCTAATTTATCCAATATTTTGTTCTTTATTCAGAATATAAACCTGAAGTTAAATTTTGATCACCCTTTAGTTCTGCCATTTACTATACATCAGGGGTGTGTGTACCTGCGCAGATTTACCGCCAAGGTGATATACGGACGGCTTCGCCCGTTATACGTCCGCCAACTTTTCAGCTCTAGTTATGATATTTAGTGGCACGACAACAAATGACTAACAAAATATTGTTTTTTTTAATTTCTATTTTAAGGATAGCTATATAAACGTAGATCTAAATCCAGATAACAAAAAATTCATTCAAGAACTTCTGACGCTGATAGCAGAAATCATAAGCTTGGGCAGCAAGTACCAAGAAATTGCAAAAGAACACTTGTACTATAGAGAGTGCAATTTCAATTTATCCCAAATTTTCTTGATACAAGAACAGATAAATAATTACTGAGCCTAGACAAGAAAAAAACTTTTTCATAAAAAATTTTTCAATGTATTTTCCTTTCACCTATTACATTTAGTCCACCGATATTCTAGTCTTTTCATTCCTACATCAAACTGTTCGAAATATACCTTAGTTTCGGTGATTACATCTTCGTTTGACCCAAATTTCTTATTAAGTTTTCAAGTTGGCAAAGAGATGAGTAATGAATTTTAGCTGTTGAAACAGTATAAACGCGTAAATTATCATTAAGAAAAAGCATTCTTTCCTTTTATAAACAGAACTTGTTGCCTTAATAGAAAGATCAAGACCAGAATTCATAGATCCAAAATCTGTATATGAAATCTAAGTATATGCTTTGTGTCTGGACACTCCGTGCAATTCTCTATGATCGGTGAATTTAGATGTAGGAGATGCGAATTACGCAACTGCACTTGTGAGGAATTAAAACCTTAAACGGAAACACTTAAACAAGGATATTTTAAAACTTACGGGAGTACTTAAACTTTCCCTGAGCTAGATAGGGGCCTTCGAAAACGTTACAGGACTGGTCGAACGAAAATAAGAAATTGATTTTAGGTTCAAGTACACAGCCTTTATAATATCCAAATCTAAACATTGACGTGGTTGAATAAATGCAATTTATAGTGTTAATTCAAGTAATTGATACAACGTTCAAACAATTACTTTTGAAAAGTTTTCGAAAATTTATAATTAAAAGTGAAGAAAGGAATTAAACAAGGAAGTAATTTGAATCCACTTATAAAAGATGATTCAATAAATTAATACTATTAGTTGGCTGTGAAGTGAAAAGTCTTAATGTGTTATTTAAATTCTTAAATGTCACCACTTACTGTTTGTCTTTGGGTTAAGTTTTATATTTGACGTTTAACATAAACGAACATGATAAAAAATAAAAAAAATAAAAGCGTCTCGGAGTTTTTGACGAAACGGGTTAAGTACTTTTTCTCGGAAGGCTTACCAGTTACAAATATTCATAATGAGATGAAGGATATTCTAAAGAACTAGGCTCATTCACTTTCCATTGTTGATAAATACATTCATGAATTCAAATCAAAAGACATAACCATTAAAGTTGCGAACGTAGTGGACGCCCGAAATCTACTACCGTACCGTAAATTGTGGAAAAATGCATAAACGTCTGAGATATCGAATAACGAATGAAAAGTCGAATATAAACAATCTGTCCTATAAGTGGGTGTCGCGTATCAGAGGGAGTTCAAATTTCTCTCTCTTTAGAACGTTTTCGGAAAAAGAAGATGGATTTTATCCTTTGATCACAACAGAGAGAAACGGGTTCATCAGTATATACACAAAAGAAAACAACAATCTAAACAGTGATTCTTCTCCCTCAAAAAAGAAAACATCCATAACAATAGTTTCCATTTTTTGAGATCGAAAAGTATATTTCCTGTTGGTTAATTTCAAAAAACCAAACGCGAATCGATTACACAAATTAAAGCAAAAAGTTAATAAAAGCCAAGATCTTGGTGAAAAATCATTTTCTACCAATGCCATGCACAATCCTACACAAATCTTGTTGCTATGGCAAAAATGAATGCATTAGGCTTTGATTTCTTGCCGTACTCACCTTATTGACTGGATTTGACGTCTTCGGATTACCACATTTTCTATCCCTAAAAGCTCAGAAATTTTCAACAAACAAAACAATGTAAAAAGCTACTTATATGAACGAACTTTAGAGATTACAGGGGATTATGTTAAGAAATAAACGCACTTTCGCCGAACTTTTTAGACCATTCATGTACTATAGTCTCCCTTTTTCTTCATTAAAAGAGTCCTAATTTTTGGTTATAAAATTTTACCTGCACATTATGAAATCCGTGACTTGTATAAAATTGTAGGTCTGAAACATATGTTGGTGTTTGAATGAGTGGAGAGAAAAATTATCAATGGAGACGATTGTTTTATTATCATTACCAGAAACCAGAAACGTACTGCACGTACGAAGCGTGAATATTAGTGAACGAACCACTCGAAGAAGAATAAGGGATGTGAATATTTTATCAAGAAGACCCACTTCAGGACCAGAAATCCTCAGGGAACATTGAATAGCTCCGTTGCAGAATGTAAGAGAACATCAAAATTGGAATACAAGCGATTGGGGGCGGAGCTATTTAAGTACGACTTAAATTTGTGTTTGAGACCTTCTGATAGACAAGAAAGAGTTTGGAGACGAAAAAAAATCGTTTTGGTGAGTGTACGTTGAAACCAAGAGTAGTTTCCAAAAAGATTCAGTTATGGTATGGGCTGATATAAGTACGGACGCATGCATTGAGTTGTTCCCGAGAATCTTTGACCGCTGACAGGTACATAAATAAAATACTGTAGTTGCCTACGCATCATTTATAGGCAATAACTTTCTATGTATGCACGATAGCGAACAGATTCATGCTGATGGCATAGCCAGCACAGAGTGCGTATTTAAATCTAATAGAACGTACGGGGTACAGGAGAATTAGAAACCTCAGAACGCGTCATTAATTGAAAGCGGTACTCTTAATGGAATAAGAAGATAAGTTATCCATAAAATGAAATAAAACATATAATTCAAGGCATTCTAAACGGATTGACTTAGTTATCCAAACTCATGGAGGCACTCTTAAAGGAATAAGAAAATGTGTTATCCTAAAAATGAAATGAAACATATACAGTATTGTACAAATTAATGGAATCATACACAATATAACTAAGAAAACCGTTTATTTGTCATATAATCACGATGAGATGGTATAAAATTATAAATTACTAGTATGATAATTTAATAAGAGATATGCCCTCCTTTGGCTGCGATGACAGCCTGAACTCTTTTCGGCATGGAATCTATTAATTTTTGACAGTTTTCCTTTATTTTCTCGTCCCGAAACCACACCTGAATTACTACTTGTATCATTTTTGTCTTCGTTGTACAGCCCATTTTATGTAACCTAGTCTTACAAATGACCCACAAATTTTTAATCTGGTGTAAGTCTGGAGAATTACCAGGTCAGTCGAGGAGAGTTATTCCTTTTTCCTTGAAATATTTGACCATAACCCTCGATTTGTGGCATGGAGCTGAGTCCTGTTGGAAAATTGCACCTCCGTTTGGCTCACATTTCTTTAGATATTTTCCCAAATACTTATCCAGGAGCTCTTTATATTTCTGGCTGTTCATCATACCTTCTATAGGCACCAGCGATCCAGTCCCCATGTACGAAAAACATCCCCAAAACATCTTCTTTACAGTCTGTCTCTACAGTTTTTCATCTCTACTTTTTCTCACGAATTTTGATCGCTGCTCCTGCACCAAAAAATGGGACTCGTCTGAGAATAACACCTTTCTCCAGGTTTCCTCGTCCCATCCGGCATATTTCTTGGCCCAAATAAGCCTCTGCTTCATCATTCGTTGAGTGAGGAGTTGCTTCTGTTGTGGTCGAATGGCTTTTCTTCCAGACTCTAAAAGTCTCCTACGAACTGTCGAGTCATGCACTTTCACTCCAGCGTCGGCTTTTGTCTTTTTGTAGTTCAAAACTAGTTTTTCTTGGGTACAACTTGCTATTTCTGACCAAAAAAGTGACATCCCGGGGTGTCATCTTCCTCTTTCTCCCACATTTTCCCTCTCCTTTCACTTCAACTATTCCGATATTCTTTTTTTTGCTTTAAGATCTTGCTTACTACTTCTTGACTAACACCACATTCCTGAGCAATATCTCTCTGCGTCATTGAAGTGTGCTCACTTAATGTCACAATCTTCTCACGTTTTCTGGGCGTGATATTCATATCGCGACCAACCGGTAAAAGCACAATATCAATCAAATTTTGAACTTTGAAAGAGTATATGTCAACAAACTCTCTAAAACGCACTGAATAACTGTGTAATGTGTTCCCAGTGATATAGGTTATGCTTTTTGACATAAAACTACTGTCAGAACTGACCTAACAATGCTGCCACATGCAGAAAACTAAAAAAATAATTATGATTCCATTAATTTGCACAATACTGTAATTCAAGGCATTCTAAAAGGATTGACTTAGTTATCCAAACTCGCGGAGGCAACGCTCAATATTAATAATAATAATAATAATAAACAATTTAATAAATATTCTTTTTCTTTCGTGTTTTCTGGTATTTTATGATTATTTTACCTTCATGTTTCGTTAAAACAGTTTCTGCTCCTTGAAAAGTTTTCTATATTAAATTTTCCATTTGAAAGTTTTAAGTGTTTTTTCTTTCTTGAAAAAATTATTAGTGGCCTGTTTTTCATGCAGGTGATGTATATTAAATAATTTAATAAAGTCAAACATTTATATACTTCCCAACTTACGCGATAAATTAAAAAAAACAAAATGTATTCAAATAAATATAATTCATGTGTTCTGTATATCATCCGACCTCTATTAGAATTTTATTTAAACACAAACGAATCAATAAACTCAAACATACAGGAAAACTTGGATAACACTAGTTTGCCTATGAATGGAACAATTATTATCATTATGACCTAGCACAGATATTATATCAAAACTATAGAGCAATTCCCAAATGAAATAGCAGATCTTTATCTTATCTGATAAGAGAACTGACGTTGAGGCCTTATCAACAAAAGATGGCATAAGGTAACGTCTACGAAAGCACGTGCTAAATTATATTCATACGTTTCCGCCAGTGATTCGCTTGTTTTCGTCATGTAAATAAATTTAAATCGGAACCTTCTATCAAATATTAATTTGGCTGTGAATTTAAAGCAAAAAACATCAAAACATGAGTAACTTGTTCAAGAAAGAATTGTTATTCAAGATCCTAGTCATTGGAGACTTCGGTGTAGGTCAGTATATATTAAAATTTTAGATATTTGTATTTTTTTTATTATTTAATTTAGCCTTGAGTTCGTCGCATTATTAAAAAATAAAGTAGCTTTAGATACAAAAATGCTCATTTGTACCTAAGTAATATAACATGTTCATATTCATATTAAAAATTGTTTTTTTAGTGTGTATATGTACACATGTAGATCAATGTTTGTTTTATTTTTTACTTGTTGCAGGAAAAACTTCAATTATAAACCGTTATGCAGAAGGTAGGCTCTTTTTAATAACTACATTCATCATTAATTTATAAACATGGAATTTTAATTAGCACATATTATTTTGAACTTACGTAAAAAAATTATATATTAAATATTTATGTCTCATCTTATTTTATCAATTCGTTAATAAAATTTTAAATATTATAGAAACAAATGCAATTTAGTAGTAAGAGTTTCTATATATTTACATTTAATTCTAATTTAATCATTCAATTTTTGTCAAAGAAAATAATTGTATGTTGAATTAAAATTACAAATTGAGAACTTATCGACATACAAAATACGAATGAAAGAAAATTATGGTATTGTTTATTTTCAAGATATAATTCAAGTAAATAGCTTAAATACTACTATTTCTTTAAACACGTAGCTGCTAAACCGAAATAAATATGGTCTTGTAATTCCCCCCTTTTTTTTAATTTCCCCTTTTGAAGTCTATCTGAGCAGAAACCAATATGAAATGTATTTAGTTTATTTCATCATTTTCAATTTTCGATGAACAGATAACTAGAAAAATAAAATGATAAAAATAATCATCGATGTCTTAATAACTTCATCGGTAAGGAGAAATGTCGGTCCATATCAAAAATAAAACATGTAATAAGTAGTACAATCTCAATATGAGTTGAATTGATTTAATCAAACATGTTTTATAAAGTAGATTAGCTCAGAGTACTGAGTGTATGTTAATGGTGCATTAATTTACTGTTTCAACAAAACGAAACTATAGATTGAAATAAAAATTCGGACTTGGCGACGTTTCGAAATCTTTTATACTCTACAAAGCCATTTTTTCTTCAAACTTCAGTTGGTAGCATACTTGAATTAAGTAACACTGTTGACAGACCAGGTTATATTGCTTTGACAAACTATATTGAAATGTTTCAATTCAAAAAAATACAAAGTTTAATAATAAAAAAAAGCTGCAATGAATGTTCAATGAGTTGCTTCATTTTCGATGCATGACAAAACTCTTCGCTTCATTTTATTGAAGATATTTCTTATATTTTGCAATTGTCTCGTAGATATTTGGAATAATTTCAATGTTACTTAACTCGTCTGTATTACCAATTTAATTTTAAAGAAAAGAATTTCGCGGCCTCCTAATTCGATCATATAGTATATTGTACATATATAATCTATATCATTCTGATATGTTATTTATATTTTTAAAACAGAGATAGAGACTAAAAAAATATCCAAAAAATAAATAATTACGCCATTGACAAACGTTTCGCCAATCAACATACTTTGAATTCTTTTGCAATCGATAATTTCCGAATTCCGATCATTCCTTTCGCGCGTATACCAATCGATATCTTATCGTTTACCCCTCTGGCCCAATGAACTCATTTCTCGCTATATCTGTATATACGAGCACTTGCATATTTTCTTTTATCCGCAGTAAACGTAACATTGAATTCTACTACGACATTTGCGTAATTGTTGCAATACATAAATACATACACAAAATTTTTTCGGAATGTGTTAAAAATTACTTTCTGATGAATTTTGGTAAAAAATTAAAAATCATAGTAAATGTTGAGCGTTTCCATTTACCCATAGTAATACTTAAATGGTACTCTTGTGAAGATATAATCTTTCAAAGTATTGGCGGAAATTTGAATTTTGAAAAGATAAAAGCTACGTAAAATACATTATATAAAATGCTTTCGATAATCATTGAAGAAGTTTTAACCATACATGCATTTATAGGAAAAGTAAAGAATAAAGCGTCCTTTAAATATGCATAGTTCTGTAGATAAAATTAATAATTTCTGAAACAATTTTAAAACATGGCAACAAACATTCACATGTTAATAGTGACTCTAATTTGGCATCCAATAGTCTTATGAATGAAAATTGTAGGTTATTTTGTCAATATTTGGGAATATCAAGAATGATTATAAAAGGTTTTGAGCAATTGAGTTAAGTAAATACCAATGATATAAGACTACAAGACCATACTTTCCTAAGTTTTCAATGTCGCAGTGTCTATAATAAGACGTCACAACTAGATGAAAGCCAAAAATCAAAACGTATGCATCTCCATATAGTGATATCAAAATTAACAAATTTGTAAGTTATTGAGTTATAAGATATGTGGCAAAACGATTATGTAAATTTAATAATAACGAATAATACAAACTTCTTCTTCTTTTTCTTCTATTCTCTCATCCATTAATGGGTGTTTACGGCAAAACTTTCCATTACTTCTCACCTCTAGATACGTATATCAAATTCTCTATTGTTCACAGTCTCGTCCATTGTCTTATATTGCACAACCATAACTTCATTTCTCCTCCTTTACATCTCTTTCAATAATTGGTTGTAGCAACTAAAGTTTTGTGTTACGCATTATATGTCCTAAACATGATTTTTTTCTTCTTTTAATTAAAACTAGTAATTTCTTTTTTGCGTTCTTCCAAGGACGGTATCATTTGTTACTCGTGCTGTTCATGGTATCTTGAGTGCTCTGTGCTATATATGTACACTTTTAAAGACTTCAAGCTTACTCATCGCTAACATTTTATAAATCCTGCTCTAAGGCTGAAATGGAAGTCGGCATTCATTACAACGTTTTTCAGTTTCATAAATGCACTGCGGACCTTCTTGCTGAATTATGTTTCAAGGTATCTAAACTTGTTTTCACATTCAATTGGTAGTCCCTTGTAGGCTAAGTTTGCGAATTTTATCTAATTTAGTGGAAAAGACTTTAAAAAGTCGCTTAATCCAAAGCGTGGATGTCGTTTCGAAAACAAAGAGTAAGCAAATTTCACTCTTTATACTTCACGTTGATGCTTTTTAAACTTCATAAGTAATGATAGTTATTGAATTACTCATCTAAAAATTATTTTTCGGCTACCGCTAGGCCGAAATTTCATTTTCCTGAATGATTTCTTAGAAACAAACAACTACTGAACGGATAAACGCACCATGATGAGACATCCTAACACTTAATGCTTTACATTTACTTCTTCGAAATTATAAACACGGTCTAATAAATTAAGTAAATTTTTACAACTTTGATTAGAACAAAATGAAATTTTAAAGCAAAAATTAAACATGCGAATCAGGCAGTGGCAGGGTCTATTTTATTTGTATAATACATTAATTTTCATCTCTAGAAATACAATTTTACTAAAATCCGATACAAGCTAGAAGAATGTTTTTTAATTGATGTATATATATATATATATATATATATATATATATATATATGTATAGAGAGAGAGAGAGAGAGATGAATACTGTCATTAAGAAAAGAATTGAATAAAAGGTAAATAATAGTCAGAAGTTTTAAGAAAATATAATAAACATCACAATTTTCTTTATATTACGTTCTTATCGAAATGCTGAACATCAAAATATAAACGAAAAGCGTATTGAAAGTAAAAAACTTGGAAGAGTTTTGACATCATCAAAACGGATACTACATAACCTTCAATATATATTTATTATATACATGTTTACATAACAAACTGTATGTATACATGTTTTAATATTAAGATTCAAGGTCGTTAAAGTGGTACCTACTACGACCTTGCAACTTTTATTGACCCAGGAGAAAACAAATAATTGGAAGAGTCTAAGATAACCTATGAAATATGTTTAATAATGATAATAATTCTGCATGCTATCTATCAGCAGTTATTCCATTTTTATTATTTAATATATTTAATTACAATACTATCAAAATCTTACTTTATTTAATACATTATAAAATTAAAATTGGTAACCCTAAATTTCGAAAAAATAAAGCAGACACAAATAGCTTCGACTTTCTAAATATAAAAGACAGAATAAAATGCTCTTTCACTTCACAATAAAACCTCTTTTTCCTGATTACCTTATTAATAAAAATATCTGATCTAAATTTTCTATAACATCTATTGAAGACCTATTTCATTTTTCTACAGAATATTCATTTGTCTTGTCAGATTTCAAATATTGCGGCATACGAAAGAGTTTTATAGACTAGTTAAAGCTGATGAGGGCAAAATAAAGGTATTGATTGAATAGAACCGGTAAATAACAATACAAGAAATTGCTACAAGATTAAATTTGTCGACGTCGACCGTTCTTCATTGTGTGAAACAACTTGGTTTTACATCAAAGCTGGATATTTGGGTTCCATATATCCTCAAAGAAAGAGGTTTGCTCCGCCGTATTGATGTCTGTGATTTACTGCTAAAACATAAGAAAATGGTCCATTTCCGAAACGAATCATAGTTAGGAATGAAAATAGATTATTTACAATTCTGAACGCAAACGACAATGGCAACGGCCGACTCAAAGAACTTCAAAAGCCAATATTTATTAAAAAATTAAGTGCTTTCTGTTTTATGGGATTTCAATTGAATTGTTTTTTTTTTATTTCTACCAAGCAATTAATTCCGAAATATACCGCCACTTGTTGGACAAATTTAGTGATTATATAAAGTAGAAGCGACCAGAATTGATTAACAAAAAAGGTGAAGTTTTTCACGGTGATAACACCAGGACTGATACAAGTTTGATGACCCGCCAGAAGCTGTTACAGTTTGGATGGCATATATATACAGCTTCCACTAGAACTACCATCTTTTAATTAGCATTTGCTCCAACCCTTACACAATTCTTTAGATGGAAAAGCATTTAATTCCAATAAGGACGTTAAAAATCACTTTTGCAAGTAAAGATCAAGAATTTTACGAGCGTGGAATCATGCTGCTACCAGAAAGATGGTAAAATGTTTTGGATCAACCCAATATGCCAGCTGTTGAACGAGAACATGAATGCTATGGCCGTTTCGTCTTTATTAAGACTCGTTAAACAGACTCGGTCTTTATTCAATAACTATTATAACTAACGGCCACATAAGATGAAATATAAAATACGTTATTGAGGAACTTAGGTCTTTATCTCTGAAAAGGGTCTTAATATAGACGAAACGGCCATTGCATTCATGTTCTCTTTCAGTCACTACTTCCTTATGTATATATATATATATATATAAGGGGTTTTCCAATAGGGACTTGACAACTTTTAATTCAATTTGTGAACGCACCCTTTCACTAATCATCGAACTGTCACTGTCAATTTATTCAGTAAACTTAACATTTTCCTCATGGTAAAGTACACGAACGAACAACGTCCGTAAATTATAAAAATTTACTACAGAAATTCGGAGTCGGTGACCGCTACTTTAAGGACGTTAACTCCGATTTTCGGTCGTAATTCTCGCCCTAGTAGACAGGCAGTAACAAGTTTAGTGCAAAAATTTGAGTCTACATATTCGTCGTGTGATGTTGCCGTGCCAGTGAGACAACGAGTTGGTCGAAGTGTCGAAATTATCGCTGCCGTTGAAACGTCCGTAGCAAATGATCCAAATCAGTCAATTCCACGGCGTTCTCAAGAGTTGGGCATCGCCCAGACCACTTTATGGCGAATTTTGCGTAAAGATCTTGGTTTACACCCATACAAGATCAAGCTGACTCAAGAATTGAAGCCGATGGACCATTTGAAGCGACGTACGTTCTCCGATTGGACTCTGGAAAAGATGCGCCAAGATGATCAATTTCATCGCAAAATCATTTTCAGTGACGAAGCTCATTTTTGGCTCAATGAGTTCGTCAATAAGCAAAATATGCGTTATTGGTCGGGTGAAAATCCACATGTGCTTCATGAAACACCACTTCATCCACAAAAAATAACTGTTTGGTACGGTTTGCATGCCGGCGGCGTCATAGGGCCATATTTTTTCGTCGACGATAATGATCATCACGTTACTGTGAATGGTAATCGTTATCGCGCCATGATTACTGATTATTTTTGGCCCGAATTAGAAGATATGGACTTGGACAACATGTGGTTTCAGCAGGACGGTGCCACACAGCACACGTTACAATCAGTGGCGGCTCGTGAGTATTTGACATGGTGAGGCAGATAGAATAATAAATATTCAAAATTGTTTACAATTGATTAATAAACTCTATATACCTACTACATATAAAAACAGTTTATATATATATAGGGCTTCCAGTACAAACCGGGCTGCCAGACGTGAACTGAGCCCTATATCGCGCCCCATTCGATTTTTAAGGGAAAACGAAGTTTCAAAGCAAACCCTTGTGAAACGAAAATAAATATTCTAAAAAATCAAACAAATTCTAAAAACATTAATCGAAAATAAGAACTCAATCTTCTAGGATTTAAAAATAAAAAATAAATACATTCCTATTATAATATAAAATTTAATAATATAACAAATATATACATATATATGTATATATATATAAATCAACAACAATCCAATAACAAAATTTCAAAATTACATGCAAAATGAAAATATTTTAAAATACAGAAAATTTCCTTTATTGGCATTGCACGTAGAACTACATTTAATAGATTTTACTTCTTGTATAGCAAAGGTATCCTCCGGTTTTTTGTGTTAGCAAAATAATCAATTACATCATTATAAAATCGTTCATCCCTCGTCATCGTTTTAACCAATTCCTTTTCGATTGCAATTAGTGCACAGTTACTAAGTCTTTGTTGTCCAATTGTATTTCTAACATACGATTTTATACATTTCAATGTGGAAAAACTTCGCTCAACGGACGCGGAAGTTACCGATATGGTAACTACTATACTTAGCAATTTAAAAAGTTCTGGCATACAGATGGCTAACTTTTGTTCGTGCATAAATCTTAACATTTCACATGGTGTTTTAGAATTACCAAGGAGTTGCATGTCACTATAAATAACAGCTAATTCATTTTTTAATTGAATTTGATAAAAAAATTTATATTGTTCAAACAAATTATTTAAGAGCCTCTGAGGAAATGCCTTCGAATATTCTTCAAATTTACTTTCTGTTAATAAATCAAAAAAAGCAAGTTTTTCTAAATCAATAAATCTAATTTCAATTTGACTAATAAACGTATCTAGAATTTCGAAAAATAATTTTCTATAATTTTGTTTAGTATCTGGAACGTCATCAATTCTACGCCTTTTATGTGCAACAGATTCGTCAGACATCGAATTTTCGTATACAGTACTGAAATATGTATCACACTCCCGAAATTCTCTAAACTTATCAAGCAAAAAACGTAATTATTATTATTATTATTGAAATTTCTGTTAGACTTACCGTGTATTGTAAGAGATTTTGATAAACCAGGGTTTGGTCTTGGAAGGTTTTTGACATATAATTGATCTTCTACCGATAGAACAACGAACGTATTTCTTATTAAAAAATCTACAATGTCTTGTGTATTTCTTACATTTTCTAAATCCATATTCACAATTTTTAAATCACTGAAAATATCACTAAACAAATATTAAAATATTTAACCTAACTTTGTTATTCCCCCAAGCTGTAATTTGCGATTCGGGCCGAGAATGTCAGCCTCGAGTATATTCGGTAGTTCGGCGATTGTGATTCGATGAGAGGCTCAGTTCAAATTGGCTTCAGACTAAATAATACATACATACATACATTGATATCTAAAGAATATCTACTTGAAACAATAAAAATACTCCTGTTAAAACTTAAAACATATTATTTGCGTGGAGGAAATATTGAGAAACTGTACAAGAAGAATGTAAACCTTTAGACATCTTTATATCATTAAATAAATACTTAATTTATCCTATTAATAATGCTTTCTATATTATTAAAAAATTCAAAAATCTCACAATAAAGTTAGAAAAATCTATTAACTTTTGAATATTTTTTCTTCTTTGTTATCTTAAATATGTAGCTAATACTTTACTGTAATTTCCATAGAAATTGAGAATTTTTTTGACTGCTGTAGTGCGTTATAAATTTTCAATGAGAGGCAATGAGTGGCCGGGCCTCAAATATTCGTGTTTAGTAGGGATATACATAGATCAAGCATGAAGTTGGTCGGGGCAAGTATACGCGCTCGTACATTCGCACGGAATTAAAATGAAATGATAAATTTGTACTTTGCTTGTAATGCCGGTTTATTTAAAACTATTTTCTTATTGTTTATAAGATAAATTCTGAATAAAAGATGATAATTAATTTATAAAGAATTTTAAAAGTATACATATTATTCTTGTTATAATTCCAAGATTTAGATGGTGAGGCACTGCCTCACCTGACCAGCCGCCACTGGTTACAATCGATTTATTGAAGAGTAAGTTTGATGAGCGTGTTATCTCAAGAAATGGACCAGTCGATTGGCCGTCTTGTTCGTGCGATTTAACGCCTCTAGACTTTTTTCTTTGGGGCTACGTCAAGTCATTAGTCTATGCCAACAAGCCGACAACGTTGGAAGAGCTCAGAGCCAACATTGAATGCGAAATAGCAGCCGTTTCGGCCGAATTGTGTGGTCGAGTCATCGAAAATTGGGTCCAACGAATCGACCGCTGCAAACGTGCTCACGGTGGCCATATGAACGAAGTCGAGTTCCATTCATAAATGTTTTGATTGTACTTCAACCCGATAATAAAGTTTTTGAAATATCTCAAATGGTCTGCATTTTATTTTGAAAAAAAGTTGTCAAGTCCTTATTGGAAAACCCTTATATATATATATATATATATATATATATATATATATATATATATATATATACACACAAAGGGGTAAGGAATATCCTTTAAATTAGAGAAATAAACGAAAGCGTGAATAAATACCGATTAAATTTTTGTCAAATGAATCACTGCATTGGCGTTTAATTACATTGATTATAAGATTTGATTACATTCATTCCCGTTTTAATGATTCATATATTCTATTACATTACTATCTAACTTAAATTTCTTCTAAAAATAACTTCATTTTCTCTGTAGGTACCTTTTCTTCAAAATATAAAATAACAATTGGTGCCGATTTTGCATTGAAGCAACTAGATTGGGATTCGGAAACTCGAATCAATATACAGCTGTGGGATATAGCGGGCCATGAACGATTTGGTTATCTAACGAGTGTTTACTACAGATATGCGTAAGTATAAATAAATTTGTTGTAATATCTAATAGTAGAGTTGTATGTATCAAATTGTAAACAGCGTCCTGCGTCATCAATGATGTCAGTTTTACCAATTGCGGATAAATAGCTATAAAAAGCCTTGTAATCTTTGTAACAATTTAATGCAGTAGGTAAACTTATTATGAACATGAATATTGATTTTCTTATCTACGAAAATTGTCGTAATAATTCATGCACACTTGCTGATATGTTTAAGCAAAATATGAACTTCAGGGCGACCAATATTGTGTGATTCAAATTACAAAGGGTACTAGGAAAGTTTTGCAATACAGTTTTGTTTATTTAATTTTTTCAAAGTAATTTCTTCTACAATCAATACACCTCTCCATCCTCCGAAACCAATCTTTAAACCAATTCTGCCAAGTTTCACTAGGGAGAAAAAGCATACTCGTTGTCCCAAGCCCGCAGAAGGACCTTATCACTGAAAAACCGTCTTCCTTTTACCTTCATTTTCACATGCGGGAACAGTGCAGAGTCGCAGGGAGCAAAATCTGGACTGTAGGGAGGATGCGCGAGAAGTTTCAATCCTGTCGTGGTCAAATATTCGGTGCAGGCTTTGGCGCGGTGTTCGGCCGCAAATTCTTCATAGATCCAATGACTTTAGGCAGGCCCTGTTCAGTATACCACTTAGCTGGGACTGTCTTATGTGTGTCCAAAACGACGCGTTCCACAATTCCACTCGATTTGAAAAATACAGCTATCATTTTCTTCTTTACATCGAGATTTTCTAACGACTACGGGTGTGTCCTCATCATCAAAGACCCAAACTTTGTTTTCGGCTTTGGTCGGCACATCGAATAGTACAGCCAAGTCCCGTCACCTGTCACAATGTTGTTCACATACCGGGATTGTCCTTCATTAAACTTTTCTAGCATCTCCCGGCACCAAGTCACACGTCGTATCATCTGCTCTTCAAGAGAGAACAAAGTTTCTTCACGTGCAAATAATCATGCAGAATCAAACGAGTCGCTAGTGCATTTAGGCTTGAAGCACCCTCTATTTGTTGATAGGTCACTCGCCTGTCCTCGCCAAGCATTTTCCTTACAGTAGTAACGTTTTCCTCCGTAACTGACGTTCGTGACCTTCCCGGCCTCTCAGCATCCTCCACAGTTAAATTTCCCCTTTGGAATTCTCTATACCACCTGAATATCGTTGTGCGATGTGGACAAACATCACCTAGTGCAAGAGTCATTTCTATCGAAGCACTGGTCTATATTTAAACCACGCACGAAATTATAACGCAAAACTGCCCTTACCTCATTTCGTGACCACGATGCCATCGCAAGCACTTTACACTCCCATTGCTAATACCTGAGCCCATCGACATGGCGCGGCGGCTACTATGCACGTATGAACATGTCTCAACATGCAGCAACAAGCAGCTTCCTACGATTCATTGTTGCGTCATATTGCAGAACTTTCCTAGTACCCTTCATATGGGGATTAAGAGAAAATTTGTTCGAAACGTTCTTGAAGTAGAATTGAAGATTTTATAGCCCTAGACACGTCTACTGTTCAATATTAATATTTCTTAACTTACAAAATACATTGTCCTGTCATTCAATCAAAACACGTCAACTAAGCTGCTCTTTCTTACTATTTAAAATGCGTGTATTTTGATTATTGAAAGTTTTTTTACCGTTCTTAGTTGACTGCTAATAATTTAGTGCTTAAAATACCTTCATACAATGATATACACTACTGTGCCCAAGTATATTGTGTGTGTGTGTGTGTGTGTATATATATATATATATTTACACATATGTTCGGTATTAAAAGCTTGAAATTTATTGAATTTAAAGTGACAATGGCCGCAAAGAGAACTGCCGTAGAACAAAGGAAACTAGCAGTACGGCATAAAAAGGATTTAATTATGAACAAGTTGCTGAAATGTTAAATGTGAAGAAAAGGAAATAAACTATATAAGAATTCAGCAAAAAGTAAATCCAGGAAATAAAAAATGCAACCAAAGAAGTTGACAGACAACGATGAGCGGTTGAAAAACGAAACAGGATTCCCATAAAAGTGCTTCGAAAAATGTCAATCCAACTTTTAAAAGAATGTGGGAAGATTATACATCTGTACCGTTGAGAACCAAAATGTACACTGTGTACATTTTGGTTCTCAATGGTAGAGATCGCGTACGGAGTTTGTTTTCGTACAGGTATTTTTCACCGTGGTTTACCAGGTGCGACACTTTGCAATTATCTGCTGATGATGACAACTTAGTTATCGAAATGCGTATACAGAATTACAAAAGTTAATGTGGAAAGGAGTTATATATCAACCTTAGTGATTAAGGTGTTTCTGTTAACAAGCTTATTTACTTCTAGTTGGGAACAATGTGAAATCCTTAAAAATAGAAAAATTAAATACAAATCGTTAGTTTCTTTAAAATAAAATTTTGCTGCATACCTCTTTAAAACATTTTAGTTCACATTTAAATTTTAAATTCGACAATCTATTAAAATTCATGTAAATTATACAATATTTTCGGTACCAAAACTATGAAGAAAAAATAAACACATCAGAATAATTTCTCTTTGAACAATTTCTTAGAAGGAATTATCCAATTTATTTACTTTATGCACATGCTACACTTATATAAACAAAAATTTTGATGATTTCAGAGTTGCAGCTGCTATAGTTTTTGATCTAACAAGACCAGATACATTCCTGTCAGTTTCAAAGGTAATATATTAGTTCTAATTATGTATGTAATCATTATAAATTAGAACTGATACAAATTTGCATATTATGAACGCAGTGGTTGAATGATCTTCGAGATAAAGTTTTTCTACCCCATGGAAAACCATTACCTGTGATAATATTAGCAAATAAAGGAGATATAGCGGCAAACAAAGTACCACCTCAGATAAATGAATTTTGCAAAAAGAATAAAATCTTATCATGGTATATCACGTCAGCAAAGGAAAACAAAAATATAAGTTAGTTATTGTTAAAAGAAAAATAGTTTTAATCATACTTATCTTTATACTTTATTTGTAGATGAAGCAATGAATAAAATGGTTATCGAAGCATTGGAAAACCATCAAAACAATAATTCGTATAATTTGGATTCGCTGACAATTGCCGAGGAAGCAAACACTCAAATGCACAATAGTCGTTTATGTTGTTCACGTTAGATTTATTTAAACGCACATGAATTCTGTTATTAATAATCTCTTATAAATTATTTATATTTGTATAAATTGTTTAATATAAATAAATATTTTCTTTTACAGTTCTGTTTTTTTGCTGGTATTATTAACTTGAATAAGCTATATAAATGTAGTTTAAGGTTTACGATTTACACGAAAATATATCTGCTGAATTCATGTAGAATGGTCTTAATGGTCTTTAAACGACAAGAGATAGAATGCAGTTGTTTGAAACTTTTTGTTAACAGGTCGAAAATGTAAATTAACTCGTGTGTTAGTTGAATTGCATACTTGCATAGCATGGTTTATTTCTTTTTTTTAATAAAACATGCAAAAGCCCTCTTTCTAGTTTGCTATCGTTACGGCTCGACCTAAAAATATAGAGCAACAATTGCGATTTAAATCGTAAACGTTTTTGTGATAATGATTGTAAATTAATATAAACGTTAAAAAGCGACAGTTCAGTTGGGATGTTGTGGAAGAGGGTGGATGAGAAAATGAGGTGGGAATTTTACAAGCTGTAAATCTATAGATCGTTTCACTAATTCTAATAAAAATGTGCAATTGTTTGAAAGTTTTTGTTGTCAAGTCTAAAATTAAACAAACTCTTGCGATATTCGAATTACATACATGTAACGTACACCATTGTTCGTTTGTTCCTTTTCATAAAGTATACAAGAACTCTTTCCAGTTCGATATCGTTATGGCTCGACCTAAAAACATCGAGCAAAAATTGAGATTTAGATCGTAAATTTTTTTGGGTTATGATTATACAATGATCCCTTTTGCACTTTTTTTCAGTTGAAAATTTGTTACAATGTAAAAGAAACTACTAATAGAAGATTTATATTCAACAAAAAAAATTCTTTAAATATAGGGGAAACAGATGATGATTTGGGCATGGTAGATTTTGAATACGTTCAAAAATCTTAATTTTAATATTTTGACCGCCTACTGCCTTTAATAAGAGATAACGTGATGGATGTGTATGTTGTTCAAATACATGTAAGATTATCATTTTTTTATATTTTATTACATTTTCATTGGCTAGTGATATATTATATGTTTAATATACTATTTTAAAAAGGAATCATTCTATTATTAATAACACCCTATCAACTACATATGTTTCATCGAATTCACGAATCTTCAGGTTGATTTGAGTTATTAATGAACGATTCCTTCAGAGTGCTTATCATATCTTTTCGATACAGAAAATAATGAATAATATCATATCTCCCTCTCTCGACCAATACATAAATGTATTGACCGACAAAGCAAGAACGCTTCTATCTCACAGATCGGAGACCATGCCTCCAGTGTGTAATAGACAGAAACTTACATCTAGGCTTTATGCCAATTAAAGAATGTTAAAAAGGAATCATTCTATTATTAAAGCCTAGATGTAAATCTTCAGGTTGATTTGTGTTATTAATGAACGATTCCTTCAGAGTGCTTATCATATCTTTTCGATTCAGAAAATAATGAATAATATCATATCTCCCTTCTCGACCAATACATAAATGTATTGACCTACAAAGCAAGAACGCTTCTATCTCACAGATCGGAGACTATGTTTCCAGTGTGTAATAGACAGAAAATTACAACTAGGCTTTATGCCAATTAAAGAATGTTAAAAAGGAATAATTCTATTATTAAAGCCTAGATGTAAGTTTCTGTCTATTACACACTGGAGGCATGGTCTCCGATCTGTGAGATAGAAGCGTTCTTGCTTTGTCGGTCAATACATTTATGTATTGGTCGAGAGAGGGAGATATGATATTATTCATTATTTTCTGTATCGAAAAGATATGATAAGCACTCTGAAGGAATCGTTCATTAATAACACAAATCAACCTGAAGATTCGTGAATTCGATGAAACATATGTAGTTGATAGGGTGTTATTAATAATAGAATGATTCCTTTTTAACATTCTTTAATTGGCATAAAGCCTAGATGTAAGTTTCTGTCTATTACACACTGGAGGCATGGTCTCCGATCTGTGAGATAGAAGCGTTCTTGCTTTGTCGGTCAATACATTTATGTATTGGTCGAGAGAGGGAGATATGATATTATTCATTATTTTCTGTATCGAAAAGATATGATAAGCACTCTGAAGGAATCGTTCATTAATAACACAAATCAACCTGAAGATTCGTGAATTCGATGAAACATATGTAGTTGATAGGGTGTTATTAATAATAGAATGATTCCTTTTTAACATTCTTTAATTGGCATAAAGCCTAGATGTAAGTTTCTGTCTATTACACACTGGAGGCATGGTCTCCGATCTGTGAGATAGAAGCGTTCTTGCTTTGTCGGTCAATACATTTATGTATTGGTCGAGAGAGGGAGATATGATATTATTCATAATATACTATTGATAATTAAATGCATATTGGCCAAGAGAACTTACATTTAATATCTTTTAATATTACCTATTTATAATATACAAAACATAACCTACTTTACTGATATGCTGCTTTAATAAATAAGTTAATATGTAATACATGAAAAAAAAATAATTTGAGTTTTAAACATAATCTGCGAACGTATATTACAAAACCAAACGGGGAAAACTTCCACCTGACTTACTGAAAAATGCAATTTCTGTGTAACTGAAATTATCAAACAAGAATTAGATAGTTACGAAGTTAAGTTTTTGGTACGAAATTACCCATCATTCCGATTTATTCCCCAAAAGAAAATGTTTCTAGTATGCCAGAAGCAATCAGGCACTTGTACTGGATTCTTAAATAAGTTTAACTTTCATTTAAGCGAATATAGTTTACATTAAAATATAAACCAAAAAATTTTCTTCTTTTAATGATTATGTGTCTTAATTATTAATCAACATTTTTCGTTTGTTCCATTGTCAAGAACTGGTAATGCAATGAATGTTTTTCATTTAAAATAGAATGAAGAAAACATTTAAAATAAAAGTGAAGACACAAATCAATAAAACGGTATTTGTATATAAAATTATATTTCGTTCGTTGTTGTCCAAGTCCAGCTTGAGGTAACTTTGGATAAAGCAGAATTATTAATATATAATACATAACTCTGCTTTAAATCTGTTTAAAATAATAAGTTTCTTTTTCATTAGATACATTGTCCATTTATGTTAGAAAACTTTTAATCAAAGTTGTGACTTAATGTAGTTTTGTTCTAAAACTTACTAATTCATACCATCTCGTTTCCCCAACAGCCAGCTTATGCTCAATATTCATTCATAAAAAGAAATAATAAAATCAGTTGTGCTATTTATGTTAAAGAAAATACTCTTAACCAAACAAGCCCTTTTCTTCTCAGTAAATGTTATGTCACTTATATTTTAAGACATTCAATCTTTTTGTTCTTGGAATCCTTAAATCTACTCAATTAAGACAAGTTCTCTGACTAAATAGTAATTAACGTTTTCTGATTTCCTGACTCTATGGTATTTTGCTTAATTTCACTTGTATAGTAGTGTCTACTTTTTAATAAAGTATTTTAAGTTTATATTAATGAATCGCATACTTTATTTCAAGTTTTTTCTCACCTTTACAAGATTAATTTTTTTAACTAGTTTCTAATTTTTTAAAATATGTATTGAGCTTACTTATGATCATGTCAGCAAAAAATCTGTACAATAACTCACTTGTTATCTTGATACATGTTAAAGTTACCATGTTTGTTTTAAGTTTGTTAAAACCAAAAAAATAATATAATTAAACTAAAAAAAATCCATGATAATTAGAATTTGCCATATATACAATGCTATGACCATTTCCTTGCAGAAAAAGAATTTTTTCCAGATACAATTCTTCATGTTTATGTCAATTGTACTTCTACTAAATACATTTTGCATATTATTAAAACTATATTTTGTATTATATAGCAATATTGAAATATATCTAATATACTTACAGAAGCATATTTATATCCAAACATACAAATTGTTTATACCAGCATGCAAACAAATTTTCTTATTATATCAAACAAGAAAGAGCTTTAAACATATATTTCAACTATTTAACAAAACATAACCACTAATTTATAAAAAAACTAAGGAAAAGCTCATCTCAGCTGGCATTCTGACCCATTTTTTGAGCAGCCGCTAAAGCATTTTCATTTGCTATCATTTGAAATTCTTGAAAACGTTGTGAAATTCTTTGATTTGCTTTCAAAAACTTTTCCAGGCAGTTCAATGCGCACTTTTCCTACAAAAATATAACGTTAATTGCATGGCATGTTCTATACAATAAAACATTGCTAAATAAATATCGTGCATTTATGTGATACACAAATTATAAGAAATCACGTACTTCTTTTGATTTTACAGTCCTTGTGGTGAAGTCATTAATACAATCATTAAAGCATAATTCCGTCAGTCGATTGTAAGATACAAGAAAATCTTTGAACTGAAATTTGATTAGAGATTAGTGAGTTTATATTTCAGTAAAATAGATGAAGGAAGTATACCGTTTTAATATGTTCAGGATCTAAATTGTCTGCATCAATACTTGGAGGTAATGGAACACTCATTTTAACATAAAATTCTGAAAATAGATGCACTAAACTATACAATCAATATGAGGTTATACTTTAGTTACATTTTGCAAATTTCAAACCTATTTGATATTATAGGGTTCTAGTAAGAAATTATTTTATGCAAATTTTCTCTAATATCGACTAAGTCAAATGAACTTTTAACTTATTATCTGAAAAAATTGGGCCACCATCTCTGTTTGAAACACTAAAGCAGCCATTGCAATTATGACAGGATACTGTCTATAATAACTGCAATCTGATTTATGCGTTAGATCGACTTATTTGAGAAGCTATTTAAATGCAAACAAGTATATGTTGACCAAGTTTTTATCAGAATTCCGAATATAATGTTATTTTCAACAAACCCGAAATCACTGAACGTATAGATGGATCATTATTTATTAAGTCTAATCCCCATACGAGAACATAACTAATTTAGGGGTTTATATATTTCATTCCATTTAAAATGAGTTAAATAAAATAATAAAACAAAATTAAATATACGAAATATAGAAAGAAATGAAGCACCTACCATACATCTA
Source organism: Dermolepida albohirtum (assembly GCA_031893035.1). NCBI lineage: Eukaryota > Metazoa > Arthropoda > Insecta > Coleoptera > Scarabaeidae > Dermolepida > Dermolepida albohirtum. Next base: position 299,101 of record JAVIWB010002678.1, read on the forward strand.
CCTAATAATTCGCGTCTATTTAAAATTAATAGTTTGGTAAATACATTACAGATGACGCAAGAAGGACAGAATTATAGGCAATTTTTACCGTCAACGTTTTTATTCCACATACGATTATTGAATTTTTTATGTCATTATTTTGGAATAGCAATATTAGCATGTATTTATTAAAGCCCAATTTCTAAATTGTTATACTAATTTGATTTCAAAAAACGTCTCTGTAATTTACAATTATTACAGAAAATGCCTTAGTATTAGTTTAGTTGTTACATTATAGGTGACGCATCATGAAGTAAATGCCTAATTGACTTTCAACCGTCAAAATTTCTGTTATACGCGCGCCTATTAGAACTTCCGGTTGAATTTTAAAATTTCGATGCGGGCAGATTACGTGAATTCTACCTAACAGTAGGGTGCTAGCCGTTAAATGCCGCTTGTGCACTAAATTACGAAGTGTATATACCTAACCTATATCAACAAGCATTCTACAAAAATGGAGAAACATAAACAGAGAAAAGCAACATCTAAGCAAGGTGGAAAAAAATGCAATTCTAAATGTAATAGACAAAAGGCAGTAGTTCATAAACATTTTGATCCTTCAAAACGAATTAGAAAACCTTCTCAGCCTGAGGATTTTCCTGACTTTTTGTTAAGTGACGACACTAGTTTGGAAAAATCAAAAAAAGGAAAAGCTACAAAGAAACTTCCACAACCAACTGCTACAAGTGAAAGTAGCTTAAATAGATCAAATAGTGATAATAAAAAACCTGTAAGACGAAGATCAATTTCACCAAATACAAGTCAATCTAAAGTTTGTCCAAATAAAATAATAATTCCAAGTTGTTATAACACACGTTTGGAAAGCGAAATTCAGCGAAATATAGAAAATATAAACAAACGTGGAAACATGAGAATATCCATCAAAGATATGCGTTGCAGATTACAACAGAAATTAAAAGTGGAAAAATATAATCCTGTTTGTGCTCTGAAATCCTTAGAACGAACTGTATCTGAATCTACTAAATCCAGTCCAAAAGATTGTGCTTGCGGCGAAGATGAACTTTATTTACAAAAATTGAAAAGGGAAATTACTAGCTACAGACCTAGTTGTAGCAGTGATATAAAGAAAACAGTAAGTGATTTGAAGTCGGAAATCGCAAAATATCGAGAGACTCTAAACAAGAATGTGAACTTTCTCCAAAAACGATTGGGACCTAAATTTTTCGAAAAATACCCCTCATCTACACCTACCAGTCCAAACCGTAATAAAGAAATTAACACCGAAATACAAACTGAATCGCCTGATGCTTTAGAAAATAAAAAAGAATTGAATCAAATTCCTGAGACTGGCGACTCTCAAGCAGGTATATAAACATTGATATCTTGTGCTGCAGAATTCATATGTAGTAGTGAAACATAGATCGATGAAACTATAAAAATAAACAATCATTTAAAGATTTCCATTAGTGTAGTAAGATTATGTTTAATACACAAAACTTAATTGCCATCATTTCATAACCAAAAACATATATTCTTATTTAAAACTATTTCATATAGGTTTTATAAATTTGTTTAGAGCTTATCTATTTGGTGTTATTGATTCGTTTCACGATAATGTACCTAAAAACAAGTTAATCTTGTTATATAACAACCTGATTGTTGGCTTATATTTTTGACAATATTTTCATTGTTCCACATAAATTTTTAAACACCTGATTGCCATTTACAAATCAACTACAATTATACAACTGAATGTTATATTCAACCGTATTGTTATCTGAGAAAGAATAACTAGAAGAGAAAATAATCTTCCAGAAACTTTATTTAAGTCGAAATCTCTTCTAGATCCTGACTTATTTAAGATTTAAATTAATTAATGCGCATATAATAATTGGAAAACAGTACCTGTATGTAATCCACATAACTTTCTCCATATTTATACATGTATGTTATTCAATTTAAGGTCGTTATACTAGAAAAATAAATAAATTAATAAAGTTATTAACTTTTTTAGAATTGGAGACAACTAAACGCTTTGAGAAATACCGCCCATCTATGCCGAATAAAGCAAAACGTTATAAAAGAATTAAAAAAGTTCCTTTGCAAGCTGAACCATTTAAACTTTGTGATGACACTGGTTTCGATCCATCCGGTCAGACTTCTTCGGAGACTCCGTCAGGTGCGACGTCAGCTACTGAAGAAGGTATACGAGTACTGATATGTTACTACAAAATAGTCTTTGTTAATGTTTCCTATTTCCTATATTTTTCTATAACTTCATGTATATTCATAACCTATAAAGGGCACTACAAAAATTCTACTAGTACTGATATGTTACTGCAAAATTGTAGTTGTTAATGTTTCCTATTTTGTGTATATTATATTCATAACCTATAAAGGGCACTACAAATATTCTGCAATATGACGCAACTAACAGTTTCACACTGTATCAAGTTCAATGTCAGCTGAGACCTGTTTCAGATTACACTTTAGCTGGGAGCTTGGTCTTTCTGTTAGTAGCTACTAAATTGTAGTACTGCTCAGCTTACAATTTCACATGTGGGTTTAATATTGATCAGTCTTTAGAGGAAATAGTTCCTGCACTAGAAGATGATTGTTCACACCATACACATGCATTCGGGTGATATACGTGGGACACGTGGGACTTTTAAGTTTCGCATAGTGGGACATAGAGCTCGACACTTATCAAATGTCAGTACTAAAAATTAACCTCCATCTATAATTAACCTAAATCCAAAGTTTCAGTGCGATACATGTAGTGTTGTAGCTACAACGAACTGTCAACGTTGACAAGTTAGTTGAAAAATGGGATTAAACTGAGAACATTTTCGCGCAAGATCATCAACGAAGATCGACATGTGACATATCGTCAGATTGAAACATTATTGGGGATTTCAAAGACCTCAATTCAAAAAATTTTGCATTAAGAATTGTGTGTATAAAAATTGGTTTCCCGTTGAATACCGCATTTGTTGACTGAAGAACAAAAAGCAGCTAAGGTGAATTGGTGTCAAAAAACTCTAGATCACTTCAACGCCGGAAACTCTAAAAACGTGTACAACATTGTCAGTGGTGATGAGTTTTAGATTTACTCATACGAGCCAGAAAATAAACGCCAGTCGTCTGTTTGGGTGTTCCAATGTGAAGAAAAGCTAACAAAAGTCATTAGTTCTCGAAGTGTCTTCGAAAAGATGGTCGTGACATTTGTCTCGAAAGCAGGTCATGTAGCAACAATTCCTCTACAAGATCAAAGAATTATTACTACGGATTAGTATACAACCATTTGTTTACAGCAAGTCATCACTGAGCTTCGAAAAACCAACCCCAATCGACGAATCATCCTCCACCAAGACAATGCAAGTTCGCACCCAGCACGCAAGACAATTGAGTCGAATTGTTGGACCATCCTCCGTACACTCCGGACCTAAGTCCCCTTACCAAAAATCAACAACGGAATGCGTGGTCAAAGGTTTCAGTCATCATAAGGAACAGCAGACGCCTTCAAAAACGCAATTTTGACTGTACCAATAAACGAGTGAAACGAGTGCTTCCAGAGTTGGTTCGAGCGCATGCAAAAGTTCATTTATCTTCGTGGAGATTTCTTCGAAAAACCATTAGGTCTTTAAAAGCCATCTACTATTTTATTCCAGTTTTATATGCAAAACTTAAAAGACAACTCACGTAAGAGGAGAAACTTTCATCTTGTAAGATGATCGAAGGTCAAAACCCCTTACCTCGTCTGTTACCGAGGAGAACACTAAACAAAATGCTCGCGCCCTATAGGCATGTAAGTTATTGAGAGATAGAAGAATTCCCCATTAACGTCTTGCAGTGAAAAGTGCAAGAAAATTTGTTCGTCTTGGTCACCCCAAGCCTTAACTGACAAGAAGGCACGACGCTTTAAAAAAATGACTTTTCTTTACCCTGAAAAAAATTGTGAAGCACATGGTGATGGAAACATAAACACAGTCACCGAAAACTGGAACACGGAGAACCGTTTGCTCAGGGTTGTTGAAACACTCAAAAATATTGGTTCTCCTTCAACAACATATACCCGAGAGGTTTTAAAACATAACATGCCGTTATTTAACGGCAGCTTAACAGATTGCAAAATCTATTTCTAAAACGGTGACGTGTTCATTAAGGTTTAGAATAAAGTATGGCTCTTTGAAGATGAAGGCACGACAGTGTTTGTACGGAAAACTTCGATCCATTAAGAAGAGAATACTGGTCATGTTTTTTTACCGTAAAACGAGTTTTGTAACACGCCGTGCTGGAAATACACTAAACGGTGCATCAAATGGTGCCTGCACTTAAAAACATTTTGCTCGCTCGAGAACAAGGGCTTATTTTTTCCACTGCGACAACATGCCACAGCTTAGAACTCGCTGTATGTGACTTTGCGCTGTTATCCCATATGAAGAACAGGTTGAAACATGTGGTAACGAGTGTAGAAGAAATGTGGAAGGGTTTGTTTAATGCCTAGTTCCAATGAATGGACAAGATTGTGAAAATCAAAGCTCTGCTAGCAAACCTAGCAATGTCCTTTGTCGTACTCCACAAGAACAAATTAAATCGTATTTTTACGAGAAAGAAATAGTTATCGTTCCTTAACATTAAAAATGTTTTATTTTTTTACATATGTACCACGTTTCAAAATTTTGGTACTTTTTAAATTTGTCGCTCTTTACAAACTTTAAAATTAATAACAAAATTCATTTGCTATTGAATAACTTTTCGAACTATACCTATTTGGGACTTGTCAGTAGCGATGCTCGTGGGTGTTGTAGTTTGTGGTGTATTATACTTATATGGCAGAAATTAATTTAAATCTAAGCTTAGTACTAAAAATTGATTTTTTTGTATGTATTTAGAATAATGTGAAATATTTAAGATAATGAAAGTAGCAAATTTAAATTTTACTAATTACATGTATATTTTTTTCTGGTGAAATAATTATAAGTAACTATAAATTGTGATGTCGTCATTGTCCATATATGTACTCTTTGCAAATTAGCGAAACAAACGTTCTATAACATTTCCGGACTAATGTACTCCATTTTGGTGTTAAGGAACCATTAACAACATTGTACTAAAGCATTAAAATCTCGTGGAAGCTGCTGAACCAAGTATTGTATACTTTCATTACGTTTCAATTTGTCCCAAATTGGAACCCAGAAAATTTGGCAGTCATATCCCCATCTTCTTTAATCTTTTATTTTTTCATTTTACCCTATACTACCTTTCCTACAAAGGGTACTAAGAAAGTTTTGCAAAACAGCTTTGTTTATTTAATTTTTTTCAAGTAATTTCCTCTACACTCAATATACCTCTCCATCCTCCGAAACCAATCTTTAAACCAGTTCTGCCAAGTTTCACTAGGGAGTAAAGCACACTCATTATCCCAAGCCCGCAAAAGGTCCTCATCACTGGAAAACCGCATCCCTTTCAGTTTCATTTTCACATGCGGGACAGTGCAAAGTCGCCGGGAGCAAGATCTGGAGTGTAGGGAGGGTGCTCGAGAAGTTTCAATCCTGTCGTGGTGAAATATTCGGTGCAGGCTTTGGCACGGTGAGCTGGAGCATTATCGTGATGGCGTTTAATATAGCCGTCAAATTTCAGGGATTCTGTGACCATTCTCCAATATGCACTTTGTTTGAGCAGATAGGGTTGAGTTATAAATACTTGCTCTTTAAGTAAAATGATTACTACCCTTTGTCAAAACAAACAACTACTATATCCTAATCTATGATGTATGCGCCATTATTTGCAATTACTTGTTATTATCCGGACAAGTTTATGCGTTTGGAGTTGAATTGAATTGGTCTTAATGTAAAAAATTAAATTTCGAATTTGGTTGTCAATTTTTTTTCTTTTTAACGAGTCACGGTAAAGTGACAATACATCCTAGATTAATTTAGATTCGGGGTTATGCAATTTTATAGTTTTCGAACTGAACTGTTGATACAAATGATCAATAAGGTTGATATATAACCCCTTTCCACAATTAACTATTTGTAAATTCTGTATACGCATTTCGACAACCAAGTTGTCATCATCAGCAGATAATTTCAAAGTGTCGCACCTGGTAAAACACGGCGAAAAAATTGTACGAAAAATAAACTCCGTACGCGATCCGCACCGTTGAAAACCAAGATGTGCACTGTGTCTGTTTCACAAGATTTTTAAAAAATACTTTTACTTAAACTAACATGCACTACATTGAAAAAGGTTATTATGGTCAAAAAGTGTCTGTGTGATTTATGTGTGTTTTATGATATTGTTCCTCTTGTCTTTCAGTAGAGAGAAGAGAGGCGTTTGCAGAGGGCCGGCGTCATTAACGTTTACCACATGGCTTGAATTCTTTAAGATGTGCATGCTTTCATACGCGTCCAGTTCGCGATAATTGTACACGTTCTTTATCAAATGTAAACAATCCATATTAACACTGTGGTTATTTTCTAATACATGTCTCGCTATACCCGATTTTTCCGGTCGGTTGAATTTTATGTGCGAAAGGTGTTCTTTATACCTGGTTTCGATCGATCTTTTGGTTTGGCCGATGTATTGTCTATTGCACTCTAAACATTCAATTCGGTAGATTCCCGATTTTTTATTCTCTTCAATTTTGTCTTTTGCATTTCCTAACAGCATTTTAAGGGTATTATTAGGGCGGGAACATACTTTAAACCCGTGATCTTTAAAAATACTATTCAGATTTTTTGTCACACGATGGAAAGGTAAACAAACAAAATGCTTTTCCCGATTGCTCTGTGGTGAAAGACATGTGGTGTCACGGATTGTTTTTCTTATGTTGGCCTTTCTAATTAATCCATTGATTATTTCCGAATCGAAACCGTTGTATACCGCGATATTCTTAATAAGGTTCAATTCTCTTTTTTCGCCGTGTTTTACCAGGTGCGACACTTTGAAATTATCTGCTGATGATGACAACTTGGTTGTCGAAATGCGTATACAGAATTTACAAATAGTTAATTGTGGAAAGGGGTTATATATCAACCTTATTGATCAAGTCAATCAACCACAGGCTCCATCAAATTCAACTGTTGATACAAATATTTGTCTTTTTCTAATATTTTTTTCAGAACGAGAATGTTTTTCAAAGCTGTCCTTTTATATTTATCCAGTCTATTTGACACCAGTAACTTTTATCTAGTAATTAATATCTTTTGCATTCCAATGTATTTCGTTGTTATTAGTAATATTTTGTGTCATACATTTTCCAATAGAAAAAAATAATTTCAATTTTATATGTATTTTAACTTGCATACTTAATGTGTAATTAAATATATCCATAAAATGAATTTTTGAAAAAATTAAGTCGTTTAAAACTTTATTTTGTTTTAGAAGGATCATCTAGTCCTGATTTAAATAGTAAAGATTGTTTGGAACATGACCTGCCAATGGTCAGTGAGTCGCCTGTAGCCCAGGATCCAGTCATTTGTGAAGTTGAACCATTGCCAGAAAGGTAAGTCGTATTTTAATTCGTCTGTACTGCTAATGACATTAAAGTTTTTTGTTATTAATAATTTAGCTTGACTATTGCATTAATATTGATACAAACTTTTCAATGCCCTTGTATACAGGTTTTTCCAATTATATTTTAGCCTCCGTTTTGGCTCTTCTAGTTCATTTTATAAACAAATAACTGGTAATCTCATCAATTTGTGTGCCTTTCTTAATTGTTAACTTTTGAAATTATTTCTATATCAAGGTTTTATTATACACTTTTAATTATGTTTTTTTCGTAATAGTTCAAAAATATAAACACCTTGAGAAATCGAATACACTAATATTATTTAGTATTCCTTCTTCCCTTTCTAATTTGCGTTATAATGTTGGCGAAACGCATGAATGGAATAAATTTATTTGAATAAGTTTTTCGGCCTTGAGATGTTTAGCATTTTTTCGTGGTGGAAAATTTGTTTTTATTAAACTCGCAGACGCATAGCGAAGTTGATTTTTAATTGTTTATTACTATATTGGGACATCAACAAAATCATACTTGTTTTTCATAAAATAACCAAACTAAATATATGGCCGTTTTTAAATTGTTATTCATGTTCTATGCTTGGTTTGATGAATTCTTGTTTCGTTTTCTTCCATATACATACGTACCCATTTAAATTCAAAATGTGTAGTTTTGGTATGGTGCCAGGCCATAACTGTTTACCCAGTATACACTATTGTTCATGAAAATTCGAGACAGTATAGATTATATGAGATAGGAAATACAAAATAACAGAATATGAAATATTGTAATGGGTGGACCAAAATGAAGTGAGTGGTTAATTGAGTTAATAGCTACTAAATGAAGCAAAAGATTTTTTAAATTTAAATAAATTGTTACTAGTCGTTATAGACTAACTTACAATTTTGCTCTATAGTCTTAAAAACTAGGTGCTCGTCCAAGAAGTCCCCAGTGGAACATCTCAGTTCATTTAGTTCAACGCTTTTGTTAACGCGATATACACAAAGTCACTATGCTCTGCTTTTTCACTGTCACTACGCACTACACAGTTCCAATGGTTTGATCCTCTTAAGCCTTCTGTTCAAGTCGGTGTTATCTAGAAGCTGCAATATTTCGGTATTTACATGGTTGTGAAGCCTTTCCTCGTACTTTTCTGCAAACCTCTTGATTTCTTCTCTAACAGTTGCTATTTTTAGATCTCTGTGAAGATAATCATTGCGATAATACCATGGAGCATCCACAATACCTCGCAGTACCTTGTTTTGGAATACTTGAATTTTGTCTATGTTGCTTTTGGCTGCACACCCCCAGACCTGGATTCCGTATGTCCAGAGAGGTTTTAGAACTTGATTGTATAGTAACAATTTATTATGCACAGAAAGCTGTGATTTCCGCCCGACCAACCAGTACATTTTTTTATATTTGAGGTCGAGTTCCCTCCTTTTCTTTTTTATATGTTCATTCCATCGTAATCGAATATCCAAGTTCATTCCCAAGTATTTCGCCGTGTTGCTGTAAGGGATGTTGGTATTGTTTATTGTTACCGGTACCTGTACATTCTTCTTATAAGCAAAGTCAATATGTACTGATTTGTTCTCATTGATTCGAAGTCTCCACATTCTAGCCCATTCGTTTATTCTGTTACATGCTTCTTGCAGCATGGCTGTTGTATCTTCAGTGAAGCAAAAGATGAAGAAGAAATAATAAGGCTGTAGGAATTTCAAAGCAAAATATAGTAAACTATTTCAAAGCAAAATATAGTAAACGATCACCGTTAATCTTAAGGCAAATTTTTGCCCATTTCAATATATTTTGCAAAATAAATTAACGTTTCTAGCGTTACTTCGGTTACAGCTTCACGAACGCTGTTCTTAAGCTCCTGTAAGGCTTAAATTTGACTATTTTGTTTCAATCTCCTTCCCTCACAAAATAAATTCACAAGCCATCAGATCACACACTCTCCATGACCAATTGCTGTTACGAGTAATTATTTAATTCTGTTTGTCTAGCCATATGCGACGTATCTCCATTCTGTTGGAACCACATATCCGCCTGACAATGTTGTGCCCATTTTGGTTCTAAAAACGCTATCTATTCTGTGGTTGAAAGCATATTTCCTCTGTGACTTTCAAAATATGTTACATACAACGGTTACCAATTTTAATTTACTCAAGGGAATTCCCCTCCTCATTCCATTGTCCTGTTAGCTACAGTAGAGTAGAACTATTTTGTATATTTTTTCTGTTATGTCTTGCATCGTGCAAGTTCATGATGTCATCTACCAACTTGTAACTTTTCAAAGCGTTTGTTAGATCACTGTCTTCAAGAATTGAGTCAATTTTGTAATAATGTGAATCATATTTTTGATCCATGCATTATATTATTGCTGTACACTGAGGAAGTAAAAACGTAACTCCAAGTTCACTGCAGTCTCTGTTGAGTGTGATACACTGTTATCAAGTAAAAATAATGCTTTTTGTTGTATTTTTTAATCTAGAATGTTTTTTACATGTTTAATAAGACATTTTTGGAAACATTCTATGAGAATTGTCATCCATTTGACTGGCTTTATGCTCGACAGGAAAATCGATATTTTTGAAGCATCCAGGATTTAGGGATTTCCAGGTATGAACTGCCTTTCAGTATCTTTCTATAAGCAGCTGGCTTTTCATTTTTATAAACCCACATAGTTTTTTGAGAAACTCATTTGAAGTTCTCTAGAAACTTCTTTGAAATGATACTATCGCACTTGTGTCACAGAATACTTCTTCCCCATAAATCTTCAAAAGTAGAATGCTTTACCTTTTCTAAATTTATCTGTATAACTCATCTGTGCTTACTCCAAAATAATGTTTTCCTGTTATTTACTATAAAAAAGTAACTTTTTCACGTAAAATTGCAATGAAATTGGTATGTGTAGATTTTCTTATTGCAAGATTCAACCGTAAATTGTTCACTTTGATGAAAAAATTTTACGAAAAACCAACTGGTCTTTGAAACAAATTGTTGGATTCTTTGGTTCTTAAAATCTTTCAGCTGAAATGCGAAAATTTTAAATTTTGTGTCTTTAAGAATAAGATTTCTACAACTTCGCTTTATTTGAACTAAAAATTGCACGTAAATGTATGCATATAGCTGACCAATTTCAACAAATTGAAGAGGTACATTAGCTATTTAATATTTTTGTATAAAATCAGGGGATTTTTTCCCCATGTTTATTTATGGTTAGGTTGGTTGAAGCATGCATTACCTAAAATACATACAAAGGGTACTAGTTTTGCAATACATCTTTATTTATTTAATTTTTTCAAAGTAATTTCCTCTACACTCAATACACCTCTCTATCCTCCGAAACCAATCTTTAAACCAGTTCTGCCAAATTTCACAGGGAGTAAAGCACACTCGTTGTTCCAAGCCCGCAGAAGGTCCTCATCACTGGAAAATCGCCTCCCTTTTAGCTTGATTTTCACATGCAGGAACAGTGCGAAGTCGCAGGGAGCAAAATCTGGACTGTAAGTATGATGCTCGAAAAGGCTTTGGCGCAATGAGCTGGACCATTATCGTGATGGAGGAACCAAACTTTGAATTTGACCGCAAGTTCTTCATAGATCCAATGACTTTAGACAGGCACTGTTCAGTACACCACTTTGCTGTGGTTGTCTTCTGTGTGTTCCACAATTCCACTCAATTTGAAAAATACAGTTATCATTTTCTTCTTTACAGATCGGGATTTTCTGAGAACTACGGGTGTGTCCTCATCATCAAAGACCCAAATTTTGTTTTGAGCTTTGGTAGGCACATCGTAATAATACAGCCAACTCTCGTCACCTGTCATGATATGGTTCACATACCTAGATTGTCCTTTATTAAATTTGTTATTATCTCACGGTACCAAGTCACATGTCGTGTCATCTGCTCTTCAGTCAGTCGATGCGGCACCCAGAGAGAACAAAATTTCTTCACGTGCAAATGATCATGCAGAATCGAATGAATTGCTAGTGCGTTTAAATACCCTCTATCTGTTGGTAGGTCACTCGCCTGTCCTCGCCAAGCATTTTCCTCACAGTAGTAACGAAAGAAATTCACAAATCACAATTTTCTCGCGTTATTAAAAAAGAATTTATGCAATCGATGAAACAAAAGCTCGTGATGTTTTTCATACCTTGAACTATAACTATGGAGTTTTCACGATTGTTCCGTCACTCTGTAGTGTTGCCAACCTATGCATTGTTTATGAAATGTTTCTCGTATTAGGGATTATAGAGTGAAATTGCATAAAACTGTCTATAATGAATCAGTGCCTGAATTATTGGAGTATGCATTGGAGATATTGCACTATATTTTGTAAATATACCATAATCATAAACGGCGTTGACGTACGCAGTAAGTAAAATATCTACTTAAATAGCTCCTTTTTTTACAAGATAATTTATTTAAATAATATTCTCAGGTGTTGTATTATTTCTAATCAAAAAGTTTGTATCAATTATGCACATATCATGTTACTATTGTGATCATTTTTTCTTATTTGGTGTTGTGTTGATGTGTTTCTGTTGTATTAGTTTTAAAGGTAAGTGATTGTTCATTTAGTTTTTTGTACTATAAGCGTAACTTGCATCCATAATAATTAAAAGAATTTTATTGGATGATTACTAATAACTTTGGAACTTCTCAAACGTGTGTTATATTTATAAGGAAAGCTCAAAATTTATTCGAAATCGCATAACATTTCACGTCTGATATCGTTACTGATGTGATATACCGAGAGTTATATGTTTTGATGCAGCAATGCTTTCTCACTATCTGAAATTAAAAGAATTTGTTTCAAATATGTACTTTATACGATTCTAAATTAATAATATTTATTTACAAATTTAATACATCATTCCTATAAATAACAAAATTTGATAAAATGTTTTGCAGTAATTTTGTAATCCACGACGTTATCGTTCTTCGTGGCATCTGTTGAAAAAAAAAACCTGTCGTTTATACCTTCACGTCCAACACTTTTTTCACCCTACCTCGATATTTCCTTTGAAAATAATCGGCCATTCATCGTGACCCGCTCGCAGATGCTTTTAGGGTTTCCATCGTGTGTGTAAGTGGTGCCACATCTGTCTTGGGAGCCACCCCATATCTTTGTTAGAAGCACGCGAGTCTTCCTTGGAGACAAAAGAAAGCGATTTCCTTTCTTGCCATAGCCGTACGTTATTTTTTTATTAAACTAAGTATGTAAATACCCTATCTCATATTACAAATAGGATTTATTTATAAATAGACAGTAATTGGTACATGTAGCTACATTAATTAATTAATTAAATATCCTAGGAAAGTTTTTAACATTAGTGGATTCATTTCTAAAGATATTGATATGATTAAAGAATAATCATCACGCCTCTCTCTCTCGTCCACTGTACTGAACGACAAAGCGAAAGCGCGTCTGTTTCGCATGTCGATAACTAAGTTACCAGAGGATATAAATAGATGCATTGCGTCACGGCTATTTGCCAATTAAAAGAATGTTAAAAGGAATCATTCTATTATTAATAACACCCTATCTACTACATATGTTTCACGGATTGACCGATTATCAGGCAGATTTTGTGTTATTAATGAACGATCCCTTGATAGCGTTTATCATATCATTTCGATACAGAAAAATAATGAATAATTATCACGCCTCCCTCTCTCGTCCACTGTACTGAACGACAAAGCGAGAACGCGTCTGTTTCGCATGTCGATAACTAAGTTACCGGAGGGTTTAGACAGACGCATTGCGCAGAATTTTAAAAGGAATCATTCTATTATTAATAACACCCTATCTACTACATAATGATATGATAAACGCTATCAATGAATCGTTCATTAATAACACAAAATCTGCCTGATGATCGGTCATTCCGTGAAACATATGTAGTAGATAGGGTGTTATTAATAATAGAATGATTCCTTTTAACATTCTATTGATATGATTACTTAGCAAATTTGTAAAATTGTGTTATTACATGATTGCCAATAATATTTTAGTTTCAATTACTAACGATGAAGAACAGAAAAAAGCCATGCTTCCCTGTGCCATATTTTTTCATTCTGAACTTTTCGATTTTATGTCTAAATTTTATATTGAAATGGGTATCTTCTACTCTGTTATATGTTATTTTAAATTAATTTTTTTTATTTTTTTTCTTTTTGAAGAAAAAAAAGCATTTAAATAACATTTCTTTTAAATTGCAAAGAAATTCCGATATTAAAAAGTATATTATCTTTTGGTTAATTCTTAAATCTTTTTTTAAAATTAATTAATAAGATATTTTCCTAGTAAAGCAAACCTATTTGCAGGTGCTGATTACAAAAGAGAATTCATAACTATGAAATTGCCTACAGTTAGTTACTGGAACAGTTAACCAATCTATTAACGAAATATGAATTGAGGAGATTATTTCTTAGGCAATTTTAGATAGTTTTTTTGTCCTCGGATGATTTTCGGAAAGACGCTTTGTTTCGAAGATATATGTAAATGATACTGGTGAGCTCAATAAAGGATTATTACTATTTAAACGTATCTAATTTCTATTTGGCAATTCATTGGACGAATATATTTCCCTGTTTATTGGCTCTTTCATAAGATTTGTAGTCAAATCGTTTGGAATATTTTAGACTAAAGACGTCCTAGAATGTCTACATTAGAATTGGAAACATACTTCAGAATTGAATTCCATTGGACCTTCCATGCAATCTACAGTTGTTTTTCTTTCAGTTGTATTAGAATGTGATTTGTTTCCACTTATTTTATTATTTAACATACTTTTACGCCATATGTTTTTCTATACATACGTATATTATAACATAATACGGAAGCAAGAGTTTCACTATGTCATTGATTTATGTAAAATCTGTGGAATGTGCATAATAGATTTATTCGCAACACCCATACTAAGAGTTTCGTTTGAGTAAATCATAATATATTCTCTTAATATATGGTATTATACAGTTTACGGACTCTTCAATCAAAAACATTATAAGATGAATTTTAAAAATGATGCTTATGGTTAATGAAAAATGTTGTTATATAAAATGTACTACAATGTGTAATACATTTCACAAAGAAAATATTGTCAATCAATAATTTTTTATCGCTTTTTAATAATTAAATAGTAGATATTTAGTTTTCAAATAAACCTTGTATACTTAGAGCAATCGATGATCCGTTTATAGAGAACAGTCGCAACAATAATAAAAATCACTCTTAACGACATAGATTTCCTTTCCGAGAGCGAAAAACAATAAACGGGCGGGCAAAACAAAACCACTGGCGAGAATTTTTACACCGGATCGGCCTCCGTTGCAACACAGCGCAGAACCAGAACTTCCAGTCTCCGTTCGGTACCAGTCCTCCACATATTAGGCCTGCAATTGTTCGCTTCCAGGAAAGCGATTAATATTAATCGAGTCGTCCGTGACTGCGCCATCATGTTTTCAACTCGTCTTGTTTCAATGACCGACAACCAATTGCTTTTTGTCCGATGTAAAGGTTATGAAAGCGGGCATGTAAGTACGCGTGGGTAAGTCGTAAAAGAAATGAAGATGAATTTTTGTCGTAATTAGGAAGGGGAAATTTGGAAATTTAATCAAGAAATTTTCCGCTTCTCGAAGCGAATCAGAAATTAAAGGAGCACTTGTAGGAAAAAAATGCGAGAATATTAGCGTTAATATTTAATGTATCGCTTTCAAAAAATTTGTAATGAAACCCCATAATTGCCTTTTCGTTATTCTTCTAAATATATATATTTTTAACTTATTTCTAAGTGGAAAGTGATGAATTTGCCTCTCCATTGTTTTTTTCATATATTGTTATATTCCATTCAAACGCCTGTTCCAAATAGAAAGTTTGGAATTAGCTTGATTTTGTGAAAGCCGACACCCTTGTTAGAAGAAGCACAATTAAAGGTTTTTTAAGTATTCAAATTATTAAGGAGTTTCTCCTGTTACATTGTAATATGTGAATATATTTTTTTCTTATTTCATTATACCATCTGTCTAATTATTTTATAACGGACTGAAAACAAAGAGTTTATAAACAACAACTTTAAATAAAGAACCATTTTATCAGTCATATTAATTGCTTTAATATAAATTTAATCTAAAACAATTCTTAAATAATGTTTCTTTCAATCCGTAGCTCATCAGGTAGTCTGGTTTTGTTCAGCAGACCTACGCACCTGATAAGTCTTGTTATCGAAACGATAATATAAAGTAATCAAAGAACGGTATACTCTACTATTTCCATACGAACAGTGATAACGTGCATATAAACGACAATTGCCACATAGATAAATAATGAAAGCAACTACTGCCAAACAAAGAAATAACTACGGAGATCATTTCACCCAAACTTTATCCTACATGCGCTGGTGACATGACTTTTTAATTAATATGACTTCAAGTTATTTGCGGCTTGAGCTGAATCAAATTTTAAGTTTATAATAAGCATAACTTTAATCGTGAACATAACTGTGAAACTAATACAAATTTAAATTTGCGCTGTAAACTAGAAGCTGTTATTGTTAAATTTGGCCTTACTAGTATATTTGTTAAATACGATAAAAAAACTATTTATTTTTTAATTACAATACACTTCTCTTTTTGCCGCTAGTTTATATAGTATTTTAAATTTTTGATTTACACAGTCTGTTTCAGAGAAAACGGAACTTTTTTAAAATAAAAACAAAAGCTTACTATTTTGGTAAAAATCGTTTATTTTATTCAAAGTAGTCGTCTTCGGTTTCAATACAATGCTCTCTTTGCACGATCAATTAACATGTCAAATGAATTTTTAAGTTCACCTTCAAGATCGACGTCGGCATAACGCTGCCCTTTCATTGGCAAATATAGAAGAATAGATAGAAATCACAGTGGCTCAAATTAAAATGCCATCTGTTGTTAGAAAATCAGTGATAAGCGTCGAGCGATGAGCGCACACGACGAATACGCGCTAAAAGACGTTTCATAACAGCAAGATAATATTGGGTCTGGGAAAAAGTTCGTGGCGTTTTTCCCGATAGATGGCATTGGTTGCCGATAACTAAAGAACAACAAGTCACAGCGACACCACCGACGGCTCGTTTTTTAGATGACCTTCCGAACGTTAGTTTGAGCGTAGAAACATTGTAATCGGTGCAGTGGTTGGAAAGTTATTCGCACTTGAAAATGGAGAAGAATAATGAGAAATTTCGCTATATTCTGCAATATTATTATGATAAGGGGAAGAACGCTGCGCAGGCTTGTGATAAAATTTGTGCTGTGTACGGTGAAGGTACTTTATCGAAATCTGTTGCGCGGAAATGGTTCGCTCGCTTTCGTTCTGGAAATTTCAATGTGAAAGATGAGTCACGCTCCGGTCGTCCAATCACTGAAAAATCTGATGAAATTCTTGAAAAAGTCCAACAAGATAAGCATATCCGCAGTGTCGATATTGGCATGGAGCTAGGCATTGACCACAAAACTGTTTTGAACCATTTACACAAAGCTGGTTACAAAAAAAGCTTGACGTATGGGTTCCTCATGAGTTGAGCGTGAAAAACATGATGGACCGAATTAACATCTGCGATGCGCTGCTGAAACGGAATGAAATCGAGCCGTTTCTGAAACGTTTAATAACCGGAGATGAAAAATGGATTACGTACGATAATCGGAAGCGTAAAAGATCGTGGATAAAGGATGGTGAGCCGTCACAAGCGTTCGCTAAGCCAACATTGACGCCAAAGAAAGTGATGCTGTGTGTATGGTGGGACTGGAGGGGAATCGTCCACTACGAGCTACTTCCAACTGGTCAGACGATTGATTCTCAACTCTACTGTGCACAACTAGAGAGATTACGCCAGGCGATTGAAAGAAAACGGCCCGAATTGATTAATAGGAAAGGTGTTGTCTTCCATCATGACAACGCCCGACCACACACTTTTTGATGACCCGTCAAAAATTGAGAGAGTTTGGTTGGGAAGTTTTGATGCACCCACCTTACAGTCCGGATATAGCACCCTCTGACTATCATCTGTTTCGATCTCTGCAGAACTCTCTCAATGGAATTAAGTTGGTTTCAAAAGAAGCCTGTGAAAACTACTTGATTCAGTTTTTCGACCAGAAACCACAGAAGTTTTTCACCGATGGGATCATGGATCTACCAAAAAAATGGCGAAACATTGTCGATAATAATGGAGCATATTCGGTTTAAATGAATTCGTCCACGCGCCATGCGGGGACCAGTTGAATTTTACTGAAAAAACGCCACGAACTTTTTCCCAGACCCAATATATAGTAT
The DNA here is from genome assembly GCA_031893035.1 of Dermolepida albohirtum. NCBI lineage: Eukaryota > Metazoa > Arthropoda > Insecta > Coleoptera > Scarabaeidae > Dermolepida > Dermolepida albohirtum. Next base: position 316,932 of record JAVIWB010002678.1, read on the forward strand.
TGACTGTTTGACTAGTTGGTACAAACTATTTGTATACTATGCTTTTCGAATCATAAAAACAAATCATCATTGTCTTCATTTTTGACTTCTCCAAACGGCTTTTTTTCGATCTTTCTTCGTTTTGATACTTCCGTTCAGGGCTTTGACACTTGGTCTTTGGATCATACTGGAAATACCAAGTCTCATTACCAGTTACAATAGAATACCTGAAGTTTTCATCCTTTTTTGAGTCTTTAATCAAGTCTATACAAAGTTGAATTCAGTTAGCTTGTGCGTTACAAGCCTTGCACAAATCTTTCTCAATCCCAAATGTTGTGTTAAAATGCGATGATTTGGATCTTTGGAAATATTTAATTCCATTCCTATGGATCGCAATGAGGATTTTGGCTCACTTCTAATAAATTCACGCACAAATTCGATATTCGAAACTGCACTCAGTTTCAGTGCAGTAGTTCAGCCCTGAAGATGTCCCATACAAATGGGTACGAAGCGTCGGCAGATATATTTACAAGTGACGCGGTTCCAGCCCGGAAATCCAGAAGCAGATAGCATGGACCACGACCGCGGAAGTCTACGTACCAGGTATGTTCTTATTCATCTGAGAATTATTACCCACTTTCAGGATCTCCAAATTATTACAAAGACTATGATGTAGAAAAAAAGTGAAGTTTATGGAGTTCTGAGCTAGCATAGCGTTATAATAACGAAAAAGAAAACTAATAAGCTAATTTATGATAACTATTAAATATTTAAGTCGTGTGAAAAACTGGACGAAAAATATTAGTAAGATGAAAAACAGCTAGGTGTACTTAAAATTTTGTTTAATTAAATTATATTAAAAAAAATTTAAAGCTTTAAACATACATATTTAAAAAATAATTCGCAAAGCGATATGTCTTCAAAGGAAATGTAATTAATTGCAAGGGCTCTACAATATATGGGGTTTGGAAAAAAGTAGGTATCGAACGATCAGCTGCAGGAGTACAATATATGGGTTTTGGAAACAGAGTAGGTATCGAACGATACGTACATTTGCTTGTACATATACTTGACCAGGCTTGTTTTACATCGTAAACGCGATGTACACTAAACCACGTGAACTCTATACGTACAGGGTTACAGTAAAATGTCGACCAACGACCGTGCACTCTGTGTCTGGGGTTTCCGAGACTGTGATTTTAAAAGAATGGGCTTTGAAAAGGATCTGTAGGGCGAAGGGGACTATAGTCGCCAACTAGTGATTAACAAATGACAGAACAGAACAAGGCACATCAAAATTAGATATAATCATATGGTACTTTAGAATGATATGTCACACGAGTTTTTAAGGTGTAAACTCTCGTCAAACTACCTAACAGTTATGTATATATTTGACTGATAGTTAATATAATTCTCTGCTAAAGGGATGGCAGCTTGGGACATGATCGTAATTAGAAATTAGTTAAAATAACGCTAAATTAAATGTAATATTAAATGAATATTCTAGAAAATTCAGAACTACGTGTAAGTATGTTCGTCGTAGGTACGATTTACATAAAGAAATCTCACTCTATGATCACCACGTGTTACCTAACAAAAATATTTCTTGTTGGAAATATTCGTGCATCGCAAATGTCGTTTTATAGAGAATTCTTTGAGTTTTTTTAAATCAATTTGTATTTAATTAAAAAAACAATTTAAAAATATGATAAAAAAATTTAATTATCTATTGTAAATGTAATATAAAATTACTTGTATTTTTCAAAATATATTTCCTAAATGCAAATCAGCATCTTCATGTTTCTTGTTATAAAGCCACAAATCAATCAAAATTTTAATAGGGGTTCTATTTACAAACTATTGTTATAATATTAGTAAGAATTAAAAAGTATAGAGGGCCTAATGTATGTCACTCTAGCACTCCTATTTCCAAATTCTTATAAAGGTGTGTACGAGCATGCAGACAACTGTTCTTGATGACTTTTATAGCTGTTCGAAGTTCGCAACCTAATTTAGAAATACTATATTCAGTGTTCCGTTGTGAGGAAACCCAATTTTCGCTAGCATTTATAGAAACGTACCCACGTAATATTATTTTGGGATCTCTTTCATTGCTACTTATCCCTTTCGTGCTCGACAAAACCTTTCCCATGAAACGCCACTGGAATTATTTCTTACATTTTCCTTCCTGCATTGCGTCTTACCATTAGAAAAGACATTATGCAAACCTTACCTGCCATTTGCAAGTAAGGGTCTTTTCTTCTGGTTGCTTAAAACGGGACTAGCAGGGTATTAATAAGGGTGCCTATATAAAATCGTGTCTTTTGTGCAATTGTATTTACGTAAGTGTGAGCTTGTGTGCGTGTTCATACTAGAGTACACGTGTCCTAGGAACGATTTATATAACACCGACATTGAACGGTCCTTTGTGATTATTCTTTTTCACAGTTCTTGCGTAGGGGTCTCATGATAAAAATCTGTATATTATGTTTACATCATTGGTTGTTTTATAATTTATGTTTTTCTTCGTTTGCGATTCTTTGTTTTTAATAGAATTTAGAAGGTGTTTTTCCACTTATGTCACTTACTACATTAATAATTAAATTTAACTATTTCGTTTACAATTGCTTTTATTTGCCAGTTTTATCAAATTTATTGCCTTAAAATTCATATTTTTTTTGTTTTTGTTTATTTTAAAAAGCCACTGTATTCTATCGAAACATACACATGTATTCACTGTCATCAACATCAACCAATCTTTTTTGGTTACCGGTGAAACTAGACCTACTCTAAAATTTTCCATGTCTATTTATTTTATCCTTCACTCATTCAGTTGCTTGTTATTTTTTGATATAGTCCGCGTGTGGGCGGTCTTCTTACCCCGGTATCTATTTCAGCATCCTCCGGTCCATCTTTCATTCTTCATCTTGGCTATATGACCTGCCCGATTATATTTTAGTTACTTATTCTTTTAATAACGTTTGTTCCATGTATTTTCTTCTTCTTTTTCATTTAGTCAATAAGTGTCACTTCAATCATTGACCTTTATATGTACTTTAGGGTTATTCTAAGTTTTTCTGCTATTATTTGAGTCAGTGTTAAGATTTCCACTCCATACGTCATCACTGGGAGCACACACCTTCGAATACTCTTTCTTTAGGTATGTTGAGAAGTTACTTTTAAATATGTTTCTTAAAAATCCACACGTTGCTTAGCTCAGATTTATTTCGGTTCGTACATTAGCAGTTCCTTTATCTCGAGATACCATAAACTTGTATCCTAAATATACATATCTTTCGGTTATGTCTATGTCTCTGTCCCTTATTTTTGCTTTTTTTTTCCAATATTGATTTCTAAGTCAGCTTTTCTACAGATAATGTCACGTTCAATTGCTATTACCGTGATTTCTCATAATCTTCGCTATTAAAACTATGTCGTCTGCGATGCAGAGAATACTCCGTCTATTTACATCTCCCTTGCTTCCCAATTAAGCGTTTTGAAAGCCTGTCTTAGGATAGGTGAAATAGTTTGAGTGAAAATGTATTGCCTCGCCTAACTCCTCGTTCTGCCTTTATAGGCTTCTTTTCTTCATTTTTTTTTCATAGTTGCATTTGTATAAATTCTACTCGAATGTACCCGCAAAAAGTACGACTTGCCCTCATAGCATCCATAATACTATGTCTCTCCTTCGATGGTATTAAATTTTGCGAAACTCAGTAAACATTAAGACAAGTGATCTATTGTATTTAAGAATTTTTGTAAGAGTACATTGTTTATGCCAAAGCATAAACACGATCTGTTCTTTTGGATGGTGGAAATCTAGTTTTGTTTCAAATTTAATTGTTATTACACCAGTGTACAACTTTTAAATATGGTTTAAAAGATTTCGATCAATAGTTTTCTAGCTCTGCTTCATTTCCTTTTTTTATAGATAAGGATATTTACTACATTGCTTCATTGTTTCCGCATAATCATAGACTATGCAACGAATAAGTATAAATTTAATGACGTAAGTAACGAAAATGGAAATAAAGGTTTACATTATTTGAGAAAAATGAGTTTAAGTTCATAGTTTGCTACGAGAGTTTTTAATAACCAGTGATTAAAAGTCGAGAGTATGATTTTAGTAAAATTTTACATTTTATAGGTTCAACATCATTAGCAGGTCAAGAAGAAGTTAGTTAATTTCATTTGTGCATTGCTTTAAAAAGTTAGTATTTGAAAAAGGGTATCTTCCTGTGAACTATTTCGAAGAGTAGATTTGTGCAATTTTCATCATCAACGCAACGACCAACTAACTACTTCTGGCTATTGGAGGGAAGAATCATCAAGCGGCACTATCTATAACTGGTTTGAAAAACTGTTGGCGTAGAAATTTTTGGTGAAGGATTTCGTAAAAGTCCTTCATCAACATACGTCCATGTAGATACATGAGATCTCGCATGAATAGGCTGTGAAAAATTGTGGGCTCATTGAATTTAAAGCCATTTATACCGACTAATTTGTTTTTTCATACGTATTTCAATAACCTTCCTCGTAGCATATATTTGCCACATGCAGATTTAGTTCCATAGTCTGATTGTGATCTTACACCCTGTCAGTTCCTTACTTTGGATCTTCAGTTCTTCTTCTTCATACTGCCTTTTCCTGGATCATCCATTTTTTTGTGCTTTTAGTGTCTGTCATCTTTTCTTCAGCCTTGGCATGTAGCATTCTTTCTAGGTATTTTAGCGATATTAATCCTGCGGTTTGTTTGTTTTCTGTAAAAGTTAATTATTTCGTAGTTCTTTTATACCATAGTCATATTTTCTTATTCCTTCAAAGAATCTTAGGAACTTCTTCCGTTTTATTAAATGCCTGCGTTTCAGCATCGTATGTTTTCGTTGATCTAATTACTATTTTATATATGTCAATCTTACTTGCTAAGAAACATTTTTAAACTTAAATATTTTACGCAATGCAACGCTTTTTATCCTCTATCTTACTTTTATCAGCAATGTCAATGACGACCGTTCCTAGATAGTTATAGTTTCCAATTCTCTGTAGTTTACTTATATAGATAAATTTTGTTGGTACTGCTTTGCAATATGCGATTTTTCTGCATTCATTCTTAAAATTACTTCTATCGTTATCAAGAAGAACTCGCACAATTTCTCAAATTCTCGCCTAAGCCAAAATCATTTGATTTTTTCGTTTTTAAAGTAACTACCTCCACTACTTTAAGCAACACATTCAAATACTGAGTTACATAGATCTTCCTATTTCATTCTTAAAATTACTTCTATCGTTATCAAGAAGAACTCGCACAATTTCTCAAATTCTCGCCTAAGCCAAAATCATTTGATTTTTTCGTTTTTAAAGTAACTACCTCCACTACTTTAAGCAACACATTCAAATACTGAGTTACATAGATCTTCCTATTTTAACTAATTTCAAGACAAAAGGCACAATTAATAACTTTTGAAAATCTAATACTTTCACAAAAGTAAAAGTAATTCCATATGCTTTCAAAACAATTGTTAGAGCATATGGTATTTAAAATAAAAAATAGTAGAATAAGTCGTTTTCTGTTTCTGTTTCACTTTAAAAGTGTTTCTTTTAAAGAAAATATTTTCAAGGATGCTGATGTTACTTATATTGTTGCTATTTTATAAGTTTTGTATAAGTAACAGTGTCAGGAAGACCATAGTATCTTTACGTTTGTAATATTCTTTGTTTAGTTAAGATTCTAAAAATTTATTGTTTCCATAACATTATTAGTAGAAGTAAATTTTGAAAGTGGCGTTTTTCTTAATTTATTGATTTTGATTAGAAACTACCAGCACTGCAGCAATTCACCGTTAGATGTCGCAACAATGCATTGTAAATAATAAGCATAACAAATCTAATAAGTATATTATCATTACATTGACGTAAAAGTTAACATTGATAACTTAGTATCGATATGTTAATATAGTGGCTAATATTTACCAACTTAGAGTAATTTGTAGAGCCAAAATAGGTGTTAATACATAACTAAATTAATTAAAGAGTGTGATCATTAAATTGAATACAAATAAAAATTATTTTTTGATACACAAACATATATTTAATAAACATGTTTTGCTTTCAATGTTCTAAATGCTCTCATTTGGAAACAACGTAAAGAGCTGCAACATTTTTTACTATTGCAATAACTATAAAACTGAGCACTGTTTGTCTCTAATGAAATTTTAAGCAAACTGCCAAGAAACGTGGAATTACTTTTCACATCCACTTTCTTAATTCAGAGCTTGATGTCATCATCTATCTCCAGAATTCAAAAAAGAAGTTGATATCACGAATTGAAAGACCAAATAAGCTGTGAACTAATAAAGAAGGAAATTTTTTCTTTTTTTTAGGTTTTTAGGATATCAAAACCACATATGTATTTGCTAAATATGAAAACCAATCTGGATAAAACTGCATTAAATTAAATCACTGAAGGTTGATATATAACCCCTTTCCACATTAATTTTCGTATTCTGTATCTGCATCAGCAGACAATTAAACAGTGTCGCACCTGGAAAACTACGGCAAAATACCCGTACGAAAACAATTCCGCACACGATCTGTGTCGTTGAAAGCCAAAACGCACACTGCACAATGTGCGTTTTGGCTCCATCAAAATTACCTGCATTAAATTACTGGCGGAAAATCACAATTAATTCTTCGGAACAAACTTTCAATATATCAATTTAATGCATGAATTCCTAACGTTTTTTCTTTCTAAGATAATAGCGCCTTAATAAGGTATTGTAAAGCATATATTAAAGTTATTTTAATATCACATTGTAGCTTAATTAAATAGTTTTTGAGTTTGTGCAAAAATTGTTTTATTTATTAACAAATGAAAATGGAAGGTCCAGTAGTTCTTTTGCTTAAGTTCAACAAAGGAGTTAATGCATCGAAAGCCGTTAATGCTGTTTACGGAGAAAACATAATTGGGGAGAGTATTGTACGGGAATATTTTTTTTTATTTAAAGAGGGCGATTTTGAGATAAACGATTCTCAATGTTGAAAAAGACTATCAGCCTTTGATAAAGATCGTCCAAACACTTTAATTCATGATGAATCACACCAATCAACTTCAGAACTGACCATTATAATATATTGTAACCATTGGACCATAATTGCGTTCTATGAGTAATGTTAAAATGCTACTAAACTTATGTATCTACCGGATACAAAACTACTGAAACCAATCTCGGCCTACAGAATTAAATTTTGGAGTATTACAATCTAGACATGCTCAGAGGTTGCAAAACAAAATCCTTCAGTAAATGGTTACATAGTCCTGGAAACAAATTCGTATAGTAAGAAATGAAGCTAAGCGACTCAGTGAAATTATAAGGAAACTATACCGTACTTGTGCATAAAATATTCAATAAAAGTGGCGAAGTGTGCAGACTTAAACGTTTTAAACCAATGAATCTAATAGATAGATCTAGTTAAGGTCAGTTTAGGTTCGAGATATTTGTATTGATTTAGTTTAACTAATAGAGGAAAATTTTTTACTGGAGAATCTTCCTTGTATCATTTTAATTGTTATTACTATTGTTGTAATTGTTAAGTCTAACGTGTTTGTCTAACATATTTGTTTGGAACGAAATGAGTTCTCCCTCACTCTCTCTCTCTCTCTCTCTCTCTCTCTGTCATCAAAATCACCTGTGCATATTTTCAACTTCGATATTAGTGATGAGTAAAATCGAACATAAAGTTTCTATTTAAATGATAAAATTTTATAGAATCGGATAACAGAATTATAAGGGCTAACGGGACATAATTATCGATATAAAAATCTAGAACATTTTCAAATTAACCGTTTAAAAGTAGTAATCGAGAAAAATAAGGACTTTTAGAAATGAAATACACTTAATACTGATATCTTGTACGATTCTAAATGATATTTTCGGGCTATTCAGATGACTATTGGAAATACCGCTTCTTTGCATATCTTCAAAATCTAAATTCATAAATATAACTACAATGCGTAATATCCAATTATAGCTTGCATGTCATAGACAAAATTAAGAAGTAATTAATGTATAGATACTGGTTAGATTTTTATGTATACCTACTAAATTTGGTCTTTCAAAAAATATTAATAAAAGGTACAATGAAATAAGTTCTATGCGTTTAAGCGTATATCTTGTTTGATAATTATAAAAAGGGAACCTAACACGAAACATGATTTTCTTATTTACCTCAGGTATTTTTAATAATTTACTTTAAAAATATAATTAAAGTTAATGCGAGTTACGTTTTACTATTGCATTGTAAAGTGTATGTAATATACGTGGTGGAAAAAACGTGACCTTCTAGTCACGAGGTACGGAAACACATGAAATAGCCATTAACTAAAATCATTATGGTAGGAACGTGATGGTATTTCAGTAAATCTAACCTTATTCCATTTCGTTAACTGTTGTTTTTACAACAATATTCGTATATTTTCAAATATATTATAAAATGTAGAAGGCACATGTAATACATGGTTGTATATATTTATATAATCTTTGCTCTTTTTTATTTAGTTAGTTTCAACCATTGAGTTTTTATTTATATTAACGACTTTTCGGGGGAGGGGTTCCCCTTTGAATACTTTTTACAGTTATATATTTCTAATTATGAAAAATAGTTTTCTTATATATACATGTTTTTAGTTAATGCTTTCTAAAAGCAACATCTCTTATTTTCTTTTCTTTTATCTCCTGTTAGGTATATACATATGCATGTGTGTATGTACATTCCCGTTGTTGAATGCTTGTACATACATATGCAGACAATTTATTTTTTAAATTTTTTTTTCTTTTTGAGAGATATGAATTTGTTAATAAATATTATTGAGATTAATATTTTTTTATATTAATATATTTATGAAAGTTCAATAATCTAACATATATGACACGTTATTGAACAATGTCTTCGTGGGCCTCTTTAGCTCAGTGGTAGAGCACTGGTCTCGTAAACCAGGGGTCGTGAGTTCAAACCTCACAGGAGGCAAAGGTTTTTTTTTAATATAATTTTCTAAATCTTGTAATAATTGTGATTTAAATTGAGAAAGCAACAACAGTTATATAAGTATTTGCAATTATTACTTTATTTATTTTTATGTAGTTTGTGTAAGAGTAAAATAAAACATTTTCAAACACTAATTTTTATCCATATACTGTAATATTATATATAGCGCGTATTTGATAATTTGCTAAAGTTGAGTTTGAAGCAAATCTTACTATTGTGCTTTTATCTTTTGCTGATACCGCATTGCATTAACCTGAGTCTGTCTTTTCTTGTAATCATTTGGATTTGATGGAAAATTTAGAATACATTTTCTGCTTTTCTCAAAACTGCATGTTACGTTTAGTTCAAAGGCAACTTTCTTTTTTCTTTAATGCACACTTTTTTGTAAATATTGCCGTAAATTTTAGTCATTATATTAAGGACTGACATTTACATATGTCAATAAAACATAAATAACATCTGTTCTATTCCTACTACTCTTAGTCTCTAAGGTTATTTAACATAGATACGATTTAATAATCTATTCGTTGCGGTTTGTAAAAAGAGTCATAGACATTAAATTGAGTACTTTATTAGTACTGAATAAAATTTAATACTGTTTATAAGAACGATAATTCATATTAGACTAGTTATAAAATATATTGCTTGACACAGCTGTTTTTTTTTATTAATCTGTGGTTAATATTTATATCAAAAGGAGTATCAATGCTTGTTCTGATCGATCTACCCTCAGTGCTTTGGTCAACAAACTGCACTTCTAATTTTTTATATGGGGAATAAAACAAATTTATTAGAAAAGTTGTGCTAACAGTCTTAGAATTGTTTCCATCTTGAATAGACAGCGAAATTTGTCTAAACGACAGTTATTTTGTTAAGATATAGTAAATAATAATTAACATAATATAGTACATAATATGCTATTACTATTCAGGAATTACGTTTTTTGAAAAGATAAAAGACAATGATAGTATATGCAATAAAACTAAACAATAGCAGAATGCAGACATTGCAAAAGGAATTGTTTACGCTGTATGTGTACATTATTAAAATATATAAATTAAGCTTTTTCCAAGTACGCTAAGGAAATAACTTAATCTTTGAACTATCTTGTGTTTGCTGAACACAGATATAAAATGTCTATGTCGTTATACATACGAGGTGTGGCAATTAAGTATCGAACCTGGTGTGAGAAATGTTATTTATTGCAAGTAAACTTGTATTTAACTTTTATCGTTTTCAACGTACTCATCTCCCCTATCTATACACCGCTCTATACGTGTCTTCCATTGTTCAACACAATGCTGTAGGTCATTAGTTTTAAGCCTGTTCAACAATTCTGCCGTTTTTGCTTTTACACTTCTAAGACACTGAAAATGTGTTCCCTTTAATGCACTTTTTACTTTTGGGAATAGGTAGAAGTTACATGGTGCGAGATCTGGCTAATACGGAGGATAATCAAACACAGCAATGCGCTTGTCCGCCAAAAACTGCTTCACAGGCAGGGTATTGTGAGCTGATGCGTTGTCCTGGTGCAGAATCCACGAATCGTTCTTCAATAACTCCGGTCTTTTTTCCATCAGCTGGACTAGGACTTCTTTGCAGTATTTCTTATTAACGGTTTGACGCTCAGGCACCCAGTCAGTCATGATATCAAAAAAGGGAAACCAGGACGTTCAACATCTTCGACCTCTTCCCGACCATCAGAAAACCGTGTGTGCTATTCAAAAACTCGTGCATGTAACAACGTAATCACCAAACACCTCCTTGAACATTTGTAACCATTCTTTTGGCTATTTGATAAGGAATTTTAGGTTAATTCGCTACTCGATTTTTATGTCAACCATTATCACGGCACTACAAAGTAACAGTGTCCTCTACAATTAAAGCTCGAAAGTAAACTACAGCAGACAGAGAAACGAAACTATCGGTTGTTGCTTGGGAAGTACCAAGGTCAATGACATTCCAATTACAGTCTCGCCCAATGCGGCTGCGGGATGGAAGGAGTGTGATTTCGTGATTTAATTGCCATACCTCGTATATAGTATCTATAAGAGCAAATTAAACGCGTTTCCTTTTCTCTAATATCGCCAAGTTTTTAGGTTTGTGAACAAACAAAGGTGGGATTAGTTTAAATTATGAGATTGTGGTATATGGGAAACTAATTAAAATCCTAATTTAATCGATTTGTGGGACTGTGTACAATATTGGTAAAAGTATACTTTTTGTATGCGTCAACTCTTGCTTCAAATGGTCTAATAATCTAGCATGAAAGTTTATTGTTATTGATTTTCCCAGCTCCAATTAATAGATCATAACAATTCCACGGAAATTTCAAAAAGCAGTAATCAGTTTCCCTATCGTTAAAATGATATTCGCCTTCTTTGACTTACTTTCACTAATGGCAGTTCATTGCTTCGACTGTTGCTTCGACTCAGATTAGTTGATTTCATAACTATATATGGAACGTTTGAATCCACGTTCCGCACATAGTTATGAATGAGGTCAACTATAATGTCATCCATAAAAATACCAGGAACTTTTTCGACAATATCACCGGGGTTTTCTCAATTTGGGCGTTCAAAGCACGTTTCGCATTTAATATGTATGCCACTATGTTTAAATTCATTGATTCAGAAACAAGCAGTCGTTAACAATAGTGCAAAATTTATGTAAACTTCATTTTAAATAAAAATATTAGTATCAATGTCTACTTTAAAATTGATTTTCATAACATCAACATGTTTTTTTCTTTTTTGGAAAAAGAAAACCATAATTTTAGTTGCAAAACATTTCCCAAAACTTGATATTAATAAATACAATGTTATAATTTACACTAATTTTATTTGTATTGTAATTAATATACACAGTAATTGTTTCACCACACAGTGGCTTCTTCAAGAGTTCACTGGGTGATGAAACAATTATCATGTACATTGCTTAAAATATAAATAAAACTAGCGAAAATTGAAATCACGTCAAGACCGAATCTCTTCAATATTAAAACTAAATATGCTTTGAGATGGTCTAAATCATATGTGGGCAACAACCGGCCCGCTGTAAGTTTTGATCCGGCCCGCGAGACATTCGTCGTATTATTTCACGTCTGATATCTATCGCTATTTGCACATTAAAGTTTGGCCCACAACATGTCAAAGGTTGCCCATACCTGGTCTAAATGGTCTGGATGGTCTATTTGAACTTTATCGACCATCTTCTTTGAAGTTTATTCTTCATTAAAATCAATTCTATATTCAGAACATTTGTATTTATTTCTAATATTTATAGAGATTCAGAGTAAAAAAAAATGTTCGCTAATTTACGATCATTTCTTAAACTAATGCTTCATTTGAATTTCTTTTTTCTGATTAAGAATTATCGCCATAAAATTTTTCTTTGTTCAATTGTTTCCTTTATAGCAAAAACCGAAAATTGCATACTAATTTGATATTTTGGGTAACTATTAAACATACAGAACATAAAAAAATGTACCTATAAACTCGGACACGCGGTTTAAAGAAATTATTCCAAATTATATTATATTTAAAAAATATTTTTATTGATCACCAAAGTATGTATCGACTAATTTAAAATTTTGACACTATTTGTCTTTTTTTGATTTCTAAATTAAAATTAAAAAATTTTAATGAATTTTCATATTTTTTACATCATTGACAAAGTTAAATTTATTGGTGATACAATTCCTTACTAACATTTTCTTCTTAAAGTCTATCATAAATTTAAAATTTGACCTAGTTACGCCACATCCTAATAATGGTAACAACATTGCGTAAAATAATCGATCTGACAAATAAAGCTTTATGACATTTTTAGAGATAGGTAACATATTACTTTCTTGTCAGTTCAATAGACACTTAATATATACGAACGCAAAATCCAAGACTGACGGAAAATCAATGAAGAAGATGTGGGAGCGATATTTTTTAATATCGAAGTGTTTGTCATTCGTGAAGACAAAAGAAGTGGTACTAATGAAATAACTTTTACTCTATGTATATATAATCATATTTTTTCTAAGCAGTAATAATATATTACTTTAATTAGAAGAAAGAATAATTTTTCTACTTCAAATATGTATATTATCTGGTTACTCTTTTTAAAACAATTCTGAGAATTACGGAAAAGTCTATCACACGGGGTGTTGTCAACATATCGATTAAACCTGACAAGTTAACTCACTTTGTTTTAATAGATTTAAATTTAAGGAAAAACAAAATTAATTCTCTAATAAAGTGGAAAATAATCCAGGTTTTCAGTACGTATAAGAAAGATGCTTGAATTCTTAGAACACTTATTATCTGTTATCTTGTATTTAAATAAGGCAAAATGAAGAAATGCTATACCAAGGAAATAATTAATAACACCAGTTAACAAATTCTTATTTTTTTCACATACTATGAATCAAGTTAAGTGTGTCTATGTTTAATTACCTTCGACAACTGTAGTTAAACAGTTTCTCCTACCTCTTTTTTTATTTTGGAAGTTTCAATTTTTCGAATATCCGCTATAACGCTCTCTTTATTCTTATTAACATGCCTTCAATAAAAATATGGCGTGGCATTTAAACTACACGAATCTTGATCAGAGTTTTTTATTGAAGGCACGCTATTATTCGGTTAAGCAGTCAGTATTTTAATCGTGCTAAAAATGACAAATACCTGTAATTTAATTTCGGATCGTTTTCGTTACGTCTATAGAAAATTTATATTTTCAAAAAGATAAAACCTATAGTAGAATGCATATCTTTATTATTTTGAGCTTTATATTAAAAATGACAAACAGTGAGTTTTTCTTTTGTGAAGATCGTACTATTACATTGTTGAAAATGGACTGGAGGAAAAGAAATATACTTTAGTTTGGTACTCCAATATTATGGAAAGATCCTACTAACTACGAAAATGACTGCTACTTTTGTAACAAAAGATGTTGGGATTTAACACTAAAAATGACAAAAATGTAGTATATTCTGTTTCACAATTTTACCATTTCAAAACCAACTTCGCATTCTAATGATTTACTACGCCTAATTAGTCCTGTCAACTCCAGTCAAAAACGTACCTAAAGAAGACTTTAGAAGTGATAACGGTGTTAATTCGACGTCAAGCGACAAATTTTTTCTGTCGACGAATATAATAGTATGCATTTAATTGATCGGAATGATCTTTTAAGAGACTTAAAACTATCTAGATCCAAACCGTAACTTCCTGGTTTTCGCCTACAACGGTGGAATTTTTTGACGCCAAATGCAAAAGAAACATTTTACAGAAGACGGAGTGAAGCTTCCAGTTGTTTTTGTTACGGTATATAAGAACTTTTCCTAATATTTTGAAAGCAAAGTTAAAAGAAGGAATATTTGTGAGCCCACGGGTACGTAAAATTATGAAAGGCAACCACTTTTACCTGAACAGGAAAAGGCTGCTTAGACTTTGTTTAATGGTTATTAAAGAATTGCTGGAAGACAATAAAAACGAAAATTACGTACGAGTTGTAGCAAATTTTTTAAAAAATTTCTCTAAAATGAGTACCACCTAAGTAAACGATCATTCTATTGAGTTACATTTAATAATAAAGTACTAAATTTAACTCTTCTAGAACGACTACTTCTCGAAACCACGACATTTTTCTGGTGTAATCGCTAGTAGTCTTACACGGATTTTACTGTCATTATCTCAGTAATATCAATATATAGTACAAACATTAACGGATTTAAACCTCTTCAATTCCTTGTGCACTTGTGATTTAGATTTCAATTTGAAAGACGAATCATTATTAACCAAATTCAAAACTAACATATAGGTACTACGACAAAAAGGTGCCTTGCTCACGGAGACGCCACATCTATCTCATATCATTTAATTTTCAACGAGGACACTTAAAGAAGAATATCTACGAAACATGAGCAACAAACATATATAAACCTTAATATTGTATCTAAACGCGTTTCAAGAGTATTCCATAGACTAGTCAACTTAGAGATATGACCATTCTAAAAGTCTTCTGATAAACAAAAATAATATTTAAATTATTTGGTGCGCTACGAAATCATGAAAATCAAGTAGCTTTCTAAATTATTAAGTTTTGCAAGAACAGTAAGAAAAATGGAGAAAGTCAAACCATGCATCGTTAAATTCTGTCTGGAAACTGCGTGCATATGCGCTTCAACGTAAAATCGAAACTCAGAAGACCGCTGAAGCCATGCGCCGCAGCAAATCGATTGGTGTATTTTCTAAATGGCGCACCGTTTTTGAACGTCTCTCTTCTGGTATATCTAAAGAAGGATGGATAGAAAAAATGAGGGAGATGGGACTAGTAAAGATTGAAAGCGGTATGGTACGCACGTGCATTTAGGACATGCACCTCGTTTTGCATCCGTCGATGGGCACGAACTGAAAAAGGAAACCGAGGTCAACATCCCCACAGAGTATAAATTCGAAAATAATATTTTATATGTATTATGAGTACCAATTAAGACTGGTTTTTAATAATTGATTTAAATTACGTAATGTCATGAATTTTGAAATGCTAGAAGATATAAATTAAAATTATATTGATTAAATCGTAATATCAATAAAGTCTTGTTCATATGTTATAAATACAATTGGAAGAAAAGGTAAAGAATATTAATGTTGAAATCTTAACAATAAATTTTAAATAATACTATCCCTTACCACAATTGGTTAATACGTAATTTTATTTCTTTAAATTATATCCTGTTTTTTTTTAAACAATATTTAATATTGTTTTATTCGCTTTTATTGCTATCTATAGATTTCGTAAAAAAATCACAAGAAAAAAACATATTAAATATTGTAAGTCGAAAGTCATTAACAAATTCTTTTGTTGGACCAAAAAAATATTTAATATTCTTATTTAATCGCTATTCGAATTGTTCATCACTAACTACTTCTGCAATGTGAAATTCGATAAAAAAAATCCACACTAGATATTTTTATCTCTCTCTAAGGCATTTTTTCCAAATTTCGAAACTCTGTATAGATAATATTTTTAAGATAACTTCGCAAGAAAAAAAAATCAATCGATTTTTATCCCATAATTTAGACTGTCTATTCATCTACATTTTCAATAACGAGATTTACTACATTTAGAGACAACACGCTTAATGCAGCAACTAGCCCAAATTTTAAAAATAAAAAAAATTAACTCATATTGTGCTATTACTTAGCAACTCAAATAGTATTCCATCGTTGACGATTTCATGTCGTGAGTTAGTATTTAATGTATCTTCAAGTAAGGAACAAGAATTATATTCTCTATGATTTTATCTAGCGAGGTTGATGCGGTGAATGAAAGCAGGAGTTGTATGAATTTTGTGAGAAATTATAGAAAATAACATGTCACGTTACTAAAATAAATACAATACATAAATACATATCTACATTTGATGATTAAAAAGTGTGGTCGCAGAAAAACCGTAGTGCGTAACATGTGCGCAAAACCACATTTTCCCCGCAAGTGCAGAAATTTGTGTAAATTAAGCAAGTGGAAAAAGTGCTTTGCACACGTGTTGCACACTTCATTTAATCTACGATCGCACTTTTTAATCAAAAAATGTAAAATATGTAGTTATTTATTTGCATGGATATGTCACTTTACCGAATACTTCTCTATTTTTTCGTTAAGGTTGAGAAATTGTTTATTTCGCAAACAATAACCAATTGTGTGATGTAGTTCTTTAATGTTAAAAAATCACCTGATCTAACTTCGTAGGAAACTTAGATCAGGTGATGTACAGATGTACATCTTCCACTACTTGTTAAGTTTTGAGGAAAAAAGTCTTCTAAATAATCTAATGATCCAGCAGTTGGTTGTATGAGTCTTTGAAGAGATTTATTTGGTCTCTGTAGCAGTTGTTGCAATATACCTTCTTTAACTGCCGGAATTACAGCTTTACATGTACCTGGAGATTTTTGCGGTATATTGTTCGCAATAAATTGGGTTGAATATATCCATGAACCATTTTAATCATGTATACAGAATGAAATAAAATACGCCATGAAAATGAAAGTGTCTTGTTCCACGTAAATATCATTCTCGCTAGACCTAGTACTAAGAAGTACGGTTTATAATATTCATTGACAACAACAATAATAATACGAAACTAAGAAACAAAATTAATAACATGAGAAAACACTTACAAACCACGCATCACTGTCAATCATAAAAGATGAAACATTTTGACAATATTATAATTGTAAATTTAATAATGGAAAATTTTCTGCTTCCGAAATACCAACTTAATTAATAATTTTTAATCCCAGTGTATATATAATGCTACCCAGTGTACTTAATCAAGTTAGTTCCAAATAATTGTCCCGAGCAAATTAACCTGGAAGTTTAGTATCCTAATTAAACAATTGCTTTGAGCTGTATTAAATTGCTCGAAAAATACAAAATTCAATATTAGCATTAAAATTAGCCATCCTATTCTAACACTCAAGGCTATTTGTCTGTGTCTTTATATATGCACGCCGATAGTGTACATAACAAGGAAAGTCGAAAACAATAGGGAAACCGACAAACCCTAACCTACGCTCTCTCCGTTTGGGGCGCGCAACTTTCTATTTCACGTTTATAGATCTTCGTTGATGGTGTGTTGGTGGTGTAGCTGGGTTAGAGACGGAGGTGGCGTCGCGTTGCAGACCGTCGCTAAAATCGATTACGGAAATTTGACGGCTCGGGGTAGGTCCTGACCAAATCCACCTCGCTCGAACGGTAATCCCCGATCGATATAGTGAATGTTCCGAATTTCGCGCGCACAGAAAAACTTCCAACTAAACTACATCGGTAGAGGGACGAGAGATATTATTGATCGGCGGTGTTCTCTGTTTACGGAATGATCGGAAGGGAAAGGTGAAATAATGAAACGAGAGAGCAGAACGGCGTATCGAACGCGAGGCTTTGATAAAGGGGAAATGCTTCCACTGTTGGTAGTTGTGCGTTAATTTCATTAAGAGATTTGGCTGTCTGGGTGAAAGGGAATTGATTTGAATGTGGCTGATGTGAATCATTGACCAGCATATATTGTAATGCCATTATAATGTCGAACCTTTATTATTAACGAAATTGGGATATGCTCTGGATGGATTGAGTACCCCAGTAGTACTTCTACTAGATCTAAATCAAAATTGTAGCGTTTTCTTAATATACATATATGCATTGCTGTGATGTCTCGTGGAGCTTTTACTTATCACCGTGCTTATTGGGGGAAGTGTACACAAATTTTCAGAATAAAATCTACGTTGCAAGATAAGTATTCTTCTACCGCATAATATTTAAAATTGAGACTTTTGTGAATTCTTTTATGAACTATTGGGAGTTGAGCTTGGCTTCTTTTGAATAAAAACATTCAAATAATAAAACGATCAATTACAACTTATAAACTATGATTTATTAAATTCAACATAACTGAACATTGAAGATTAAGATTGAACGATGAAGAGAAATTGGTAATATTTAATGCATTTAAACATTTATATAATAAATAACAAATGAATATACATCACCGACAGAAAGTTTCAGGCAGGCAATACATTTTATCTCAAACTAGACATACAAAATATCGAATTGTTGGACCATTCTCTGTACTGTCAGGACCTAAGTCCCAACCATTTCTTTACCTTTCCGAAAATCAAGAACGGACAGCGTGGTCAAAGGTTCCAGCCATCAGAAGGCGCAGTCGATGCCTTCAAAAACGCAATTTTGACTGTGCCAACAAACGAGCTTAACGACTGCTTCTAGAGTTGGTTCGGGCGCATGCAAAAGTGCATTAATCTTCGTGGAGAATTCTTCAAAAAACAATGAAGTTTTTGAAAGCTATTTACTGTTTTATTACAGTTTCATGTGCAAAGCTTAAAAGACAACCCA